>JAKWJA010002495.1:3046706-3558844 GCA_027704765.1 Solanum habrochaites | reverse complement strand
GGAACTTGGAGAGAGGGCAGGTTTTATTGAGAGACATTCGTTACTACCCAGGTATAGGGACAATGTAGTTTGTTGATCCCGACGACAAATGAGCCCATTTTCAGTCAATGCCCTCAAAGCAGGTAAATCATATTTTATACCAATTTTTGTGTGCCTATCTCCATTGATTTTTTGTGGATTTTAATTTTAAATTTTTTTTTCTCTGAAATTTTTCATAGCGTCTGTTTAAGACTTAAGCGATGGAAGCTACTAGCTGAAACAGATAAATTCAATTTTATCAATTTGTTGAGTCTTAATATAGTCATGGACTTTTGTGATTCAAAATTTTAAATTTTTTTTATAAAATACAAAATGCCCCAACTGGACCCATTTTCAAATACAAATGAGCTTCAACATATTGAAAATAAATTCTATCGATTACGTGTATTATCGTGCATGAATTTTGAATGATCCAAAATTTCAAAAAAAAATTATTACAATATTTCTAGGCAATTGGTTAAACATTAGCAATGAGCCAATGACGTCCAAACAGACAAACGCGCCTTTTTCTTCAGTTCAAACGAATTTAACACGATAAAATTTAAATTTTATCAAATTTCTCTGTGCCATAATCCCCAATTTTTCTGATGATCGAGATTTTAAATTTTTTTAATCAAATTTTCATGATATACTTAAGAACATACAATAAAGCCAGATATTTCCTGACGAGAAAATATTTCATTTCAAGTACAATGAGCATCATTCTATTTTTCAAATATGGTAATCCATAAGTTTTGAGATTTCAAATTTTTTTAACCGAGATATGTTACTATCGCATGTTGACACACCCAATTTTTTGGCTAACATTTTTTAAAAATTCGTATACAATTTTGGGCCATAATGCTAAGCCCGTTCTTTGAGAACATTTTGATTCTTTATTTAGGCTAAATCTATCCACCCTTCCCTCATCTTCCGTCTTCCTCTCCCTTAGTAGCCGCCACCCCCTTTTGTTGCCCCTCTCCCAGCCGCCTCCAGCCCTTCCCTCTCCCATCTCTAAAAATATAAACCACTCTCCCGTCGCCCCTCTCCCCCCTCTTCTTATCTTCTCCTCCCTCCGTCCCTCTCTGCTTAGCTCAGCTGAACAACTTCAAGCCTACCTCCACAAACCACCGAACAACCCCACTAATACCCACCAAACTCCGTGAAACCCAAACCCCTTCGGTTTGCTCCCTTTTCCGGTGAAAAAGTCCACCGGAATCGACATTGAAACAACCATTCCAAACAACAAGGGCACATCAAACCAGTTCCCTTTTCCTTTCCCCTCGTCAGATTTTTTTTTTTTGCAGGTATTTCTGCTAATTCGAATGACTCCGCGAATAGCCTGGAATCAGCTCACCTCCAAGCTCCACCTAACGGAGCATCGACCCGTCCGGCCGACAACAACAAACCCACAAAACTACTGCAGGCTCCGACAGTGGCCATCCAAAACATCAACACCGTCATGACATCGTAAGTTTCAAGTTGAAAAGTCCAACAATGCTCTCTCCCCTTCTGCCATTTCCGACTAACTCCTTGTCCGGAGGTCAAAGCAACTTCACAACTAGGTAATCTTAGATGTCATTTCTTGTTGTTGCTACTTTACTTGTTATTCATTCGGGCATTTTAGAGCGGTAAAGAGTATTCCTTTCCCCGTGTTCCTCTTTGTTACTTTCGTGGAAGTCCTTTTCTTTTTAATATTTATTATTTTAATGTGTATCCATAGAGTTTTAAATCGTTTGGGCTGCATTTTATTATTTTTTTCTTTATTAGTCACTTTATGCTATTTTATTGCTATGTTATTAACTTGTTTTAATTGTAATGGTTAGTATACAATATTGTTGGTGTTTTGTGTTTTTTATTTTCAACTTTATATTGTTAAGCATGTGATTTTTTATCCTGTATTTTATTTTGTTTAATATATTGGGTCCTTAGTGGGTAAGCAAGCTTGGTTACTTAGAATTTAGCTTTACATTTCGTTGCTTTGCTCGTGTTCATAATTTGTTTGAAAAATTTTATGTTATAGAATTTAAGTGTTTTTTTATTTACAAGCTTATATTAGGTATTTTCTAACGTGTGTTGTATAGTTGCTACGGGATCAGTTATTTGGTTATTGTGTTATTTTGTTAATTGATATTGCTAGATTTGTTAGTCTGATTTTGTTACAAGTTTATTATTTTGTCACCTTTCAATTTACCTATCACTTTAATATTATCATTTGGTGGTTTTATATTAATTTTGTTTGTTAAAATTGTTAAAAGGGCCGATGAAAATCTATCCGTCGGGTTTAGAGGCCTTTCCAAATTTTAAAAGAACGAAATCTAATTCAAGTTTAAATATATAAATTTTAGTTGTTGGAGTTTGGCCCCGTGAAGAATATCTCGAATGTCCAAGCTCCCATGTCAATAAGACGGATTTTTATTTTTAGTTGTTTATTTGGTTTATTCAATTTAAAGCATATTTATTCTTTTACTAACACTTTTACTATGTGTTTTACGTATTCAGAGGTGTTTTCTCCTTTTATTTCATTTTGTAAATTTGACGTAGGCAAACCTTAGGCCCCGATCAATTATTATTTTATTTTATTGTGCATATTGAATGTTTATTATACTTGTACATATTTTATATTCTTCTCAATTTAAAAAAAATGAATTCATTCGGACCACATTGTGGATTCGAAGGGTGCTTAACCCCTTCCTCTGATATATTTAAACCCTTACCTAGCATCGAATTGGTTTCGTAGATCAAGAATTGGTTCCTGTTTTCCTAAATTAGCTGGCGACTCTTTTTAAAAACTCGTTTATTTTTAAAACTTTGTTAAAATTGAATCAATAATCATTTCGAGTTCGCGACGTTTCGCCCTATTCGACAGAGTAAGGGATGTAACAGAATGGCGACTCTGGCTGGGGATTTTATGTTTTAACTCAATATGAATTTATTTATTTTTTCAAATGGAGGAAATTTTGCTTTATTCTTATGTTATACCTGTAATTTATATTTCGCTGATTATTTGTATATTGTATTTTATTCATTATTTAATCTTGTTTGTGTATAGATCTTAGTTTGCTTTCATGGCATAAATATTTCCAGTCAAACGACAATTATTTTATTTCCACTAAGACGATATGCGGGGGTTCGCCTCGTTCATATCACCAAAGATTTTTCTCGGGGCACCCTGACGAGTGTAGTGTGCTACTTGATAGTCAACGATCGTTAACTGTCCCCACCCAAGTAGTCGCTTGGGGTTACCTTTTTCGCACTCTCAATACAATCCACTCCTAGTCCCCTATGATAGAGGCAAAACCAGATTCGAATTTAAGCATCACCTAAGATGACCAACACCCAAGGCGTGTTTGTGCCCATTAGAGCCACCTTGATTCCAAAATGGCTCACGCCTAAATAGACGTTCATCCTTATTTGGTTAAATTTGAAGGATGTATACGTGGTTTGAGAAATCATTGTCCATTAGGATAAGATTAGATATAGTTGCTTAGGTTAAAGAAGAGTTTTCACCAGCTATTATCCTATTCGAAGATATTGGCATCCGCAGATGACAACTAATCCAGAAAGCTAAGGATCTCGTGGAGGCATAGTTTATGGTCGTACCCCTATGTGAGACTGATTATTTTGTATACATTTCCCTATTAGTTATCCCCATTAAGTTTTATTTATAAAGTTTGTATAAATTTGAGTTTTTGGGGCAATGAAATATTTCAAAATGACGTTATATCTTCCTTCGAATCGATAGGCCTCCCAGGCATAAAAGGGTCACATATTTGTATAGGACGCGCAATAATTGTTGGTATGCTTGTTATATATTTAGTTTGTCTTTAATTAAAACAGTATTGAATGCGTTTTAATTCATTATTTTTTGTGATTTTTGCGTTATCCACTATGTACAGTAACTAACACTTTTTATATTTTTGAGTTGTTCTTCTTCAAAGCGAAATGTTGATTTATGTCCGAATTCAGAAATCATTATTTTGTCCAAAATGCCAAGAGACAAGGAAGGATTAGCGAAATTAGAGTCTCGCATTTCTCAATTATATCAACTTCAAATGATAAATCAAGGGGATATTTGAACTATGAGGTTGCATCCCACTTATTTTTATTGTTATTTTTGCATGAGGGTTTCGCCTCTCACATATTTTCTCATATTTTTTGTAGGATACCTTCCCCCACATCAGTCGGGATGTCATAACGATTTTTGGATCTCGTGAAAATTGGAAGAGACAGATTCAAAAAACATCCAAAACGGACAGACAAATGATTACTGTGGAAATTTGTAGGGTTATTCAACGACAGTATAAATATTGGACGATTAAAGGCTATAAAACTAAATTGGTTAAAAAAAAAAGCATTTCATTACTACAAATTTTAGTGGCGCTAGACCTAAGAATTTTCTTTCTGTGATTGGTCTAAATCTTTAAATTCTTATATGCCTTATCTGGACTAACTACGCTACTTATTCTCATTTAGTTGAGATCCGTAGGCAAACCCTTCTTGGGTTCGTATTATCTTTTTTCAAAAAAAAAGAGGATAAAAAAAACATTTTAAAAAAAAAATATATTTGTGCAATTTTCCCAAGTCACATCTGCAACGAACTATCGTACTGATTCTTCTCATTTCGTTGAGATACTAAGGCAAACCCCTTCTTTGGGTTCGGTATTAGCTTTTTTTTTTAAAAAAGGTAAAACGATTTTTAAAAAAAATATATTTGTGTCATATTTTCTTCCAAGTCCTATCTGCACGCACTAACGCGTAGCTTGATTTCATTAATGAGATAACGTAGACAACCCTTCTTGGATTCGGTATATCTCTCCAAAAAAAAAAATACAAAAAAATCTTTATAAATAGTTTTTGTGCATATTTTCCAAGTCATATCTGCAACGAACAACTACGCTTACCTGATTCTCATGTTAATGAGATACGTAGCAGCCCTTCCCGGTTCGGTAATCATCCAAAAAAAAAATTAATTATTTGTGCATATGATAAGAGTCATGGTCTTCAACTCGGTCCGGAACCTACTGCAGTTAAGAGCGTGTAAATACATTCGATATGGTTGAAAAGACGACTTTTCGGTGTAAACCATAGATTCTCGTGGTACCTTTATCTGTACTTTTGTGATGCCCTGAAAATTCTTTTGCATGCAATCAGATAAGAATAAAAGGGGGACAGGAGGAAAAAGCGAATGGTGGGAGGGGGGGAAAAAAGTGTTGTTGTTGGAGTGGTAAGAGAGCGTGGGTCGTGCTTTGCAGAGGGGAATAGAAGAAATGGAGAGAGGAGGGGGGGGTGTGGAGCGAGGCGGGAGAGGGGTGGTGGCTTGCTAGTGGCAGGAGAATGATGTTTTGACGGGGTGTGGGTCAGAGGAGTGGGGATTCCTCCTCCCCTCCCTTCTTGTTTCATGTGCATTGTGTTGGTAGATTTTGATCAAAGTTCAATTGTTTTAACATTTTTGATCTAGAACTTGACTGATGTTTTCGCGAGGCGAAATCATGAGTAATTTTGGTTTATGATACAGATTGTATGCCTTTTTTGATCGATTGTGCCTTTCAAAAGCCTACCCAATTACAATATCCCTAGTTTTCCATTTTGATCCTGAAACCTTCATTTTACAACCACATCTTAACCACTAACCCCTTTGAGTGCCTTTACAAGCACCTCCTCTCTTGGCCCAACCTTCTTGAGTGCAACCAAAATGTGCACAATGATAAGAGGAAACCTTGTTTGAAATTTCCAAAATCAAGACATTGAGTCTCCAACAAAAATAATGAAGCAATAGACCTCTAGAGAACAAGAGAAAGGAAGATAGAAGGTGGAAGAAATAACAAGGGTAAAAAATACCTTACAGGGACAAATTGAAGATGGGGAAAGACCATGACTCTACTCCAACAAAAAGAAAATTATTAGCAATAAACGAGTGAATAAAAAAATTTAAAAAAAAAAGCTCCAACAATAATGACTCAAAGAAAGAACAAAAAGAGAAGAAGAGAAAGCTTCAAAAAAAAAAAAACTCTAAAAAAAAAAGAATGGAAAAGTGTTAAATGAGAATTCAGAAAGCTCTGAAGTCCAAAGGCGTACCAATCATTAAGAGCACAAACTCCGTGTTACTCTCAAGAGCGGGATTAGTCACTTTTTAATCTCAATAAAATCCTACCCATCCCTAATCCCTAACATTATCAAGGCCATGACAAGCCCTACATGATCTCATTCCAAAGTCTCCACATTAGTTTGAGATTTACAAAGGGGCAAGCATATGGTATCACAGTGTGTGCATTGACATTCTTGTGAGTGTGAGTGGTACTCTGAAAAATGCCTATAACCAAATGTTCAAATATGTGTGAAATAGGACTAGCCCATTTGTCGTGAGGGCACTTGAACTGAGGACTGATACATCAAAATCCTTTGATTGATACAGATAACGGATCTTGGTGATCCTTAAGCAGATTTGAGGAACCATTTGAAGCTGTGCATGACTTACCTTAAATTGACAAAAAAAGGGGGGAAAAAAAAAATGAGAGATTTATCTGCAATCTTACTGTTGGTACCAATCGGGGGTGAAGATTTGACTAGCACAATCGCATTTTGATTTTGAAAAACAAAAAAAAAAGAAGATTAAAAAAAAAAAATTCTTTGTCTTTGAGGTGTTCATTACAAAAGGGTTTTTGTTAAGGTACTCTTACATATGTGATACGCCTATTTTTACTTCATGGATTTTCATCCCCAAATTTGATCTGTCTTGGGTTTAGGTTTTGAATATAGCAAAGAATCCAGTTGCTTTCCATCAATGTTCATTTGTGCATTTCTACTGATGACTCTTTCAGATTCTTTGCAGCACGCATCAACCACCACGGCTCGTTCAATATTTCCCCGCAAGATTTCCTTTCTCTTCATAATGGAAACTTGGGACGAGAATTTTTGAGAGGATCTCAAAAATTCATTGAAAGTTGGACTTCTTTAACAAGTCAATATGATCATTATCGAGTCCCATCCAACTCTTACAGTTGGAAACATATCGACCATCCACCCTCGTTACGTTGGAGAACATTTATCGAGACATCCACCTCGTTACGTGTAACATTATCGATCATCCACCTCGTTAACGTTGGAAACATTATCTGAGCCATCCACCTCGTTACAGTTGGACATTATCGAGCCATCCTGCCCTCGTTAAAAATCATGCAATCGAGAGTAAATTCAATGCATCACTATCAACATTCAATGCATCACTCGTTAATATTCATGCATCAGGTCAATTCATGACCACTATTGTAATATTCATCATAATGCCTTGCGAGTTAACTATCATTGCATTGCTGTCAATATTTCAATTCATCGAGAGAAAATCCTCATACCTCGCAGAAATTCAATAGCAATCGCGAGAAAATTTCAATACCTCGCAGAAATGTATGCATCCAAGAAGATTTCATACTTGCGATTCATGCATCCACTAATCTTCAGCATTGAGAGTCAATTCCATGCATCGAGAGTCAATTCATGCATAGAGAAGATCTCATACCAATCTCAGAAAATTCATGCATCGCGAGAAGATTTTATACCTCGTAGAAAATTCCTGCATCGCGAGAAGATTTCATACCTCGCAAAAATTCATCGCATCGAAGTTATTCATGCATTGCTGCCAATATTCATTATTGCCGAGTCAATATTCTGATCGAAGTCAATATTCATGCATCGAGAGTTAATATTCATGCATCGAGAGTTAATTCATGCTTGCGAGTTAATATTCATGCATTGGGCGAGCATATTCCCTCTCGCGAGATGATTTCATATCATACCTCGCAGATTATTCATGTATCGTCGAGAAGATTCCATACCTCGCAGAAAATTCAATGCATTGCGAGTTCATATTCATGCATCAAGTCAATTCATAGCATCGAGATTTAATTCAACATCATGCATTGCGAGTCAATATTTCTGCATCGCGAGAAGATTTCAATACCTCGCATATAATTCATACGCATCGGCGAGAATATTTATACCTCGCAGATAATTCATGCATCGCGAGAAAGATTTCATACCTCGCAGAAAATTCATGCTCGCGAGAAGATTTCGTCTCTCGCAAATTTATGTATCGCGAGAAGATCAATTCCTCGCAAAATTTACATATCGCAAGAAGTTCATAGCCCTGCAAGCAATCATTCACTGTCCACACAAAAGAATCGTGCATCTCAAAGGAAATATTTTATCCCTCCCCAATCAACTGACGTTAAATGCCGGAGGAGAGAAATTGAGTGCGTACATGATGTGGACATAATCTCCGCATTTAAATGGTTTTTTTAAGCTTACGAGTTTTATCTCATTCTTTGTCAAGAGCAATTCAAGGATGAATTTTATTTAACAAATAAAAATAAAAAAAACAGGTGTAAAACTCCTTCAACAAGGATGCAACGCACTCATAGAAACTTTATTGGAAACAGTCTGAATTGACTTTCACCACATGCACTCGCACTTCTCTAACAAAATCATGTGTTCATCAGTCAAAATTGGGTTAGTCATTTCGTTTGTCCCACGATTTCTTTCATCATCATACACAAGAAAGGGACAGCTGTTGACACCCAATTTGGCTTAACATTTTTAAAAATTCCGGTAATTTTGGGACATAATGCTAAGCCCTTCTTTAGACCAGTTTTGAAGTCTTTATGTAGGGTCAAAAAAAGGGGGAGAAAATTTGGAGAAGAAACTAACAAGCTATCCACCCTTCCTCTCATCTTCCCCTCTCCCTTAGCCGCCACCTCCATTTGCCCTCTCCAGCCGCCTCCAGCCCTTCCCTCTCCTCCTAACCACTCTCGCTCCTCCCGTCGCCCCTTTCTCGCCCCCATCTTCTTATCTTCTGCTCCCTCCCTCCCTCCCCTATGCTCCACTGAACCAACTTCAAGCCAACCTCCACAAAAACCACGCGCCAACCGCCAACGTAAATACCCCCAAACTCCGTGAAACCCAAACCCAACCCAAACTCCCAAACCCCTTCGTTTTTTCTTCTCCCTTTTCCCGGTGAACAATCCACCGAAAACGACATTGAACAACATTCCAAACAGCACATCAAACTAGTTCCCTTCCCTTTCCTCCCCCTCTTCAATTTTTATTTTTTTTTGGCAGTATTTTCGCTACCTCGAATTAGCTCCGGAGAATAGCAATGGAACAGCTCACTCCAAGCTCCACCACCGGAGCATCGACCCTCCGGCGAAAACACAACCCCAAAAGCGGCAGAGGCTCCGACAGTGGCCTCCAAATCATCAACAACGTCATGACATCGTAGAGTTTTCAAGTGAAAGCAACAATGCTCTCTCCCTTCTGCCATTTCCGACTACTCCTTGTCGATGCAAAGCAACTTCACAAAATATGTAAGCCTTTAATTTCATTTCTTGTTGTTTCTTACTGTTTACTTTGTGTATTCATTCTGCATTTTAGAGCGGTAAGAGTCTGTCTTCCCCGTGTTCTCTTTGTTTACTTTCGGTGGAAGTTCTTTTTCTTTTTACTATTTTATTATTTTTAATGTGTATCCATAAGTTTAAATTGTTGGGCTGCATTTATTATGTTTTTTCTTTATTAGTCACTTTATGCTATTTTATTTGCTATGTTATTACTTTTTAACTGTCAAATGGTAGTACACACATATTGTTTGGGTGGTGTGTTTTTATTTTCACAACTTTATATTGTTTACGCCATGTGATTTTTTATCTATTTTTTTGTGAATATATTGGGTTTCATTAGTGGGTAATCAAGGCTTGGTTACTCTCTACTACTTTTACTTCGATTTATCTTTTACATTTAGTTGCTTCTGTGTTCATATTTGTTTGAAAATTTTATGTATATAATTAGTTTTTTTTTTATTTACACCAGCTATATTAGGTATTCTACTGTGTGTATAGTTGCTACGGGATCATTTATTTTGTTATTGTGATTATTTTTGTTTAAGTTGATATTGCTATATTGTTATTATATTTTGTAAAAGTTATTATTTTTGTCACCTTTCAAGTTCATATCACTTTAATATTATCATTTGGTGGTTTTATATATTTGTTTTGTTTAAAATTGTTAAAAAAGGACAAAGCCGATGAAAATCTATCCTTCGGGTGTTATAGGCCTTTCCATTTTTAAAAGACGGAATTCTAATTCAAGTTTTATATATAATTTTAGTTGTGGAGTTGGCCGAAATGAAGAAATTATCGTCGATTTCCAAGGCCTCCCATGTCAATAAGACGAATTTTTTTATTTTTTAGTTATTATTTGATTTATTCAATTTTTAATCATATTATTCTTTACTACACTTTTACTAAGTGGTTTACAGGTACTCGGAGGTGTTTCTCCTTTATATTTCATTATTGTAAATATTGACCGTTAGGTAAACTTAGCCATAATTATTATTTTATTTTATGTGCATATTGAATGTTTTTATAGCTTGTACATATTTTCTATTGCTTCCTCATTTAAAAAAAAATGATTCAGTCGTGAACCACAATTGGATTTCCGAAGGTGCTTACCCCTTCCCTTCGATAATTTAAACCCCTTACCTAAATCGAATTGGTTTCTAGATCATAATTGGTTCCCTTGTTTCTCCTAAATTAGGTGGCGACTCTTTTTAAAACTCGTTTATTTTTAAAACTTGTTAAAATTGATCATTAATCATTTTCGAGTTACCAAAACCGCGACGTTTTGTCCCTATTTTCAACAGATTAGGAATGTAACCTCCAAAAATTTTTAATGATTTAAAAATTCAATTTTTTTAGCCGAAATTTTTCATAAATTAGAGATATTATTTATTAAGATTCACAACCTAAATGAGCACCTCAATTTAATTGTTCAACACATTCATAATTTACTAACACATCTTTCTATTTTAACTAAGATAAAAATTATATACATAGAAATATGACCATTTTTATTTTATTTTTATTTATTTTTATTTCATCGAGCTACAAACTATAAACACAAATTAAAGCTCTCTCTTAACAAGAAAAATATAACATAAATTTAAAAAATAAAAGATGTCTCGTAAAATTAATCGAGACATGTACAAACTGATATTCTCACTCAAGTGAAGAGTCCTTTTTCTGGACAGCTCTTGAAAAAACAAGAATATCTTCAAGTTCTTCAACACCTTCTTTCCTCTTAATAATATTATTAGTGTTTGGATAATTTTGACCGTCACTAATAATAGCTTCTCTAATTATTTCTCTAGTTTTGGCCATAGGATCTTCTTTTTTTTCCATTTGCTCTTTCCTCTCTTTTGTTGCTTCCATTGATTTTTTTTTTTCACTATGATAAACTTTCTTATGTTTTGCTTATCATATAAATATGATGAAAACTTTATGTTGATTTATATTATATAGTATTTCTTTTTATTAAAAAAAGAAAAGTAGATGAAGCTCTAATATATATGTATTTGCGTGTAGCCAGATAAGGTATACACGCATCTGGAAAATACGCACATCATAAAGGGTAATCCTATTTATGAAAAATTTATGCCATATTAACCAAATTATCTCTTATTAATTAGTTAAATAGTTTTAATAGTTTTTTTTTTTACTTATACTTTTTTCCTTGCTTTTGTAATTATGATGGAGTTAAAATTTTGTTTAAGGTGTTTCAAAATCTAAAAAAGACATAAAATTATGTAAAAATCAAAGTGTCAATCATATATATATATTAATATTCTCCAATAACAAAAAATATTTTTATTCTAGTTTACATAATGTAACTTTTCGATGAAGGGGTGTCAGTCGACACCTCTTCACTATATGTGGCTTCGCCACTGTTTTTAACTATAATTATATGGCTCAACTTTTTAGTTTTACATAATTCGCATGTTTGTTTAATATAATTTATATAATTTTTTGTATAATTTAAAATTTGTATAATTATTTACATTTATCATATTTATAATTATATAAATTCGTTATTTTAAATTTATACAAAAATAACTGAATTATGTAAATATACCACAAATTATATAAATTTATGAATTATTAAATATAATAATTTAAATTATATCTATAACTTATAAATGTTAGGATCGAATTCACGCGCACACACTTGATGAATGAAGAACAAAAGAATTTTCAAGAGAAAAAGATGAGAGATCTAGAGAGAAAAAGAGAAAACTCAATATTTCGTGGTAACACCCCGTGAGTAAACTTCCACAACGGTGAGGTATATTTATATTAATAAATCAGAATATTTTTAGTTATAGAAAATAAATAAAAAATAAATAATTATATATATTAATCAGGCTCTACAATCTAACAATAAATACACCAATTATAATGACTATTTGTGAAAGTTTCTCCAAAATAACATTCCACGAGCCTCAATGACATTCACATGGTATCACCATATACTAAAATAATATTACAGAGGACTAGTATTAAAATTTCTACTCAACTTTTAACACTACAACATGCGACACATTTAATTTTTAATTATCGCTATATATATATTTAATAATAATTATTATTTTTTATATATGTCTTTAAAGTGTGTAGTAACATTGATTTTAATGACATTTAATTAATATTGATAAAAATTTTAATATTTTTTATTAATATCAATATCTAATCCGCTAAAATTAATTTTTATTGAGTGTAAGTCTCTTAAATACTATCAAAACTTATATCGCATTTGATTTTTTATATATCGTTCATCATAAAATATTAGCCACATATAATTTCATGTCAAAAAATGTCCTCATATATATCTTTATCTAATAGAAACAAAAAATTAATTTGAATTGATTGTTTTAAATATAAAAGTTCATGTTCATGGTATATTGATTCCTTTTCACATATATTTTTTTGTTTATGCCTCTGAGTATTATTATTGGAGTTTTTATTCTTATTTTTTTTCATTTAATTCTTAGTTTTAGATATGAGAATAAAATAAAAAGAAAAAGGAAGAAAAATTAAAATAAGTTGTGCCGACTAATATGTAATTTTTTTTTTTTTTGTGTTATACAAACCCAAGCCTTTGGCATAGATGATAAATTTTCACGTGAAAATTGAGTGAAAAATAAAAATTTACTTTAAAAGATAAATTTAATTGACGTTTCTCATAATGAAGCCAAAGAAAATATATGGAGAATAATTAAATATACGCGATAAACGTTTTCTTTTAATAAATTAGAAATTATTGATTTGTTCATTTCATTAGAAAAAAAAGTATATGTGAGTTATTTGTATTAAATGATAAAATCAGATATATCATACTCTTTTCCTTTTTTATGATCCACCAAAATTATGGCATTTAAAATATCAGAAATTTTAAAGTTCTTCATTTTAGTATTAAATTTTATGTCAAGTTGTGAATTTCGTCGGAGCTGATCCTTACAAGGTATGTCAGATCACATAGCGTTGGGTTAATTCGTCCATTTTTCATCAATGATTTTATTTCAATGATTTAAGTTTTGAAAAGCTTAGAATTGAATTCTTGATGGGTTATCGTTTGAAGTTCTATTAGATCTTGTTTGGTTGAATCCGTTTGATGAGTTGTTTATTTGATCTAATATATATTTTTAAGGTTCTTTATGAGTAGAATCTGATGCATTTTGAACATTTAATCGATTCTAAGTGCTTGAGGAAAGAACCTATGGAGTTTAGAGATTTTAGAGCTGAAAATCGAAGAAGAAATTTCGTCAGACGAAATTTGACAGTGCCTTCGAGTCGCGCGCCCACTTCCCAGATTTAGAAGTTTCTATTTCGCGTCGCCCAGCTGACACGGAGTAATTTGCCTCAAAAGCCGTTTTTGAAACCTAATTTTAAAAGTTTTTCTGCGTCGCGGATCGATTTTCAGATTTTGATTTTTTGTCTTTTCTCTTGTTTAGCTATCTAAAATCGTTCCTAAACATCATGAGATCTTTCCAATCATATTTCACATCCTTGAATCCATAATTACATTCAAGGATCATTAGAATCAGTCACAAGAAGTTAAAGATCAAAGTCAAGAAATCAAGTCAATTTACGAGGAGTTCATAAAGTTTTTTCAAAGTTTTTTTGCAAACTTTTAACTTGTTTTAATACTCAATACTCAAGTTTTGGAATTAAATATTGAGTAAGTTGAACTTCATTTCTTCAAAGTAATTGAGGACTACATGTCCCAAAAGAGATTTAAAATGGTTTCACATTTAAGTTAGAGGAAACGTGAGATTCCAAAGAGTCCTTCCAGGCTAGTTTTCAGAAAAGCGTAATCGCTTTCTAAATGAAGCACGAGAGAAACTTTGATTTTCAAGTAACCTTGACTAGGTTTTTATTAGCACTAATCTCAAATCACAGAAGAAATATGTTTTTTAACATAAGAAATAATCTATCTACTTATCAATTGTTTTAGAGTATATTGATCACTGATTGGGAGAGAGTTCATACAATATCGTGGGTTATGGGTCTTTTTCCTTCCTATGTGGATAACCAAGCCCAATTTGGCCAACCCATTTTTGGCCCATAAGCCCATTTTATGAGGCAAAATATACCTATGTTGAGTCTATTTTCAGAACACTAGAGAGTTTTTCTTTTTCTAGCAGCCACAGATAGAAAAAGGAGAGAATTGTCGCAGTCAAACTTCAGCCCTAACAGCCAACTTCAAATTGCATTCCTGCTTCGGTTTCTTATCCGGATTTGAGCTGATTTTTTGGACAGCATATTTGTCTTCATCTCAATCTTTGATAGAACTGACAGAGTTGGATTTGGTGGTCTGCAGCTTCAGTTTTGCTGTCGTGAACATTACTGCGAAATTGGTGAGTTTGCTCCTTTTAATTCTCTAGATTTGGTGCAAATCTATTTTTGTTTGTTGCGCGTTTTTGGCACTTGTTTTGTGGCCAATTTTGGAGAACAATATTTGTACCTCTTGGTGATTATAGTGAGTGTTTGGTCCCGTGGTTTTTTTTACTCTTCACATCGAAGGGTTTTCACGTAAAGATTGGTTCGTGTGTGATTGATTTATTAGTGTCTTGTTATATTTGTTTGGTTGAATTACTTGCTGCCTTACTAATATATTGGCTTGTGGTTATTTGTTGTCTTCTCTTGGTTCAAATCGAGAAGGGAAAGTATAGACTTGGGTCTTCTTCCGCTGTTTAGTCGGGCCTATATGCCTTCTTGGTAGTGCCATTGTCTTCACCAAAAAGAGTTTTATCACGAGCATTGGTTATTGTTTGATTGTCGTTTTTGAATGATGGAGGCAATAATTAAAGCAAAAATGGTATTTTTAAATGGTATACTACATCTTATTTGGAAAGCAAGATGAAAGACATCTTCTATTTGTCAAAGTTCAGCCGTGTTTGCTTCTAAAACTCCTCATCCTTTGAATTATGAGATGGGAATTTGAGCATCTGCAGGTTGTGGCTATATTAGACTGTTGAAGATATATGTTAGAACTCATATTGTGAATGAGACACATTCCAAAGTTTTTGTGGGACAAGCTCAGACCATACTTTATTAATGCTTCGAAGACTGGCAATAACAAGTTGTCCTATTGAAACAATTAATCAATATCAGTTATACAGAGGGCAACTGCCTATTTCTGATCATATTAATGATTTTCAGGGTGTTTCTTTGACTCAGCTGTCCGGAATGGGTTGTAAAGTTTGATGATGAGATACATGACTTTGGCTTCTTAATACTCTGCCAGACTCTTGGAAAACTCTTCGAGTTTCTTTGACCTAATTTCTGCTCCCAGTGGTGTTGTAACCATGGCATATACTAAGAGTTGTGTCTGAAAATTAAGAAATGGAAAAGATCTCAAGCCTCATCTTCTTCAGCTTCCACACTCCGATGTTGGTTACTGAAGATAGGGGAGAACAAGTCCATATGTCAGAATGATAGAGGTAAAGTTAGAATCAAAGTCCCAAAGTCCAATACAAGAATATTATACAATGTGAACTATTTCCACAAAAATGGGCATATCATGAAATAATTCTAAAGCACAAATAGATATGGACAACAAAGAGAGAAGGCGATAATGAAAATCGTTTTGCCTGTTGTTGCTAATGATATCTTCTGTTTTTCTTGTGATTAAAATGCATTCTCTTGTTCTGATGAGTCTAGCTGTTTGTGGATTCTGGTGCTGCTACTTCTCATGTAACGCCTCCAAAGAAGGAATATTTTCTTCTATACTCCAGGTAATTTTGGAACGTTAAAACGGGCAAGAAAACTCATTGAAAGTTGATAGTTTTGCATTGGGACAGTTTGTTTTTTGGAAAGTAACAATGGGTTCCAACTAGTTCGCAATAATGTCAAGCATGCCCAATGTTTCGCTTGAATTTGATTTTCTGTGGGATATCTTGATGATGATGGTATGTTAATCCACTTGGTGTTGGCTGGAAGCTTACTAGAGTTTGATGGTTTGTGGCCCGTGGTGACCAAGTTGTCTAACTTGTATGTTATTTCAGGGCTCCATATCAGAGACTCAGTAAATTTGGGTGGAGAATGATAACTTCATCAGAGTTATGGCATAGAAGCTGCGTCATAGAGCGAGAAGGGGATTGAATAGTTTGGCTAAGAAAAATTGCTTCTGAGTGAAACAAGCAAGTTGAAGAAATGTGTTCATTGCTTAGCCGGTAAACAGCAGACGATTTCTTTTCAGAGTCATCCGCCTTCAAGAAAGCTTGATTTGCTGGAGTTGGTACATTCTGATTTGTTGTGTCCCTTTTAGGTAGATCTCATGGTGTGCACTTACTTTGTGACTTTTATTGCATATCAATTACTCGCAAACTCTGGTATTTCCTTTGAAGTCCAATGCGCAGTACTTGATGTGTTTCAGATTTTTTCAGGCCCTGGTTGAAAGACCAACAGGGAAGACATTGAACTGCATCGCTCAGATAATAGGTGGTGAGTATATGGTCTCTTTTGATAATATGCAATATCAGGGGTATTAGGCATCAGAAACTCCTCCAAAAGACTTCCTCAGTTAAATTGTTTAGCAGAGAGTATTAACAGAACTCTAGTTGAGAGGGTTAGGGATGTATGCTTTCAGATGCTAAGCTGTCAGATTCCTTTTTGGAGCAAGAAGCACTCAATAACTGCTAGCTTCTGTTTATCAATTTATCTCCTCTCCTGCTGTTGCTATTAGACGGTGATGTCCCTTACACAGAGTTTGGACTGGTAAGAATGTTTTCTTATGAATCATCTTAGAGTCTTTGGGTGTAAAGCCTTTGTTACATTTCCCTAAGGATGAAGGTCAAAGTGGGAATGTTAAAACTATGCCTTGTATCTTCATTGGTTGATGGTCAAGATGAATTTGGCTATCGTTTCATGATCCGTTGAAAGAAACTTTGTTTAGAAGCCGGGATTTTGTGTTCTTTGGAAAACCAAACAATTGAAGATTTTGACAAAGCTGACAAGCTTGATTTTTCAGATCTTAAGTGAGAGCTTAGTTGATGTTGATCCAGTTCCTTTGCTATTGCAAACCGTAAGAAAATCTTCCATAATGATTAATATCAAGTGATTCATGAAGATGTTGAATCCTGTTCAGAATGACCTGTCATGATGTTGTTGTTGATGCTCCATTGCAAGATGATTGGGTTTTCCAACAACCAATTATAGATGCTCCAGAGAGTTCTCTCAGACGATCTAGTTAGAGAGAGAAATTCCTTCATCTCGTTATTCTCCCATGAGTATGTACTCTTTACTGACGGGGGAGAACCTGAGAGTCTTGATGGAGCCATGGAAAGTGAAGAAAAAGAACGGTGGTTTGATGCTATGGAGATGAATAAATCCTTGCATGATCCATCATACCTTTGATGGTTAAGTTACTAAAGACAGAAAAGCTTTGAAAACAGGTGGTTTTTCGGGTGAACATGAAGAGGGTTAAATCCATTTCGCACGGTACAAAGCTAGATTAGTTTGTCGGGATTTAATCAAAAATGGAGTTTGATTTGTGATGAATAGCTCATCCAGTTGTGAGATGTCATCCATTCCGTGTGGTTCTAGAGGCTTGGCTGCAAGTCTAGATTTAGAGGTTGAGCAAATGGATGTTAAAACTGCTTTCCTTCAATGGTGAATTAGATTAAGAAATTTTATGTAACAACCGGAAGTTTTTGAAGTCAAGGTAAAGAGATTATGTTTTGCCAAATTGAGAAGAGCTGTTGGTTTGAACAAGCTCTCCAGGCAGTGTTAGCAGGTAAGTTTGGTTGCAAAAAAAAGGTATGAGTCACAGCAGGGCTTCAAGAAGACTTCTTCAGACCAGTGTGTTTTTTGTGCAAAAAGTTCTCTGATGTGACTTTAATTATTTTGTTGCTTTTATTTATGACATGCTTGTTGTTGGTCTAATACTTGCAGGTTCCAGAGGAAGTTGAAGCAAGATTGAAGTAAAGTCTTTGTCTATGAAAGACTTAGGGACCACAGCAGGCAGATTCTTGGCATCAGAGTGCAAAAAGGGCAGGGGGTGTAGGTGAGGGTTGATTTTTTTAAAGTGGGGGGAAAGGGCACGGTGGAGGGTGTTGGGGGGTAGGGGTGTTGTGGGGTTGGTCGGTTTTGGGGGGGGTTGGGTCTTTTTTCACATGGGTACCGGGGTTTTTTGCCTGTTCGGGGTGTGTGTGGGAGGGGTTCTTGGGTGTGGGTGGTGTTGGGTGTGTGTGGGTCGGAGGTGCCCTTGTTCCGCGGGGGTGTGTGGGTTGTTTATTGGTGATGGTTTGTTTGGGGGCCCTCGTGTGTCCGTTTTTTTTTTGTTTATTTTTTTCTGGTTTACCTCTTTTCCGCAACCCCTGGTGTGTGGGGGTTTTTATTAGTAGGTTTTTGTTTTTTTTTGTCCTCCGCTTTTTTGTTTTGTTTTTTCTGTTCAGTTGAGTTTGCCTTTTTTTTTTTTTTTTTTTTTTGTTTTGCAATTTTTTTTTTTTTTTTGGCCACCAGGGGGGGGGGGTGGGGGGGGAGTGGGTCGTGATTTTTTTTTTTTTTTTTTTTTTAAACCCCCAGTTGCGGGGGTCCTTGGGTCGGGGGGGGGTGGCTGGTCTTTTTTTTTTTTTTTTTTTTTTTTCTTTTTTTTTTTTTGCCGGGGGGTGGGTGGGGGGGTGGGGCCCGGTGGCTCCGGGTGAGGGATGTTGTTGGGTGAGGGGGGACCTTTGGACGCCCCGTTTCCCTCCTTGTGTGTGGTTTGGTGGTTGTTGTTTTTGTTCTTTCGTGGAGTGTTTTTTCCGTGATAGAAAGGCACGAAATTGATATTCTCACAAGAGAAGTACATTCAGAAATGACTTCGCAGATTCAAGCATGACCACGCTAATGTTGTTCAGTACAACTTAGCTATGCCCTTCAAATTGAGCACGAAACAGTTGTCCCTTCTAAGGGATGATGAGAAGGAAGATATGAAGAAAAGTTCCTTATGGCTCAAGCTGTTGGTAGTTGATGTATGCGATGTTTGTACAAGACCAGATATTGCTCACGCTGTTGAGTTTGTTTTAGCCCCGTTTTTCTTTCTATCCGGGAAGAGAAAATGAAATGCTGTGAAGTGGGTTATGAGATATCTTTGTGGCACTTCTAGTCTGAGTTTTGTGTTTGGTACGGGAAGCCCTATTCTTTGTGGTTATACTATTCAGACATGGCTGTGGATTTTGATACTCCGCCGTCTATTCAGGTACTTTGTTACTTTTTGCACAGGGGGGAAAGCTGTTTCTTGGCAATCTAGTTTGGCAAAAATGTGTTTGCTCTAATCTACTACAGAAGCTGAGGAGCCTTATTGCTGTTTGTTGCAGCTTTGTCAAGAAGTGCTTGGAACATGAAAAGATTCTTGGGGGAACTTGGTTTGTGGCTCAAGAGAGGTATGCTTTATTGTGACAGTCAAAGTGCTTATACATCTTGCAGAAGTCTACTTTCCTTGTCGGTCCTCAACACTTGATGTGAGATACCATTGGATTCGAGATGGTGTTGATCCTAAGTTGCTGAGCTTGAAATATTCATACAAATGACCAATGGTTCCGATATATGACTAAAGCTTCCAATAGGGAAGTTGCAGATTGGTTTTGCATGGTCGCCGGGATGGCGGTCTCCTCCACATAGTCCCGTGAGGGGGGAGAATTGTTGGGTTTATGGGTCTTTCCCTTCCTATGTGGATAATAAAAGCCCAATTTTGGACCCACCCATTTTTGCCCATAACTCATTCTTATGAGGCAAATATAAGCCTTTTGAGTCTTATTTTCAGAACACTAGAGAGGTTTTGTCTAGCATCCAAAAGAGAGAAAAAAGGAGAGAAATTCGCAAGTCAAAATTCGATCCCTAACAGCCCACTTCAAATTGTGCGATTCCTGCTTTGCGTTTCTTATCGATTGATCTTGATTTTTGGACAGCAAAATAATTTCGTCATCTCAATCTTTGATTAGGGAAACTGTACGAGTTGGATTTGGTGGTCTGCAGCTATCATTTTTTGCTGTTCGTGAACAGTAGCGCGAAATTGGTGATTTTGCTCCTTTTAATTCTCTAGATTGGTGGTCAATCTTATTTTGGTTTGTTGCTCGTTGTTTGGCACTTGTTTTGTGGCCAATTTTGAGAACATATTGTAACTCTTGGTGATTATAGTGGAGTTTTTGGTCCCGTGGTTTTTTTTACTCTTCACACTCGAAGGGTTTTCCACGTAAAGATTGGTGTCTTGTGTGATTGATTTATTATTGTCTTGTTTATCTTTGTTTGGTTGAATTACTTGCTGCCTACTATCCATATTTGCTTGGGTTTATTTTGTCTCCTCTTGGTTCAATCGAGAGGGAAATTAAGACTTGGTATTCTTGTCCGCTGTTATCCTGTCAGGCATTCTTGGAGTGCCTGTCTTTCCAACACTATCCACCCCCATAACCATGTAGCCATCATGGGGAGGGTCCTACTTTTTAGATGAAATCCTTTTTTGCATAGACTAGTAGATCCACTTAGTACTTGAGGTCTCATAACACTTGGCAGGGTTATGATGTCTGCCAGCATTTGGGAGATTGATTGATATCCAACCACATTACCTCTTATGGTGATGGTTGTTCGGTGATAACTCCCACACATATTTGCAATTTTTGTATACAATTAAGTTTGTTATTTATATTTTACATATCTCACAATTATTTGTAATCTTGCATACAACACAAAAGTTGACATCATGTTTTAAAAAACATTTTTTCTTTAATTTGCACTTGTTTAAACGGTTTTAATATGACATGAGTCCAGTTTATTTGGTTGAGTTGAGCCAGGTAGTATTTCAGTTTCTTTCAAGTTGAATGACCAGTTAAGTTCTTCAGTTCTTATCTTTTTCAACCTATGTATATTTAGCATTCCAACTCGCATCTCTTATATTCAATGTACTGATCTGTTGGTCTGGCATCCTCTAAATTTGTTAAGATTTTAAGTGATTAAGTAAAAGATGATTAAATTAGGTGAAATATTCAAACACTTAAAGGGCCAACCTATGATTAGCCGCTTCATATTACTACTTCTCCAGATGAACTCAAGTGATGGTGTTGAATGACTCTATTACAAAGAGAGACGTCATTGATTGTGTATGTTTTTTTTTCTTCAAATCATACATTAAGTTTAATACCTTCTTGTAAAATAAGTACATGATGGACATGCATTATAACTATTTTCATATTTTTGAAACTTTCAAATTTGTTGTTAGTGGAAACGTTAAGATTAAAGGCAAGAATAACAATTATATTAACTGGTTCGGATTCAAAATGAGCCTACTCACCAAAGAACAACTGCAAACAATATTATTTCACTCTACAAGAATACAGTGAAGACTACAAGAGAAATAACACAAATGTCTTGAGAAGGGAGAAGGCAAGTGCAGAGGGATTATTTGAAAATGAATCAAGAGCTACCTCATTTTATAAGAATAAATTCATCCTATTGATGTCATCCATGACATCACTATATGTCAAAATGTGAGTTTAAGCCACCCTTTATGCTCCGCTAAACTATTTTAATGGTTTGCCTAAACTTCAACCGACCAAGATACTATCTTTTGACTTTTATTTTTTTTACTATTATCTTCCTTCAATAATTCATATTGAATGTCATCTTCTATTTAGTTTGATTCCCCATCAACGCAAAAACCAAACCAACTCTTTTCATTTGTATTCATTTTGAATTACCGGATCATAATTATTTTGATAAATGTTTATAATGCAACATTAATTTGTTGTTAATTCCGCTATTAATTTTTTATTTATAAAATTTGGATTGGCTAAAGATTTGTTTGTTTATTTTTGTTGTGGAGGAAAAGTTAAGAACTAGGATAATGGTTCTCTATTTCTTGATTGTTAACCTTGAGATTAATTATTGGCGGGTAGTTCTGGTAATTGTAAGATAGGTTTTTCTTATCAATTGCTGAATATATCTATTATTGACTTATGAGAATTAAAAAAATTATATCTCATATGTGTCCAGTTCAAGCCATTGAGATACAGTTGATAGTTGTATGTTGTCTAATATATGTATGTAAGCATATTTACTGCTTCATGGTATAATTTTTGTTGTGCATGTTAGGGAAACCATACGAAATGATTTGTAATGACATTATGTTGATAATCTCATGCGATGAACTTGTTTCATTTTACTTGTGGATTTAAATTGTCATTGTTCATTATAATAGTGTTTGTGCATGATTATTTGTGATTGTTGGTTTGCTTGGGTACCACGTCGATACAGAAATACTAACGATTGACTTAGATGTCATGTTTGATATAAACACTAATACTTATTGGCTCGAGTATCGCGTTGGTACATTGATAGTCTGGGTGTGGATCCCTTGAGAGGATTGGGTGTGTATTTGTGGTTCCATGAGTGAATATAGAATTCACGTTTTATTATGTGATATACCTATTTCGACTATGTTTGCGAATTCGGTCTTTTGTAAACGGTTTTATATAATATCTATGATTTGTGAGAAAGTATGGTACGACTCTTGAGGTGAGAGGATGACATTTGGCGGAGATTTCAATTTTTGAAAGCTAGAAATTTGAAAAGTTTTACCAAAGTCAACATTTTGAATTAACAAAGTTGTGTCTCAGTTTTAACAAATTTAATTAGTATTGAGGGTGATTTTAATTTCTTGAATGATCTTTTTCATTCTTGGTTCCATTGTGTTGGGTTTATGGGTCTTTTCCCTTCCTATGTGGATACATAAAAGCCAATGTGGAGCAACCCTTTTTTGCCCCATAAGCCCACTTCTTATGAGGCAAATTAAGCCTCTTTTAGTCTAATTTCAGACCACAATAGAGTTTTTCAGCAGCCAAAACTGGGAGAAAAGAGAAGATTTTCGTGAGTCCCAATTCAGCCTTCAATAGCCAACTTCAAATTGCGTTCCGCGGTGCCGTTTCTTGGTCCCGATTTTGAGCTGAATTTTTTGGGACGCATATTGTCTCATCTCAATCTTTGAATTAGGAACTTCTCATGTTGGAATTGGTGGCCCTGCAAGCTTCAGTTTATCTGTCGTGAATATGAATAGTAGCTCTGCGAAATTTGGTGATTTGCTCCTTTATTCGCTAGATTTGTGCAATCTTATTTTGTTGTTGCTCGTTTTTGGCAGCTTGTTTTTTTGGTGGTCCATTTTGGGAACAATATTGTAAACTCGTGTGATTATAGTGTGATCTTTTTGTGTCCCGTGGTTTTTTACTCTCACTCGCGGTTTGTTCCACGATAGTATTGTGTCCGGTTGTGTGATTGGTTTCATATTGTCTTGTGGGTGATATTTGTTTGGTTGAATTACTGCTGCCTTACTATCATATTGCTGTGGTTGTTTGTCTTCCTCTTGGGTTCAATAGAAAAGGGGAAAATATAGATTTGGTTATTCTTCCGTTGTGTTATCCTCTGTCAGGGGCTCTTGGTAGGGCCTTGTCTTCCCAACATTTGGTGGTGTTCTGAATCATTAGAGAAATTTCTAAAGTTTTCAGAGCTGAGTTGACAGCGATCAACACTCTAATCGAGACCATCAACTCGATGGTGACTTGATTATTTCAATTATATCTTAAACATATATATCTAGTGAATGTGGTTTTGGGTGGATCTAGGATTAATTTCGAATGTTCGTGGTATGCTGGCAAAATTTTATAATACCGACTATAATGATGGTGAGCTTCCTTGAGCTTAGATTGAACTATTATAATCATATCCAAAATTTAATATTTATATCAAAAAAATTTCTCATTCTAAATACTATGAGAAACCTGAGTAACTTTAGTAGACACATTTGTGGACAATTTTTTGGTGAAAGATTATTCTTTACTAACAACGTCCGAGTATGATGAACAAACTTGGTTTGCCTTGTCAAGGCCAAAATTTGTTTTTCACATATGGGGGTGGCTTTCAACAAAAAAAAAATTCGCTTATACAATGTTTAAATAAAATGAATCCCAAATATTTTCTATTTCAAGTATTTTGGAGCAATCGAAGTTTCGATTGAACCTAATTATCATTGTATTTTTTCTCATCAGGAAGATAGCTATTGGTATATTCTGTTACGAGCCAGATTACGTGATTACACTCTCTTATTCACCAGACAAGTTATCTAAAACTCAACCATTTACAATCGAATGCGGAAATTCATGAATCATTCAAAACACCCTCAAATCTGGTTGCCACCTCACACAGTAAGTCTCTAAGTCTTTCAAATTTTTAAAAGAACGCTCGTCCAATGAACTTGTTTCTAAATGAACAATGGTCATAACTAAAGGAGAAAAAAAGTCAGCTAAGCCGACAACAACTACCACGACTCACACATTTCCAACGAATCCTCAACAAGTGATAAGAGAGAATAATCATAAAGTCCGGGCTCAGTCATGAACAATCAGCAAAAGGCTGCATTCATAAACCCTGCCGGTCTTCATCCTAAATTCAATAAGTCATCATAATGAATGACTGAAGAAAACAGGTCGCTGGACCTGGTCCCAAGTCCACGTCTGCTCCTCAGCTACAAGGGTCTCATATGAATAATGAAGAGAAACATATCGCATGAACTTGCTTCCTAAGTCCAGTATCATCTAGACAGTGTACGAAAAACAGGTTGGCAGGACCTGTTCCTAAATCAAATTTCGACCCATAGTCCCTTAACCCCAACATTCAAATCACATTAATCAATCAAGAAAGCCCATTCGCATGATATCCCATTACATTTTATCATCTTTTTGTACCTAGCATAAGATTCTCTTATTAGATGTTTTTTTTCTAGAATTTGTAATAGCATGGACAAAGTTTTTGTTAAGAATTTTATTATCTCTTATATTAATTTTACCATTCTCTTCATTTGTAATAGTTAATAGTTTGCTTCTTGTTCAATAAAATTACCTCATAATCAGAGAGAAAATTTCCCCCCCTTGTTGGTCTCACTATTCTTCTTCTTATTTGTTCTACATGGTGTTTCTTCTCTAATTCCATGTTTTCTAACAGTCGTTAGTATTCCCACATTTCTTAAACATCTTTTTATATACCGACAAAATATAATAAAATAGAATACTAAGAAAGGATATTTATTCAATAGATCATATTTTTCTCTTTTTTTAGTTGAATGATTATTTTTGGAACAAATTGAACTAATTCTAATGACTAAATTCCTAACTCCTCTCATAATTACCTTAGAGGAAAAAATTTAATCTATTTCAAAAGAAAATCGTTGAACATCATACTATATTAAAAAGAAACTTATTTTATAGAAATAAAACATTCACTATGATTCATAGAAAAAGACAAAAAATGCTCTTTAATGAATAAATGTAAATATAAGTTTTATTTTAAATTTTTTGTAGAATTAAACTAAGAACATGTACAAGCATAAAGTCCCGTTTTATTTGCCCACTTTTTTACATACTTCCTCCACGCTCACAATGAACCACTGCAATCTTCAACATTTGCCATCGTTTCTGGATCATCCTCTTTTCCTGCTATGGCATGGGACTTAATTTTTTTATGATCCTACAAACACTTTCCAGTGCATCGACTATAGGATTTCAACCTACAAACAGAGACGTATCAGAATATCAAGATGAGGAGAGCCTAACTATCAAACAAATGATTCTAAGAATATAAATTTAAAGGAATCTATTTTGTCTTTTAGATTTTTATCATGGAAAATAATTGAAAATTTTTAAAATAATATTTTCCCAAATTAAAATGCCAAATACTGTGTACGAATTGAAAAATGATTTTAGATACATGCAATAATTGATAATGTAGGTAAAATAACTATGAGAATATAAGGAGGTAAAAGACGAACTGAAAACACTCTGCGCGGCCATGCTTTCTACTATTATCGTAGAAATCTTTGAGATGTTAATGTGTATATTTTGTTGTGATAAGTGAGCTGTTGATGGTGTGATTTATATATGAAGAAATATTAAAGGAATCTTTGTTCTTTATATTAAGAAATATTATACTTTATTAAAAATTTTCCATCTATTACTTAGCTTTAAACGGAATATTTTAGTATCTTTTCCATTTAAAGAAAAAATGTAATTAATTGGATAATTTTTTAAATGAAAATAAAACAATGATTGTCTCATAATGAAATATCATATTGGTCCCTAGGAATTGAGCTTGTGATGATAATGATAATTCATATGAATAATGATAATTCATATAATGGATAATGTAAAAACATGAACTGCAGTACAATTACACTAATATATATGTGCCTAAAAGATCGGTAATAGAATTAAAATATATAATTAATAAATAATCCTTCATTTAGACATATCAAATTCAATGTATATCATAATTCTAAAATATTTTCGTCTCGACTTAAGTCCATATGTCTAGTACCTTACAAATGGTTCATCGTATTTATTTAAATATCTCAATCTATTTTTATGCGCTTAGACTAGCTATTTGTTCAAACGTCATTCAATAAGACAAAAATACTGAATGTCAGAATGTTGCTTACACTCTCTTTAGGCGCTTAAAACCTCATGAAAAGTCATCATTTTCTCGCTACAAGAATGTGCTATGGAATAGGTCCTGAGAAGAAGACGCTATGGTGGAGTGTTATTCCAAACAATAGATTTTGAATGTTTCCTAAAATTCTTTTTGGATTATTTAATAAAAGAAAGTCAGAAAGTTGGATCAAGATGCGCACGTGTCATCATTTGTATTCGTATGTTTTTTAATGTACAACCGTTTGAAAATACACAGTCCAATTTTTCAATTTAGTGATTTTTGTGTCAGTATAGACCCTCATTACGACTTCTCAGATGAAACTCTGCCTAACATGTTTTTAATCACAGAACTATCTACATGATTAGTATTTTTGATTGTATGTATTGATCTTTTCAATTCATAATTAAAAAAGTTTTATATGACAGGTTTCGTTGTTTATATCAAAATTAACTGAGAACAAAGTTGGTCGGAAAATATTTTTGGTAGTAATTTGGGATTCTCAACCTACTTTAGATTGGAAGACGAAATTGAAAGCTATACGGTGTATGTAAATGGAAATATTATTAGTAAGTGGGAGGATCTTAATTATGAAATTTATTACATGAGTGGATAAATAGATTTCGTTGGAAACTGTACGACCTTACGGAATTAAATTCGAGCGAGTAGAACTCCAAAATCGATCTTAGTGTGAACAGATAGTTTTTAAGTGTCATTGGTTGAAGGTGTGTTGTGAAATAAGGGTTTGAAATTATTAAAATTGCTCATTGTTTTCGTGCAAGCCGTTGAGGCGAGATTTTTGCAACCAAGGTAGGGCAGCTGTAGCGGGGTGAGTACCACTATGGCAGGACAGATTCGACCTAAAGTTGCAAATAAAGCCCAAAAATATTTTATTCTGTAAAATTCAAACTTGAGAGCTAAGGAACAAACCAAAGTATTTGATTGACATTTTCTCATCATTCTTGAGGCTAAATATAAGATTGTCACTCCATGAAATCGTTTTTTGATCCGCAGATGGGTAATTTTGTTACGGACCAAGAAAACAAACACCCCAAAAAAATTTGTAACGCAAATCTCGAACCTTCCTTCATAGTTGATTGAAATTTTATCAATGATTAGGAACTTCTTGAGTCGTAAGTCACTAGAGTATGCACCTTGAGTTCTAAGGGACTAATTGTAATCAACAAAAAGAAAAATCTCGTACAAATTTGGAGAGTTAAAACTAATTTGAGTTTGGATCAACTTCAAACACAATACTTCCTACCAGATGAATGATTAGGTGTGCTAATAGATACCTTATAAAAGGATCTTGGAATTATTTTTTCGCAACGGCTTCGAGTTTGCTAAGTTTCAATTGAATGATTAAGATAGTATTGACCTTTTCAATTTAGGCTGTCCATTTACGGAAAGTTAGTCAAAAATATTGACGGTTTTATTTTGGTCTTTTTACCTTGGCCATCCAGGATTTTTATTTTGTTTTGTAGTCATATTTACTAGTGTATCCGATTAGTTGTTTTATAAATCCTAATATACGCAGATTGAGAAAAGAAGAGAAGAGGAGAAAAAAAGGAAGAGGGATCAAGCGTTTGTCCGAGATCCTTCGTCTTGTTGCGGAAGTTTTCGTCCAAATTAGAGGTAATGTTTAATGTTTTCCATAGTGTTGGATTTGTTTCACGCCACAAACACCAAACATATTATTTTGCACGGTGGTCTCCATCTAAAAATTGAAAAATTTAAGTTCTCTAGATATCTAATCTTGTGAGGGTCGCGTAGATTGGGTGGAAGTTCAGCAGAGCGATAATTCATGAACAAATTCCCTTTATTTTCCTTATAAAAATTGTACAATTCTTAACATGTCATGTACCTAGTTAGACTAGCTCTGATGTTAGGGTCTTTTGTCAATGGTTTTTTTAGATACTATAATAATTTTGTGAGATGTGGTAGTAAACGAGCTTGAGGTGATAAGATGAAGTTTGTGGAGATTTCAATTTTGGAAAACTAGAAAATTTAAAAAGTTTTTCACCAATCCCACATTTTTAATTAACAAATTAATTGATCTCTGAAAACTATGGTCAAATCTATATAGTGTTGAGGGTGATTTAATATCTTGAATGAATTAATTTTGTTGTGATTCGTGCACTTTAGGGTGTTCGGGTAATCATTAGTGTGAAATTCTAAATTTTCTTAGAGCTTAGAGTTGACAACGATCAACACTTTATCAAGAGCAAACAATCCGCGGAGGTGAGGGTTAACTTGATCATTCAGAGCATCTCTTAAACATATTTTATAGTCATTTATTTATGTTTTGTGTTTGGCTGGTCCTTGAATAAATTAACATGTCATGAGTATTTCTAGTAATATTTTGGGAGTATGGAAGCTCCGATTGAATAATTATCAATGTATTTTTCTGCATATAACTATTGTTATAATGATTATTTCCACGATATTTTTATAATATTTAAATAAAATAGAAGACTTAGAAAGGATAATTTATTCAATAGACCAATTTTTAATTTTTATTTTTTTAGTTGAATGATTATTTTGGAACAGATTGAACTAACTTCTAAAGACCTAAATTCCCTAACTCACAGTCTCGATATTACCTTAAAGAGAATAAATTTAATTATATTTCAAAAGAAATCATACTAATTACAAGAAACATCTTTTATGAATTAAAACTATTCATAGATTCCTCACAAAGGGACGAAGGTGCCTTTAAATGAATGAGTTTAAATATAAATTTTCAATTTCAATTTTTGAGAAACTTAAAACTAATACAAGTGCAATGACATAAAGTCTTTTGCCCACTGGTTTCCGAAGCTCCTCCACGCTCACATGATTCAGGTTCATCTGCAATAGATCTCCAACATTTGCATCCAGATTCTTGGATGTAAATCATCTTTCCCCGCTATACATGGACTTAATATCTGGGTGATCCTTACATGCACTTTTGATCTGGCATCAATATTGCTAGCCTACAAACGAGACGTATTTTCAAAATTTTGAGATGATAGATTTCACAATCTGAAAAAATAATCTAAGATAGCAACTTTGATCGATTTGATATTTTAGATTTTTATCATTGTAACAATTGATAATTTTAACATAAATAGTCCAATAGTGTAAAAGCGCAAATATGTGCGAATTGAAAATATTTTGAGATAAAAAAAATAATAATAATATAGTTTAAATACCAATGAACAGTCATAAGTAGCATGAAACAAGACTGAAACACTCTTGATGGCGCATGCTATACTATTATATAGAAATATTTGTAGAGTTTTGAGTGTATATTTGTTGTGTATCAGTGAGATGGAGATGGTGTTATTTATATTGTGAGAAATCGTTTAAGATCTTTGACTTTAATATTAAAAAAAACTATACTTAATTCAATTGTTTTCCATTTATTGCTAGCTTAGAAAGAATAATGTTTTATATCTATCCATTCGTAAGAAACAAGGTAAGGAACTTGAACAATTATTTTAATAAAAAAATTTAAAAAAAAAAATAACTTAATCTCAATAAATGTCCATATTGGTCCAGCAATTGTGGAGATTATGAAATGAGATTGACAATTTATTATGAAGTATATCACCAAATTATGTTGACTTATATTGTTGTTTTGCCTAAATAATAAGATATAACCATGTTTAGTATCATATACTTATTGAAATTGTGTACATCGATGTTGTTACTTCTCATAGTCTTTTGTCTTTCCTTGATAAAAAAAAGGTAATGAACTTAGAATTATTTACTAGAAATCTAAAAACAAATGAGTATCTCATATGATAAGTTTTCATATTGGTCTACACAATTATGTCGAGCTTATCTATTTCGTGACTAACAATATATATATATATATATATATATATAAAAAAAATTTAGTCATAATTTGGCCAAAATTTTAAAAAGTCTATAATATTCTTTTCTTATTTAAAATCAATTATCCTTTTTTCAGTTTTAATTAAAAGATTTACATTTTAAAGGGTAAAAAATTTCCAACAAAAAAAAAATGAAAATACTGTGTGAATATGTTATGGTTACCATTAGACCAAATTTCCTGGTCAAATTTTAATGATCAACGTATTTTCATATATATATATATAGACCACAAGCAAGAATTTTTCTGTAAATTTATTTTGTAGCGGAAGCTTTAAGTAGAAAGGAGGGAAGCATGGGCAGTCTAGCTCACGTGCCAGCTTCTAGCGCCCATAATGGCTAAAGAGAAGTTCAATCTGGCTACGAGCCTTATGAGAATTAGAAGTAAATGGAAGGGAGATTTTTAGCTGTGTGGAAGCAAGATCTTCCATTCCTTGATAAGATAAGGGAAGCATTACTGATGAAAAATTGGATCCGGATCCGAATAAAGTGTTGCAGGAGATGCTAAAGAAGCCGAAAGTGCATTGCAGAAGGTGTTTTGAGGATTAAGGGAAGGGTATTGTACCTCGCGTTGATGATTTGAATCAACACATTTCTGACAGAGGCTCATAGTGTCAAGGTATTCATACATCCCGGGTGCAAAACCAAGATGTACCGTGACCTAAACGCAACACTTTTGTGGAGAAGAATGAATCGTTATAGTGTGGATTTTATTGCCAAATGTCCCAAGTGTCAACAAGTAAAGTATGAACACCAGAGGCCCGGAGGAACACTTCAGAGAATGCCCATTCCGGAATGGAAAATGGGAATAATCTCAATGGACTCGGGTTGGTCTTCCAAAGACATTGGGCACGTATTGACTCCTAATTTGGGTAATTGGTTGATAGGTTAACTAGTCTGCTCATTTTCATTCCGGTTAGTTGGACTGTAACAATGCAGAGAAGTTAGCCAAACTTACATCTCAAGAAGTTGTTCGATTGCATGGAGTCCACTATCCATCTATCATGATTGAGGTACGCAGTTTACTTCTAAGTTTTGGAAACATTGCATGCATATTGGGTACTAGGTTGGACCTGAGTACCCGCGTTCATCCTCAGACCGTGGTCAGTCTGAGTCGGGGAACGATTCACGATGTTGTAGGATTGCCTTCGTGCATGTGTGATATACTTTCGGTGGCCATTGGATAGCTTCTTACCACTTATCGAGTTTCAATAACAATATCGCTATCACTCAAGCATTGATAATGCTCCATTTTGAAGCACTGTATGGTAGGCGATGTAGGTTCTCCTCATGGTTGGTTGATGCATTCGAGGTTAGACTGGGGTACTGATCTTTTGAGGGATTCGATGAAAGGTGAAATCTATTCAAGAAAGCTTCTAAGCGCGCAGAAGTAAGACAAAAAGAAATATGCGCAATCGAAAGGTGAGACTAAGTTCTCATGGAGGGTGAACAAGTCTTGTTGAAAGTTTCGCCAATGAAAGGGGTGATGCGTTTGGTAAAAGAGGAACGCTCGATCAGTCAGGTACAATTGGTCCCTTTGAAGTACTTTAAGAGATAGGGTGGAGGTGGGCTTTATAAAGTTTTTATCCTTGCCTCCAGGCTGTCCGGAGTACATCCATGGGGTGTTTCAATGTGTCAATGTTGAAGGCAAGATACCATTGGGGATGGGAAGATTAACATATCCGTGGGATCAGTTTTTGCTGAATAAGAACTTGTACCCCTGTATGAGGAGGAGCCTGTGGCTAATTTTAAGATAGAGAAGGTTCGCAAGTTGAGGTGTCAAATAGAGATTGCATCTATCAAAGTTGTCCATGGAAGAATCGACCCGTGGAAGAAGCCACTTGGGAGAAGGAAGGCACATAGCGAGAGAAGATAAGCATCCCCACATCTTTTACACAGACTCAGGTAACTTCCTTTCACTCTTGGTTTTCTTCTCATGATCGTTCGAGGACGAACGATAGGTACAATTGGTATCTATTGTAAAACGACATGTTTTTTAGTCGTTTTTGAGCAACATAATTTTATTCTGGAAAAACTGGCATGAGGTGCGGAGGCCACGCGGAACCGTCACGGGCAACGACGGACCGTCGTAGAGGTGTCGTATTCAAAACACTTAAAAATCTGAAATTGGGGTACTGAAATCGACTCTCTGAACGTCGTGAACGGAGTAGCGGACGGACCCGTCGCATGCGGACGGCCCCGTCCACAGCCATCTCCCTTAAAAAAGAGTCTATGTAACAGCGACGGACAGCAGGAAGGACCGTCGCGGAGCGCGACGCCCAGTCACGGGCTACGCAAATCCCATTCGGGTCGGATTTCTTTACACTTTTAAGGGAGAGGGGGGGGGGGGGGGGAGGGGGCGTTTTTTTGTAGCTATTTCCTTGCTTTAATTATAAAGGTAGAGGGTTACTGTTACTAAGTCTATACTTGGGGTTCAAAGAGGTAACCTTAAAGTTATTCGTGGTTATTATTGCCATCTTTCATTCTTATTAATATACTATTAGGGTAAAATAAATAGGTTTGGGAATAGAAAATAGAAAAGACAAAACCGAAAGAAAAAGAGAGGATAACGAGTAGAGAGAGAGAGGAACGAAAGGACAACAAGAAATTGAGGAATTTTGCTTTGCTTGCTTGATCACGATTCTTCGGTGGAGGTATGTTTATGGTTTTTTACACTATTCGTATTAAACTCTTACTAGGATGATAATGTGTTTAGTAGTATTATTTAAGTCTTTTATATGCTTATTGCTGTCATGCATGTGTGATCTTATTATTATACATGAATTGTGATAAAATAAGCATGATAAGCTATTGAATCTAAATCTGAAGAAACCCTAATCTACTTTGTTAATGACGAAAATTTGGGCCTTGGTATAACAAGAAGGCTTAATGAACGAAAGTATTGAGATTAAGAGGATCGGTGCCACGTTCCGGTACCAAGTTGAATCTGAGGATCGGAGTGTCACGTTCCTCACCAGACCAGAATATGAGGATCGGAGTGTCACGTTCCGACACCCAGGAGTTATTATGACGGTGCCCACGTTCCGTCCAGATAGAATATGAGATCGGAGTGTCACGTTCCGACACCAGGATAGTATTATGGATCGGGTGCCACGTTCCGGTACCCAGGATGAATATGAGGATCGGATTCACTGTTCCGACACCAGGATAAGAATATGAGGATCGGAGTGTCACGTTCCGACACCAGTATAGAATGAGGGGGGGGGGGGGGGGGGGGGGGGGGGGGCTCGGAGTGTCACGTACCGACTCAGCTAGAGTAATACATATGGGAATCTTAAAATATACTAATCTACTCAACTAAGAACAATTTCCGCAAACGAGTATGATGAGTGAGCTGAGTCCTCATGTGATTGTCTTGTGGTGTTGTAACCGCGTTGATTCTGGTCAATTGTAAATGCTGTCTGGCTAAGGGTAGTTAGTTGATTTGTGAGGTATTTACTTGAGGTAGTGGGTGCGTATTTTCGTGATTTTGAGTGGGCCGATGATACCGGTGACTCAGTAGTTTGGGTGGTTGTGGGGCTGACCCCCTACTTTTATGTTTTCCTTTTGTTTATTTGTGGAGTGTAGCAAACGTGCCGTCACTCGACTCAACGTAGTTCAAGCCAGTCTTCGTCACTACCGGCTCTTCAGGGTGAAGCTCATGCTTCTAAGCTTTGATGGATCTCCTTCCTCATGTCTTTGATGCCTTGAAGTTTTCGGCATAGACTAGCTTGTTATTTGTTTTTAGCTTCTTAGAGAATACGCTTAGTTTAGTACATTGATTTTAGATTTTCTTGTGGTGATGACTTCCCAGATTTTTGGGGAATTAAAGATGTTGAATTTTAGAAGTTATTGAATTTTCTTTAATTTATGAGTTTAAAGTCTTCGCATTGTTTTTAGTTGATATTACACTGAATGATAAGGTTTAGATTGGTTTTGGTTCGCTCACATAGGAGGGTAACTGTTGGGTGCCAGTCGCGGCTACGGTTTTTGGTCGTGACATTTGCAAGTATGACCCCATTATATGTGGCAGTGGCAGTGATGATTAGCCATCAATTCGGCGACAATATTCATGGAATTACATATTAAACCTCATAATATAAATTGTTGAGATTTTAGGGTTAAGTCATTAAGTTTAACGATTTGAAAGTGGTATTGGTTTTAATATATATTGTATAATAAATCATTATGACGAATTAAATTTTGATATGTTAAGATAGGTAATTAGATATGGAGTGTATTATACTATTGATAATTTATTAGGGTTTGTAGTAATTTGGAAAAAAATATTGATTTAATCTTGACTTGAAATTGGAATAGGAGATTTACATGTTATTTGATTAAAGAAATGGGATGAATTTTGGATCTGGTTAGACCTATAGTAACAGGTTGTTGTTAGTTTTGAATCTTATTATGGTTATTATTTGACAAGATTGCTTTTGAAACTTGGAAGTTTAACAAAAGGAAGGCTCAATTCCGGAAGTAACGTTTCTTATTTGTTCAGACAGTGATTTTTAAACTCTTGTTAAGTGTATAAAATGTGTGTATTTTTCTTGTGGTATATATTTTGGGGGAGTAAACGTGATTGGTCCATGGGTTGACTTGTCCACATTGATTAATTCTAATTATGGATAAAAAGGGATACATGAGGCAAGTGGATTAATTTTTTTATGTGTGATGTGGTTGAGAAAGGTTGACGGCTTGGTTGCAGAATCATTGTTGAGGTGATTTCTGTTTTGTGTGGTTGCGACTTGTAATGTTATGAAATTTGGTCCTCTCCTCATTATTTGTTTGAACCTTGTTCATTTGCATTGTTCTGAGGCATTGTTTGTGACAGTGTTTATGTGCATTGAAAAATGAGTACTTACGAGGATGTACCATTTCGAGGGAAGTTATCGCGCGCGCGCGATGGATACTATATTTCGGGGACGTATCTTGTGCCGCGATAGTTACATCATTGTTGCATCATTGTTGATGTATTTCCGAACTTGTCCAAGTGTTTTGTGATCTTCTGATTGTCTTTATGCGGAACTTTTGTGATTGATCATATTGAGCCCTTGTTCTTGCGGATATGTAATTTGTTGAAGTATTATTTTTGAGGATATGTAATTTGGTATAAGTGTTGTTGTTGAGCTACTGCGAGTAACTGTGAGTTGTTAGGTGGTTGATTTTATGCAGGTTGTAGTTGTGGAGGTTCTGTTGGGTGGTAGGAGTACCGTAGTTCATCACCTTAGCTTTGTGTTTTAGAATAGGGTTTACCTTTGTTGAGTACCGTGTGGTTTGGTACTTCAATCCCCTTGCTTCTACAATGTTTTGTAGTTTATAGCCTGGATTTTTGTTGTACTTTGTTTATCTCTTCTTTTCCGAGGCTTCTTGGAGATTTTGATGTAAGCTGTTTTTTCCCATCTCAGCATACTTTCTTCCTCCTTCACTTATGATCTTATTCCTATTCTATAAAACAAGTTCATTTGAGACTTAAGTTTTTCTTTGAATCACTTGTAATACTTTTAGAGGGCTTGTGCAGTGACTACAGGTGTTGGGTTTTTATAGTTACTTTATTTTATTTCCCGCACTTTATTGTAATGGTTAGTTTTATGCTGACTGTCCTTGGGGGATAGACTAGTGTCTCAACTTCTATTTGTCTGACATGAAAAGATGGGACTTTTGATGAAAAGTTGCGACTTATTAGAAAAAAATTGACTTTAATGAAGATTTGCGACTTTATGAAAAGTTGCGACTTTTATGAAAGGTTATGAACTTTTCGAAGGGTTGCAACTTTTCAAAATAGTTGTAATCTTTCCGATAAGGCAAAATAAACATTTGTTCACACTACCCTTAGTTGTCTATAAATAGAAAGATTTTCTATCATTTTAAAACAACAAAAATTCTAATCTTCTTTTTTTGCTTCCGCAAAATTAAATGTTCGTGTATTTTACTCATGTTAAGTGACTTACTGACATCACTATTTTTGAATCAATAAGTTGGTGAATTAAATTGTATCGTGAGAGGATGAAATTCTTTAAACCTCTGGTATTGGAGGGGAATAGTTTTCTTAAGGGGACATTGTGCATTTAGTGGACTCGATTTTTTCCTTTCTATTTTGTTCCTTTTTTTTACACATTCGGGTATTTAATTTTTTTACACGCATGAATTTATACTTATGATATTAATTGATTGTTTTTTTGAGTACATATTTTACCTCTTTTTTATGTGTTCTGCAAAGTTACTCTCTCCTATTATTTAATGGTAGACCTATAATACTTATACTCTTTGTGTAGAAAATATTATTGTCTCAGTTCCAAAAATTCCATGTTATATAAGATCTAACTTAAAAAGTACTATATATAAGCTTACGTATTGATCTATTTTACATAGATATGAAATTTCTCACTTATCAATTGAAGAAATTCATCAGGCAAGTTCAAAAGTTATAATTGCTTTCATGTAATTTATGTTTTTAGTATGCTAACAAATTTTTGAATTTTAACCTAAGACATATGTCACAAATCTACAACTTAAATGTTTCTTTTTATTGCTGAAATGCCTTTGTATATATATTTTTATTTTCTTTTTTATTTTTCTTTTAATGAAGATTAAAGAGTCTGATTTATTATTTAGTGAATAATTCATTCATTAGAGGTTCATGAGTTATGTGATGATGACAAATAATCAAATTCATGCTAGAATATTTCTAATATTTTTTAAGAATCTATTTTCCATTATTTTTAATATATGAATATTAATAAGAAATTATTTGCAAGTTCAATGCAATTATTATTTTTACCACGCAAAAGCGCGAAAATTATATATATATTATCTATATATATATTATGAACTATAATTAAATAATATACTTCATTAAAAAAACCTAGCAAATTTAACGTATGTCATTATTGTACAATAAATATTTCCTTATCGTCTTAAGTAAGTGATTCAACTCTTTAAATTTATCTGCAATTTCATTTAAACACTTTAACTTATCTTTGTGCCAGTTGAACATTGTATTTGATCAAAAGTCATTCCTATAAGAAACAAAGTACTTATATATCAAAAATTATGTGCTACACTCTCTTTTGACGCGTAAAACTATTAAAAATAATATTTTCTACTACAAGAATGGCGATGGAAATGGGTCGCAAAGAAGAGAAGGCGGCGTGGGGAGGGTAATTCATAACAATAGATTTTTATTTTCGAAAAAATCATTTTGAATTATTTAAATAGAGTTTTTAGAAAAGTTGGATCCAATGTCATGTTTCATTATTTTTTTGGTATGTTATTTACAAGTGTCAAAATATCCACATATTACTTTTTCAAACTAATTGTGTTTATTTTATGTCAAATAGATATCAATATTTGTAAAATTTATGTATAATAGGTAGCAAATTAAATAAAGTGTCTAGTAAAATATGCGTATCAACTTTAGAGCGTAATGATTAAGCCCCTCATTGGTACTTTGCTCAGATGAACTCAAGCCACTCTATATACATGATAACATCATTGAGTGTGTATATTTGATCTGTTTCACTGTTTTCACATTCATACATTAAAAGTTTGGGATCCATTCTTGTAAAAATAATTGGGCCCCATTATAATTTTAAATGTATCAAACTTCTCAATTTTTATTTGTTTGAATCAACGGATCATAATTATTTTGATAAATATCTATGATTCAACATTACTTAAGTTGTAATCACATCATTAATTTTCTTTTAGATAATAGAGTACTAAAATTAAATCAATAAACAAAAAACAAATTGAAACGGAGGAAGAAATATCAATGTTCAAAAACCCAAAGGCAAAAACCATAATAATTTTTTTTTGAAATGAGAAACCATATTATAAATTGAACATAAGCACCACTCACTTCCATTTTAATATTGAAACCAATGAAAAAACCAGAGGCATTAGTATATTTAATCCACAGGACCCATTTTTAACCTCTGGCAGAAATGCCGTCCTAGTTCAATATTACAAACAGTTCAAACACCAAAAACAACTTCTAAGAAACAACCTGTTGCTTAGTGAGAGATGTTTTAGTTTCATCCTCCTTATGAGCTCATTGATGAATTCTCCGCGATTTCGCAGCATCCCCGCCTCAACGTAGTGGTTTTTTCTCTTCCTTTTTTTAGTCCACCAAGAGGTGCCTTGAGTTGGAAAGGCCATAGAAAAGTGTAGCCTCCTTGAAGTGTGGTTCCCACCAGTGAATGATCTCGTGAACGAGATCTTTCGATGCAAATGATTCCATGTTTGCCAACACCCTACCAACATGGGAGCGCATTGTGATGGAAAAAGCTGTAGAGATTAGGGTATCCTTTCGTTGAAGGCTTAGGGGATTCTTGAATTTTACCAACCAAGTTCCTTCTCAGATCCATTCTATATGTTATGTTTTATATTTATATATTATAGCAAAAGAAATATCCAGATCGAAATTATTTTAAAGAGAGGTTTGGCGGGACACTATTCAAATAAGTTCAAATATACTTTGCACCAACCTGCTCAACGACAGCATGGTCGGTCAAGCAATTCTCTGCTGTCTACCTTTCCATAACCTCGTTTTTAGTCAATTCCCTTGATACGCTTTAAGTTGGGATAGCTGGGAAAATTGAAGAGATTCATCAATCAATAACAGATAGAGAAACTCCAAAATCAAATTAACTCATAAGGACACATTACGATTGAACAAGAATATAATGATCCCCGTCTGTCACATATGTCTCACCCAGAATGCAGCATGGCACGGGGGCCTGTTAACTTTCAATAGACAACCGTTGAAGATCTGTCATATAGCAAAGTGTCATCTCATTAGACAGACAAAAATGAGCGGGGTAAGTACTAAAACAAGAACAATAAGAGACTTAAATAAAGAAAACCAAACATAAAATATAAAGTGCAAAAGTTTAAAAGCAATTCAATAGCAAGTTATCACATCTTCAGAAAAAGACCTAAAGAAAAGAGTAACTGGCAATCTAAAACAAGAGCATAGCTGTAATGCCGGGACAGAGATTGGTATTCCGCAACACAACTTAGTCTTCGTAACAACTCACTAGCGGAAATCATGAAGTAACCACAAAAAGTAAAAGATGTACCAAGTAAAATGCCAGTCCAATCATGTACTATCACAGGGTAGAAGATAAACCTATGTGCAAAGTTACATGATAAGAAAGTGTAATGAACGAATCGACTAAATAATGTAAAGCCAAGATGTTAGAAAATGAAATGAATGAATCAGCTCCTCCATCAAAGTTGAATGTCAAAGGTTATCTTGGAATGGATGTAAAAGATGAAATTGGAAGCTTAAATGCTACTCTAAAGCTTTTGGATTGAAAACAACACGTAACTGACCTAATAATGGTACAATCTGCAGCCAAGTTGAGCAGATTGAATCACTTAAAGTTACAGAGCGGCAAGGAAACTAGAGAAAGGAAAACATAATCCAATAATACAGAACATTAGATCATATATTTTTGTTGACGGCCAAAACTCGAAACCAGCATCTTCTGACAGATTTTAGACATGTTACAACAGGAAACATCAAAAACTCACCTGTCCGCAATCTGGAGAAGATGCCAGAATCTTTTTGGTCTGAGGAGGCATTGCGTTAATCCTGAAAATTCAAAATGACAAGTCGATAAACAGGAATCAATTCATCAAATCCCAGATTTAAACAATCCAGCAACATCTTACCCACGGATTCTGATGATGAAGAGCAACTTAGCCTCTGGATCAACATAGAATCCTCCCTTCAATCGTGCCTCGCGCTTCAAACGGATCAACTCCTTCTCCTAAATGCATAAACACAAACTCTTAAATACCTCAATAACAAAGGGAAAAAATCAGCATCATTTACTGAGACATTTTAGTTTATAAATTACCTGCTCAGAGTACTCCTTAGCATACTGTTTAGCTCTGTTATAGATAAGTTTACGATTCTCAACACTCTTTTTCTTAGCAACCGCAAGCTCTTGCTTCTTTACAAGAGCCCACTCTCAGTCCTATTATTGCTCTTCAATACGACTCTGGAAACACTAACCTCCTCACCCATATCTCTAATCTACGGCACAAAAAATACAATTAGAGAAACAAGCAATACTATGAACAGAAAAAAAACAAAAAACAGATAAACACACAACCTTCCCACCCCCCAACCTCCTCCCCACACCACACAAAAAAAAAATTCAAGAATCAAACAAATTGAGCTTTGAACAAAACCCTTTCAACAAAATTTTTTTTCAACAACTAAGGCATATCTAAAGCCCAATCAACGCATCGATCAAACTGCTCAAAAACTTTAACACAACAAGCTCATTCCAAAACGCCCTAAGGACTAGTATCTTTTACCTTTGAGCTCAAAACAGAAGATTTTTTTTGGTGAAATGCCAGCAGATATTAATTCATCAGCGAAACATAAAGCGAAGATGAGAATTTGATTCCCTATGATTCTGCGGGCGGCGTCTCTTCTCTGCAGAGTTCTTCTTCTCTGAAACTTGCTGAGGTTTAGTCATTTGATTTATGTAGTAGGGTTTGGGAGAATTAAGTTCGTTAAGTTGGGCCTCTATGTGGCCCAAATTTATCAGGGCCAAATTTAGTTCAACATTCAAACATTTATCATTTTATGTCATTTTAAGGGACAAAGTTACAAATATTCTTCTGTGAAACAATCGTAAATGATATGCAGATACTTTCGTCATATTTTTGAAACATTGGTATCCTTGTAATCCAAAAACTAGAGCATATACACTCTTCATTGTAACGTAAGACTAAATAAGGACACGTGGTGCAATATTATTCGACGGGTAAGATTATGACATGTATATATTCGTAAGTATAAAGGGTATATATGCTCTAGTTTTGGACGGTAGGGACAAACAATGTCCCAAAAATATTACGGAGGGTATCTGCATACCATTTACGATAGTTCAGCAGAATTTTGTCTTTTTTCCCCATTATATGATAGTTTAAGACTAAAATGATTAAGTCATTTGGTTACTTACCACTTTACTTTTAATTTCGGAAAAAAAGGTCAATATAACCCCTAAACTTTTAATAATAGTGTGCATATATCCTCTATTATACTTTTGAGTTTGTACATACCCTATCGTAATACTTTTGAGGCTTATATATCCTTACACCAAATGGAGAAACATGTGGCGACATTTTAACAATATACCCTATTTTATTTTAATTTTTACCTAAAAGCTGGGTAAATTGTTAAGATATTGTCACATGTCTGTCTGTTTGGTACAAGGATATGCCCCAAAAGAATGACGGATAGGGTATATACAACCTCAGAAGTATAACCAAGGGTATATCTGTACCATTTTTGAAAACTCAAGGGTATATTTGTTTTTTCTTTCATTAATTTTATATTATAAGATTCAAAAATCTTTTTTACTTTTTTTAAACTTTGTGTTAAGTCAAAATAGGTAAAGGAAATTAAAATGGAAGGACTAACATAGTATTAAAATTGTAAATATAGTTGAATCACAGTATCTTACTTAAGTATGCAATATGCAAATTGTATATCCTATAGGTATAGCTTTTCAAAGAAAAACTTTAATACATAAACACTTAATAAATTTTGATAGGATATTTTATTTAAAAATTGTGTATTCTTATCCCGTCTATGAGTAGTTAGTTAATCTTTTTTTTCGTCGTCCTTTCCTATAACTTCGATGGCTTCCCCCACTGCCTAAGTCCATCCTTATTTAAACTCCTCGTTAACGTCTCTGCTATTCGGCGCCGTCTTCTTGTCTTGGTCGCCTTCTTATCCTTCTCTAGTTTAATGATTCCCCCGGCTTCCTGGGGTTGTTAGGGATATTAAAGGACATATTTCATTTTCTTTTGGTAATACATCACTTCAATTAGCAATTAAATTTCATGTGTTTTTTTCTTGATGTTAATGCTTATATTTAAAGAAGATGACATATTTTATATATTTAATTTAATTATGTAATATACGAATGAATCGAAAAGGTACAAGACTTAATTAACAGCTATTTAAGTAAATCAGCATGTGACTAAATTTTTTTTTTTTTCAAAAAAAAAACTAAACGATATTAAAACATAAATAAATAATTACATTTGTGGAGGGAGATAAGGGGAAGAGGAGTGTAAATAAAAAAAAATACACCATAGTCAATATAGCCAAAAGAATTCCATTGGTTCAATAAACAAATTATAAAGAGCAATTGAAGAGGGCACTATCAGACACTTTGGTTCATCATTTGTTTTACAAATTCCTATATTATGATGAAATAATTAAAAGAAAAAAAAAACATATAGAATATCTATATTTTTTTTCTATAATAAAATTCAACTAGCTAAATCTGCTGCAAGCTTAGCTCTTAAATCTTTTCGAAGTATTTTCCCTGATGGAGCTTTTGGAATTTCTTCTATGAAAAATACTCGATTTAATCGCTTGTAAAATATAACCTGTATGCAGTATAATTATTTTTTGTCACGTATAATTAAATTATTTCTAAATAAAAAAAATATATCTTTTTTAAATGAACTAATAAAAAAAATAATATTTACCTGTTGCGATACATATTGTTTAATTTCTTCCTCATTAATATTACTACCATTTGCTTTCACTACAAATGCAATAGGAACTTCTCCAGCTACTTCATCTTTCATCCTATAATTAAATGGACAGATCATTAATTCGATATTTTAAAAAATATAATATTTTCATAAGCTAATTTTATCATAACGACTTACGGTACAACAGCAGCATCAATAATATTTGGATGAGAAATAAGCATAGCTTCTAATTCAGCAGGAGCCACTTGATATCCTTTGTATTTTATTAATTCTTTTAATCTATCGATTATGAACACTTGATCATCATCATCTATGTATCCAATGTCACCAGTATGTAACCATCCTTCTTTGTCTATTGTTTCCTCAGTTGCTTTTGGATTATTCAAATATCCTATCCATATTCAAAATTCGAATTTATTTTAGGTCGGTATAAACTTATATGCAACGAAAATAAGAAAGAGAGTATGTGAAAACGTACTATTAGTATATAAAAGTTTGATATATAAATTACATAATTAGATATATGTCACTATCATATATGTCATTATTGCTTATACTTTCATAGTATTACATATCTTATCACTAATTAAGAATTTTCTACATGTATTTTACATTTAGAGACATGTATTTTTGCTAGCAGATACATGAAAATAGGGGGAGAGGTGAGCGGGATTAGGGAGGGAGGCAAGTGAGATTCGTATGTATCCTGTTACATGTGAATCATACTAAATATACACAATATATGTGTGTGTGTGTGTGTGTTGTGCTTGTGTGTGTATCTAGTATATCACATACAAGTGAGGGTGACGAGCAAGATGGGAGAGTGGTGAGGAGGCAAGCGAGATTTTAAATGTATCTCAGTTACATACGAATCCACCTGTATACAATGTATCGAGAATAAATTATACCTAAATCTAAACTTCTGTATCTGAGATACATGTATTTGGAAGCACTAAAATCTACTAAAATATATAAAATTGTAAATTAAAATGTATCTAAGTAATTAACTCCTAAACTAGTGGGATTTATGAAAGTCCCATCCATTAAACGGAATTGGAAAAGGAACATTTCATATTTGAGCCAATAAATATGGGCTAAACATTTGTTGAAGCCCATATATTGTATTTAATGGGCCAAAAAACTTCTTAGTCCATTATAATTGGATCAACACAATAATGAGTTTCCACACATGAAGTGTAGAATTGGGCCATAATATATTATTGGGCCTGACTATGATCTCTATCGATATACATAAAAGAGTGTTAGAATTAACACGAAAGTGTATATTACCTTTCATGATTTGGTCACCTCTAATGCAAATTTCTCCGGCGTGATTCCGGGGAAGGAGTGTTCCGGTGTTGTTATCGATGATCTTCATCTCGGCGTTACGAACAACTGTCCCGCAGGAACCTGATTTGACATTAAACTGTTGTTTTGCAAATGCTAAACACATTGATAATACTGGGCCTGCTTCAGTCATGCCATATCCCTATTCAATTTAATGTGTATATCACAATAAGACATAACATTAGTTTATAGACTTTAGCCCAAATTGTACATGATTTGTTTTTTTTTCTAGCTCTATTTATGTCTTTTGCAATAAATGCCGTTTTGTTAAGTTAAAATTGACATTTGATGTAATAAAATACACTGATAATAGTAGTACTATCATGTCATCTAAATGAAAATTATAATGATCCATAAAAATGTGATTTATAACTTGGAAAATAAAAAAATGAAAATCAAACTATCTCTAAATATAAAAATGTATCATTTTTTTTGGAGACGGATTAAAGATAAAGAATGTACATGGGGAATAATAAATAGATCGCCTCAAACCAGATCTATTTAGTTGTAAAGCTTAACTTATATACGTTGTTCATATAAAATATATATATATATATATACTCACTCCTTATTTGTCCCTTTAGTAAAACTTCTGGTATATTCTAATATTATAAGTTTAATCATAATATTCAAAAGTCGATTTTTACCTTTTTAAGCTCTGTGTCAGGTTAAATTCAAACAAACAAATTGAAACGGGACAAAAATTATATACCACTAGTGTGCTTCAACTTATTATAGATTATGTTTTTATACCGTAAAAGAAATATTTTGTTCTTTTAATTATGACGACGATGTTCAAGTCATGACTCTCACGCATACCCTCAACTATTTCACATCAACTACATCCTAGTAACTCATACAAATATAAATATTACGTAAATCTGTCTTTCAAATATATCGGACGAAATTACTTATAATTCTCTTTGTCCATCCCAATCACTAGGCCGGCTATTTATATAGTTGAGGTGCAAATATTCTTCTACTCTTACATAGAAAATTAAAACTATAAAATATTTTTTAAAAAAATTTAAAGAACGTTTTTTACAAAATAAAATAGGATTTTACCTGTCCTAGTATGGCATTAGGCAATTTAGCTCTAACAGTATCTTCAAGGTCTTTTCCCATTGGTGCTGCCCCTGACATTATCATCCTTATAGATGACAAGTCATATTTATCTACCAATGGACTTTTTGCAATAGCCAATACAATAGGTGGCACAAATGGTGCAATTGTTACTTTATATTTTTCCACTAATTCCATTAAACCTTTTATCTCAAATTTTTGCATTATCAAAATAGTTGCACCAACTCTCAATCCACAAAGCAAAATTGAATTGAGAGAATAAATATGAAACAATGGCAAAACACACATGATCACATCTTCACTATGCAAATAAAGATTAGGGTTTTCACCATCAACTTGTTGTGCCACACTTGTAACAAGTCCTTTATGTGTAAGCATCACTCCTTTTGGTAAACCCGTCGTACCGGACGAATAAGGTAGTGCCACCACATCATCAGGAAGAATTTTTACACGACAGATAAATGAGTGTTCATTCATTAGAATGTTTTCCGCCGATGGATCTGTAGTAGTAATAAAACTCCGAAAACTAAACATCCATCGGGAAAACGGCAAAGGAATCGTCCACGCACACGATTCTTTAACTTATATTTCCTCGGCGAAACGCTTGATTTTATCGACGTAGCATGATTGTGTTACGATGAGCTTCGCGTTCGATGCTTTCGCTTGCTTTGTAATTTCGGACGGAGTGTAGAACGGGTTCGCGGTCGTGCTTATCGCGCCTCGGAACGATGCTCCGAGGAACAAGAACACGAATTCGGGCGAATTCGGAAGTAAGATCATGATGACATCTCTTTGTTCGATACCGAGTTTGTGGAGCCCTAGGGCGGTTCTTTTAGCAGCATGATCAACATCGGAATAAGTGTATGTCACACCCGTGGCACTATTGATCAAACAAGTGCGTGAACTAAATTTAGAGATGTTTTCAAAGCAATATTTGTGAAGAGGTAAATGATTTGGGATGTAAATATTAGGAAGTTTTGATCTAAAAATATATTGATCATGATCATGATAATTAATTTCTAAATTGTTGATCATTTTTTCCATAATCTTTTGTTTTTGCTTTTGGAGAGAGAGAGAGAGAAAATAGAAGGTGACTTTAGGTATAACTTAGATGAATGATCTTTATATTTATCTTTGGTTTGTTTGGGAATTGGTAAGTTATAGACAAAGACAAGAGGATTAATTAGGTGATGGTAGAGGGGTCAAGTAAATTAATAGATTGTTTTGGAGTTTGTTAATAAAATGGTTAGAAAAGGTGATATATATGATATATATATATTATATATAATATAAAAGTGGATTAAGCTTAACTGGCCAGCTCATTTTTTATGCATTAAGATATGAGTTTTATTTTAGTTATATATATTTACGAGTTATAATTACCAATTATATATTCTGGTGTATTCTCATACATGAATTTGCGTTAGAATGAGATGTAACATAATTTATCATGATTTTGTATGGCGTAGAAAGAAATTAGAGCGTTATTTTGATAGACCCTTTGATTGTTTAAAAAAAAGTTACTCATAAGAAGGATTAAAAAAAAAAAAGCAATAAAATATCAAAAAAACAAATTGCAAAATAAAGCTACAAATTGTAAAACACACGTAAAAGAATGAGACTACGTAATTACTAATGCTATAAAGATGATTTTACATTATGAGTATGATATAGCAAGCTTTTATACTATCAATTGATGTTTATTAAGATATTTAGCTAGTAAAAAATACCTTAATAAATAAACTAAGTATTAGGGTATAATTTTGTATTAATTGAAAAACAAGGTAAAATATATGATACTATAATAGGTCTATACGTGAATAGAAACATTTTCTTCATTAAAGTTAATAGTTATACTAATCAAGGATTATATTTGGAAATAAATTAGCATTGAATCCATTAACTTGTTTGACCATATTAAGATATATGATTTGCTCTTCGTAATTCAATTTTGGAGGATTAAAATATCGATATTAATGTAGAGATCAAGCAAACGTTTCCAAGCATATTTATATGTGTCACCTGTGTTAGATATAAAGATTCATGCGGAAATATACGAGTCCGGCGCTTGAAAGAGTTTAAAATGTTACACAAAAATTCTAATAAAGGTTATATAAATTTTCATCTTAACCAAAACGGCAAAAAACAATGATATAGAAGCAGAGCCGAAAAAAAAGCAAAATCGCTGCAATAGCAACGATTTGCTAATTTTAAATATTTTTTAAATTTTTTTTCAAGAAATCGCTGCAATATTATTATTATTATTATTATTATTATTATTATTATTATTATTATTATTATTTTGTAAATTAAATCGCTGCCAAAGCAGCAATTTAAATAATTTTTTTAAATTTTTTTTTAGTAAATCGCTGCTACTGTAACGACTTTACATTTTTAATTTTTTTACAAATATTTTTTATTAAATCGCTCCTACTGCAGTGATTTTACATTTTGTAAATTTTATTTTTTAATATTTTTTAGTAAATCGCTGCTACCGGCAGCAATTTAATTAAATTTTTTATAAAAAAAAAAATTACAAAAGGTAAAATCGCTGCAGTAGCAGCGATTTTCCAAAAATATTTTTAAAAAAATTAACAATATAAAATCGCTGCAATAGCAGCGATTTACTAAAAAATATTTTTTAAAAAATCTACAAAATGTAAAATTGATGCAGTTTTAGCGATTTACTAAAAATTATTTAAAAAGAAAATTAAAATGTAAAGTCGCTGCAGAAGCAGCAATTTACTAATAAAATTAATTTTTTTTATTTAAATCTCTGCTTTGGCAGCCATTTAATTTACAAAAAATTAAAAAAAAATTGATACAAATCGCTGTCAGCGTTTTTACCGTTTTGGTTAAAATAAAAATTTATATAACGTTTTATAATTTTTGTTAAAATTTTATACCCTTTAGACTTCGAACTCGAAATATTACGTTAGCAGAAGTGTATGTACATGTTCACCTAACATAATATGACTAGTCAAAAACATTAAATAATACACTAACATATATTGTTAATATACTAATAATAATGTATTTTTATATGAAAGAAAATTAAATCTGGCTAGGTCAAAACTTTGAAATAAGTCTATACACAATGTAACAAATTGGTACAACTTAATTACCTACTTTCACACTAAAATAGTTAATATATACTCCCTCCGTCCGGTATTGTTTGTCATGGTTTCTATTTTTAGAATTCAACTATAAGAACTTTGACTAACATTTTAAAATGTATTTGTTCATCAATATTAATATGCAAAAAATTGCAGTTTATAGTACTTTTTCATATAGTTTTAGTATATCTAATTTTTTGATTAAAATATCAACTTAGTGATCTAATTTAACTTTAAAAATTAGTTAAATTAACTTTCGAAAAATGTAACATGATAAACAATACTGAACGAAGGGAGTGTTCACATCCTTTGTTTTCTTTGTTGTGAGCACCAAAAGTTTCACAATCATAATATTTCTTTTTGATTTCACATGACTTATAAAAAAATCATAAACAAGAAATGTATTTAGCAATTTACTCTTAACTCTTAACAATATAATTAATATATTTTACTTTTAAAATAATTGATTTTAAGAAAAATTGAAAAAAATATAATCAACTAATTTTGATTTTGATAAATCGATAAATATTTTGGAATTGATATTTTATTAATGTTCATAACTAATATGAGACTAAGCGAATATCGAATATTCTTTCCCTTTTTTGGTTTTGGTTTCCAATTAATTTCTTTCCTTTTTCTTTGTCAAATGTTATCTTAAAACAATAATTTAGTCATTTATCTTAGCTACTAATTAAGGTATTTGTCTATTTCCTTTCATACATAGATGTAGTGTTTTATATACTCTAAATTCTAAAATATTCGATTAAATGAAATTTATATTGAATCATGGCGTGGTCCGAAAATATGTAAACGAATCTTATATTTCTCGTTATAAGATAGAAAAATAATTTTCGATAGATCATCAGTTTAAAAACATTACAGGCCATAATTTAATGTGAACTATTTAAGGCGTTCCCCCACAAATCCACTATAGTCATTAGGACGTTTTTAACTACAAGTTCATGTCTATCATAACCAACACTATTTCGATGGGTATGATACATATATTAACAACCAAAATACCAACATAAGGTGAAAATGAAAGCTTACTTGATTTAATATTACTCATCACCTAATTTTTCTGCAGATAATTAAAGAGTATATAGCCCACGATACACAAAAATCTATATCATAAGAAGTTGGAAGCGAGATTAAGCTCTCAACAAAATGTTGCGAAAAGCACGAAGCATCAGAAATATTTCATTCTCCAAAAAAATACATGGTATCATCAATAGTTTCAAGGTAATAAGAAAGTCAGTAAACCTTGAAAAAGCTTATGCAACAATGCTACTGTAACAACATATTCTTAAAAATTTATCATCATTATATGATATCTTAACAAACAAACAAAAAAAATGATGTAAGATGTAAAGGGCAACAACACTTGTGGCCTTTTGAAAGAATTTTTAACAAAGTCAAGCTACCAAAGTAAAATTGGATGAATTAGAGAGAGTGCAGTTTTTATGGCTTCAAAGCAAGGGCAAGACCTAACTTGGGTACTGAACTCTTTGCCTTTGTGTCGTACTCGGCTGAGAAAGTAACAAGTGACTTTGGCCTCCATTCCCGCTGGCAAAGCATTGCAACTTTTCCATTGTCAGAAAATCTAGTCTTCAATGATGTTAATGAGTCGACTTTGTGAGCACTCCCGATGCTGAAGCTGTTCTCGTAGGTAGATAATTGGGTTCAATTACTGCACCTACGTCAGTTCCAGTTGTTGGATTCTACCAAGTGACATATGATGCATTCAACAAGCTTGTTCCCCTATCAGTTTACATGGATGCAACAAAAAAGTTGCAGATAGAACTGGAGATGTTTGAAGAATGAATAAAGGCTAACGTACATCATCAATTAGGAAAATAAAATTGAAAGTGTACCAGCCATGTATGGTTCTCGATCATACACTTAATCTAGACCAACTTTTTATGCGCTCAAGAAACAAATGAGAAATGGAATTAAGTTACAATTACAAACCCTCATTGCAAAGCACCATATAGCGCGAGCTAAATTCCAGACATGCAGATTTCAAGAGTCCGGAGCCAAAAGGGCAAGGCACATCGCCCCACACCTTATTGGTGGGCCAATTCCCTTCTTTCCCAAAGACTCCCACCCCCCAAAAAAAAATCAAATTACTTTTAATATTTCCTTGTCTTTCGGTGCACACTGCTGTCATCAACTTTTTGTGACCTTTGATAAGTCACCAGAAAACTGAGTAAACTAGGAAAATGACATGACCACAACAGAATGAAAAACGCATAATGAGTTAAAATAATTTATATTAGTAAAGAAACAAGATAAGTAAATTAAATAGAGTATGTGATATCCAAAGTAAATTTTCTGATATAAAACTCATGTATCATCAATTTCTTTCTCTTAAATTAAGCAACGTAGTGTTTTTATTAATGTAGGAAAAAGAGTTGGGGGGAGAAAAAATCTAGAGAGAGAAAGAGAAGGGAAACACAGGCAGAAAAAGAGAAAAGGGGCAATTTAATTATATAAAATGTTCATATAAACAGTGATAAAGGATTTTTTTTCAAAAATAAATTGTTCTTAATATGGAAAACTATCATGTCAAAATGTATTTTGAAAAATACAACAATGATTTGGTTCTAAGACTTTTACCAAAATAAAAATAAATATAGTTTCATGGTGTTTTGCCTTTCTTTGTTATTTCTTCAACCTTTTCTAATCATTTCCTAACTAGGTTAAAAGTTGTGGTTTCCTTTGGGGCTCCAATAAGGTGTAAGGCGCACAGGCCTTACACCATATAGAGAGCTATATCCCAGACATGCAAAATTCAAGAGTCCGGAGCCAAAAGGGCCGCATTGCCCCACACGCCTTAAAACAACGCCCCCCCCCCCCCCTCTCCCCAAATCAAATACTTCTAATATTTCCTTTCCTTCCGGTGCTCCTGCTTTCAGTCGCCAGAAAACCTAGTAAACTAGGAAAATCACATGACCACAACAAATGAAATACACATAATGAGTAAATATATTTAAAACAATTTCTATGAGTAAAAGAAACAAGATAAATAAATTAAATAGAGTATGTCATACCCACAAAGTAAATTTTCTGATATAAAACTCAAAATTTCTTTGTCTCTTCATATAAAGCAATGTAGTACTTATAAATATATGAAAAGAGTTGGGAGGAAAAAATCTAGAGAAAGAGGAGGGAACCACGGGGCGAAAAGAAGAGAGAAAGGGCAATTTGATTCTATAAAATGTTCACATAAACAGCTAATAAAGAGTTTTTTTTTAAAAAAAATGTTCTTAATATGGAAAACTATGTGTCAAAATGTATTTTTCGCAAAATACAATTACTGATTTTTTAAAAATACTTTTACCAAAATGGAATAAAGATAATGTTTTCATTGTTGTTTTGACTTTTCTTTTATTTTTTCTTCAACCTTCCCTAGTTATTTCCTAACTAGGGTAAATTTGTGGTTTCCTTTGGGGGCCACCAATAGGTGTAAAGCGCACGGCCCCTGCGCCTTATAAGGCATGTGGGGTCGTGCGCCTTGCCTTTGACGTTTACTAGTTGGCCGTTAAGGGACAAAGGGGGCATGTGAGGCCATGTGCATTTGGTTTTTTTCTGAATTTGTTTGCCCTTTTGGCATTTTTGTAACAAAATCTTCCCTTTTAGTTCCGGAATCCAGATTTCAACATGTGATTAACATGTTTTTAAACAAAAAATGTGCTACTCAGGAAGTTCAATCACAATCTTTTTGATGTACTTGTTTCAACAGGAAAAGAACCTTCAGAAATCGAAGTATTTGTAATTCATGTCATAGTTGCGCCCCCAACTAGTTTGGGATTGAGGCAAATTATTGTAATTCATTTCATAGTGGCTTCCCCAAAAGTTTCAAAATGTCAACATGTGTGTGTTGGATTCTCCAACTGTAGTGTATTTTTGGAGATTCCGATATGGGTGCGGCATCAAAAGTGAAGAGTCCGCAACTTAGGTCAAAACCAGAAAGTGCTAAGAATTTATTTGGCCTTTGTGTGCAAATAACAACACCAGTTCCAAACAAGTTGGGGGTCAGCTATATGAACCCTCAATGACCATATTTCACTATTTCAATTCATATATTATGTAAATACACGGACATAATACAAAGAAAAAATACTATAGACACAAACCATAACTACTTGAACAAAGAATTGAAATATCCATAATTAAGCGAAATATATGAAACAAAATCATGAAAATGACTTAAAACCCATTTTAATTTTCTTGATTTAGATGAAAAGTAGTTATTTCTTTTAATAAGGTTAAGTATCAAAATAAGTTGTTTTATGTTTTTTGAAGCTAGCATCTTGTACCAAAGTTTTAATTTCTTAATAATAATCACTAACAATTTCTTCATATAAATGTAGATAACAGCCTTTCCCCCCGCTCATTCCGCTTTTTATCCCTTATACTTTTTTCCCGCTCCCGTTTTACGTTTATTTGTTCCTTATTTTTCCCTCAGTTCGATTACTGCTTCTTCAATTTCTTATCAACCTATCTAAATACCAACTATAATATGCCCTTCAAAGATAGATCATAAAGACTAAAGCTCAGATCTGGGACTCCAACTAATGAACAATGTTCAGGGAAGCGTGAAGCGAAAAAAAGAGATAAGGCCCCGCTTCACGCGATGAAGCGCTCGCTTTAAGCGATGAAGCGCTTGCACACTCATTCTAGTCTGTGAAGCGTAGAAGGCTCGCATCGCTTCGCTTTCCTAAATACTGCTAATGAAATTCGAAAGATAACCTAGTTTCCACTTTCCTATACCTATTTGACTGCCTATTTTTCAGACTTTGCTTTGAACACATGCTGCAAAAAATTAGACATTACTGGCATGTTCTTTCTAAAGATTATATTGCATCCATTAACTCTGGCAGATTTTTTCTCAAATAATTCTAGTTGAATTTTGCAGAGCTTCAACAACAACATCACTTCTTGAACTTTTAAACAACAACATACCCAGAGTCACAAGTGGGTTCTGGGGAGGGTGGGGAATATGTGGACCTTACCCCTAAAGCCCTAACTTTGTTGGGTAGAGAGATTGGTTTCTAATATACTTCTTTAACTTTCAAATTGGTGAAAATTTGGTTGGAAAATTTATGTAGTTTAAACCAAAACAGCAAGCTAATTTTTTCCTAAAACTAGTACTACATGCATTCCCTCACACAAGATTTCTCTCCATTCTTTTCCTTCCCTTAAGAATGTCATGAAAACTACTTTTTCTTTTATATAAAACAATATAAGGATTTATTCAGTCAGATTAGTAGATTACAGATGTAGAACTTATTTTTATTTCTGCAACATTTTGACATAATAAATAAAAAGCATATAACTGCATGTTGCATAGTTGGATTAACCATTCCACCTTTACTTAGCTAACAGGAAAACATTTGAAGAACTCAGAAGCACCAAGAGTATATTAAGCAGAAAAAGACGTTAGAATACTTACAACATAAGTGCAGCAGAAAAATCCGGTTTGTTAAAACTAATCCCAGCATTGCACTTCGTAAAAGAAGATGAAGCAGTATTAAATCCTATTTCACCACCAAGGGCTAAATCCTTGTTGCCAATAGCAACCGAGAGCTCCAAGAGAGGGGAGGGATTTAAGCCAATACTGGAATTGATGGCAGCATGCTGATGAAGGTACTGAACATCGAGCTGAAAATACAAAATAAATGATTTAGAGATTGATATTGAATTCACAAACCAAATAACATACAGACTGTTCCTACTTAAAAACAGCTTGAAATCATAGGACATTGGAAAAAACGTGTCACACTGTTTTTCCTTATGAGGTAAGGTAGTTCTATCAAAATCTAGATATTGCTTAGACACTATTTTATAACAGGTAGCTTGCTCGTTTAATTGACACGATAGATTCAATTACTTTCTTTCCACTCCACTTAACTGCTGGAAAAGAGAATGTAATAGAAATAAACTGAGATGTTTATACCGTTCACAACTTCAAATTAGTATCATCTGATTATTGAAAATAATAGAACCAGTAATCTAGATGACCCACAAATTGTCATCACTAAGTGCATGCCCATAGGGATAAAAAGTAAAGCATCGACTCCCATTTCAAAGACAACTTAACAAATATACCCATCTTCACATGTGTATCTTTCATAAGATTTCAAATTTTGAGTTGTGTGTGAATAAAGGAGTCTGGAATTAGCACATTATCCCCCAAAAACTAGTCAGAATTGAAGTAAAAATAAATTAATGAAAATTCATTAAATGTTTCAAGTCCATGTGTCCAACTCTAAGGTTCAACATTGCACCGCATGATAATTAACATTACCTAAGATGATGATGCTCAGGGAATAGAGGATGCTATGGGATAAGGTGAAAATGTAATTGGTGATAGTATATGATATAGACCTATATGAATTACTTGCATCTACAGAAAAAATTTAAGAATAATACTTAGTAGGTAGCACATTAATTATAGTTCACTTTGCAGCCAGTGACGCTTTCACAAACTCTCACAAATCATTATCTGTGTGTACCAGTACTACCAATGAAACAAAGACATAACTGGAAATAATCAATTTAAAAATGAGCTATCGTTTATCCTCTAATTTGTCTCTTCGCCCATAATATCTGTCGTACCATGACAAGCACTAATTTAATTCTTTGGCTCATACATGAGTTGATGTGTATCAGACAGACTAGAGATTCTTTAGACCAGTACTTGAGAAAGCACAACTATTAACCTTGCCAGACTTGTGATCAGGTATGTTGAAGCCTAAGGACAGTTTCGTGGATCGGAAAACATCAACCAGTGTAACTTTTGTTGAGACCTGCATATAAGGTAACATATAAACATCACATAAGAAATTCGTTGCACTTACAAATAAGAGATCCAAGAGTTTAAATAAATCTCAGGATCACAAATTAGATTATCAAGAGGACAAGCAATTGCTGGTGCAAGTGACAGGCAATCTGCTCTTACATTGGAATAGGTATCAACTTTGATATCAACAACTGTACTTCCAAGCTTATATTGAGTACTTATATCACCAATAAAAATTTGATCTTTCTTCACACCAGTAGCTGTTATTCCCTAATATGAGAAAATGACAGAAGTTAGGATCGGATTCAGATATAACTTTAAATTAAAAACTTCCAGAAAAAATTGCCCAGTACATAGCAATGATAAACGTCAGAAACACCAGATTTTACAGCACACCAGCACCATCTGTTGGGATTTGGGGAAGGTTCTATAGTCACAATAAATGGAAGCATACCAAGTATGATTGCCAATAAAATTCACCAACGTCACTTTCAAACAAATTGCAAACTTATGCAAGACATGAAACATTTCTAGATCAATTTCAAGGGATATACAAAATGGAACACCATAATCAAGTGGAATCAAGAGATATTAGCATATGCAAACTGTTATTTTAGACAATGTAAGTGAGATCAGGTGAGGTCCTAATACCTCTTCTCCTTGCAAACTATATAGCAGGGTAAAGTCACCAATCATGACTAAAGTAGAGGACAATTTCCATTTCTCCCAAAACCAAAGGAAGATGCAAGTACATTTTCTAAAGAATCAAGAACACAAATGTTCTTATGAACATCTTTCTGCCATTTATATTTCATTCTCAAAGGATTTCCTTGAGTTGTAACCAAACATTACGTAAGCTCACGACACTGAATAATGTTACGGAATTCCTTCTCAATAAATAAATAAAAGAAGAATGATCATCCTATAAAACCAGTACTCGGACACAGTACAAGAACAGTAAGAAAATATTATTTGTACCATCAAAAGGGAAAATAGCGGATTGGTAATTTTCAAAACCAAATTAAGTTCTTACAAGCCTTGCATGTACTTCAGGACCAAAAATAATAATTATATAGAAGTGGATGTGACCAGGTTTTAATATGAATTGACTTTAGTTATCAATTTGCAAATGCAGCAATTACAACTGTGTCAACAACATGTGGAATAAAGGATGTCTTACCTCAAAATTAGGCTATTAGGAATAAAGTCAGTATACCTTAACAATGTTGTAAAAGTACAGAAGTTTCAAAACCTCATATAAATTTTACAGAAAAACTTGTGTGCCAGCGTGTGGGTGTGTATACGTGCACACAGTTAGATCCTTTTCTTTCTATTTTGCTTTATTTTACTTCATCCTGTTCTCCTTTCTCAGAAAAAGGACCTTCCATGTTTAGATGGGGTGTAATTTGTTAACCCAGTACTGCTAGAATGGCAGCAGTAGGTGATTTTATCCCATTGGCTTAAGCCTTGATGGGCAGAATACCCTGTACTTGTATGGTAATAGGTACTCAGTGGATAAGTCGAGGTGTGCAAATTGGCCCAAACACCCTTTTCATAAAAAAAATTTAAAAAACATCTAGTACGAAGGACAGATATCAGACTTGAAGACACATAATAATATATTTCAGAATGAATCAAATGATTTAGCAACTTAAAGTACATATTTCCAATATCAAGATAATAAATAAACTACAATAACGTGTGCAGGTGGGAAAATTTGGCAGCCTTCTGAAGCCCAAATAGAATATTCAACAGCTTAAATAATCTAAATGAGTAACAGTAAATGAGAGAATAAGCTAGTACCATCCCACTGGAGCTCGGAATAGAGAAGGTGAACTTCTGATCATAACTGTAATCTTTGGTCAGTAGATCTGCATGAATGTGAGCATTGCACAGACCATTAGAATAGTTCTCATATAGCAAAAAAAAATGCAAGCCCTCTACCAGAAAAGATTATCTTAAGAGATGGATAAAAGCTGTTAAAATTGTTAAATGACTAGATCTTTAGATGAGCAAATAGAAATCTATTCAAGGAATTTTGATGATAATCGAACAGTCAAAATTCAAAACTATATACTTCACCATGTTAAGTTGTTATAACAATCTAGGTGGAAAAAATCAGTATAAAACAAATAGGTTATTGCAGGCTATATAAGCAAAATGGTTGAAGTTTGAGCTCCGCTCTCCTTGCTGCAATCTCAGCAAGCTTTGCAGTGACCTGAAGCAAGCTCATCCAGCCTGACTTACTCTTATTCAAGGCTTCGTATAACCTATTTCAACAAGTTTGGGAGGCGAGTTTGAGCAAACCCAGCTTGAAAGGCTTATAAATCGGCATACTTAAAAAAAATTCAAAAATATATCCATGTATATATTATCTGTACTATATATATATAGGATACACCACACACCCAAGAGGAGACTATAATATGTATTTGGCAGATTTTCTTAGGGATGGTGAAAGTGTCAATCCTGTACACTGGGTTCACATAAAGTCTTCCCTTTTTCCGTTAGGTACTGAGCACAGAATCTTCCAAAGCCTGTTCCACATAGGTAAATAAATTGTGTTGAAGGCTAGAGCTTGGGTGGGCCAACGCAGCCCGCATAATACAATAAATACCCAGAAAATAGAAGAACCTACAGAAGATAAACTTACTGTACTCCTTGATGATATGAGTGTATAATCACCGGTGATTACTTATACAGTCCAATTTACTATTCTGGATAGGGGAGGAAACATGTAACTGATTCCAAGAGGAGAGTGTAGAGTTGGTAAGGCCAAAGAACCAAAACATTGATGTGAATTGGCTCAAAATGGTACTGGTATACACCTGGAAACCAGTAAATGTGAAGTTCCAAATAGAAAATAGACAGTATCTCCTTTTTATAACCATGGTATCCGGACTAGCTTGTGCACACCTCGATTCCATGAGGTACCTACTATCTCCCACATCAGCTCATATGCAGAAAGAACTTGAATATAGCAAACTATGCCTCTTAAACTCTAACCACCAAGGCTTCGGCAGATGGAAAGAATCACCTAGTATTATTGCTTCCACTGGGAATTGAAGCTGAGGCCCTAAATATACAATATCATGGGGCTAAAATCAAGAGAACCCTCCTGCATGGTAGGGTACTTAGTTTGTGCTGGCTGACTTTTGACAGGTTTAATTACCTAAACAGCATAGGAAGGAGAAATTGTTTGGCTCTTCCAATTGGTTTTGCAGATCAAGTTTAATAATTGTATTAGTACATGAAAATGTTTTCCTTAATTCATTTTACCTTCCTAATAGGTATCAGAAGTATCAGTACTCCATTAAATTGATGGTGAATATTACCTCTTGCCCGCCTGCCGATTTCGGAAAATGGTGCCGGGCTCTGCTCCATCTCTTCTTCAACTAGCAATCACCTATCATCCTGATGAACCAATGAGCACAATTATGTATGCCCGCCTGATCGAAGAACACATTTATTTTAAGAGAAGCACGATTAGTTATGGAGAATACACTTTTCTCCCAGTATGCATAAACCATAACCAGAATCAAGCAACATGAAATTTTGTATTTGCAGTAGACAATTTTGACCATCAACAAGTTAAGTGAAATTGTTTCTTTGTTTTCTAATCGAAATTGTTTCTTTGTTTTCTAATCTCAATAATACGGCCATTCTTCAACTAAATGTATACCCTTGCCCGTTCACACGAAGAACAATCCTAGAAGAATATCTACAAACATTAACCATATAAAAGCTCATTCTCGATGAAAACAGAATCACAAGGTATCCAGAAGAAGACTAAATGAAATTATTCTGTTCCAATTTTAACAACACTTAACATATTTAAACTTGTAAACAACTTCGGGCCTGAAATGAAAAATTGAGTTATAATAGTATAGAAACTAGAAATTTACCTTCTTTTCTTTCTACTAATTGATAGACGGGGACTTTGAAGATTTTTCTCTGCTCATTAACCATTCAGTTTCAACGCACAAATACTAGGAGCCTATTATAGTCTTTTGACTTCAAAACAAATTACACAAACCCCTATTAATGCCAATCTCTCCATATAACCTTTTCTTCCTTCCAGAAAAGTACCATTGAAATTTTACTAGGGAACTTTCAAAAGATTAGTCTACTGTAAACCCCATTTGTATTGATACGCTATAATGGCTTTCCAATTATTCGACTACCTAAATGCATCAAAACAGTAATACCTATTGGAAGTCAATACAATCCAAAGAAAACCATAACTGAAACCCAACCCCACAAATTAATTAAGGCCTAATACATTTCTTTGACTATATAAGCTACTATTACTCAAACAGCAATCTAATTAAACCCCCAATTCAAACTCCATACATTTTTTTCCTTTCCAGATCAAGTACATTCCGTACATTTTTCTTCCTTTCCAGAACAAGTACATAGAACAGTACTGTCAAACTAAACATAAGTGGCAGTTCCAATATTTATACAACCTAAACGTCGCAACAACAGTAAATCCCCTTAGAAGTCTGCCATCACTTTTCAATCCACCACCACAAAACCTAAAACGACACCGACCCCCCCCCCCGCAACCCACTATCAAACAATCAAATACAACTAACAGATTCTGTATAGAACCATTTGGATTAATTTTTATTTTTTTTTCAATTTTCAAAATTAACAGCAAGTCTCAAGGAATAATCGTTGAACCAAAAACAAAACACCCAGAAACCGAGAGAAACGGGAGAAGAGAAATGGGTTTTCACTAACCTTTCTGATTCTCGACAGAGACCCAGAAATCGCCGTCGAGATTTGGGTTGTGCAGAAGAAAATGACTGAACCTTAGCTTAAACCTCTTAACTCGTCTCTTCAAATACCTGAGGGGTAGATTTGTCATTCTAATCTATCATTTCCTCATATTTGGACCTTGGGGCTTGGGGTCTATATGATGAATTGATGCCCAAGTTGGTGGTATAATAGGTTGGTTCGTTGTTTTTTAACAATGAAAAAAGTTCTATTGCATATTGTGGTTTAGTAAGACCCAAATTAAATATTATTTAAAACCATTATTTTATAAATGTTTTAAAAATCTTAATTACACTATATGTTATTGGAAAAACAACATAACTCGATTGGTGTATTCAGAATTTTGAGATCATGGATGCACTATTACGAAAAAGTGGATCTGAGATATAAGTTTGATCGGTTTGATATTTAGGTTGTTATCGCTAATATGATACTTCAAATGTGGGTTCACACATCTATATTTAAAAATACAACACCACTATATATAATTTCGAAAGGAGGCATGGGGTTCACGTGAATTTGGTGACACCATGTTGCATACGCCCTGATTAACAGCTTCAGTCTCAGATATGGCTAGATGTTCAATTGCCACATCATTAACCACGAAGCAGGGGGTTTTGTTAACATATATTAAAAGAGAGCTGGAGGGAGCGACCAGAAACCCCTAAATAGAAAGAGACGTGAGCAAGATAGGCAGGGAGGTGAACGGAAATTTTGGTTATTTCTCAACATTCTTGACTCCACTAGACTACATCTTATATGTGTCACGATCCAAACGGACCGCGACTGCCACCCCACTTATCCACTAGGTGACGACCAACCCATCCCAATTCCAACGTTTCAAATTCAACCCATAATAACAAAATATTCGGAAGCTTAAACTCATTAATGAACATCGATTAATAACTGATAAAACTCATCTTTTGATTCCCACAAACCTGAAGGCATCACCACAAACATCTAATCCGCAAATTCACTAATCTACGAGTATCAAAAGCGATAAATAGTAAAACGCTAGGTCCCGCCGAACGCTCACAAGCATCCAATCCATGACGAGAAGGATCAGTCCCAAGCTAGAGCAATAGCTCACCCTAAATCTGGCTTATGAAGACTGGCAGAGTGCTGCGAGAGTGCAGCGATGGCACTTTGCTGCACTCCACAAGACAAAGGAGAACAATACCGTAGGGGTCCAGTCCCAAAACACAAGTACTTGCAGTAGGTATCATCGCCGCACTCAAAAAGAAATTGTCTTTATCAAGATAATATCATAAATCAACTACAGACTCAACATTTCGCACCAACAAGTTTCTATACTCATTTAATAACAGCACCGCCAGTTCACCACATGAGGACTCAAGCTCAATGCCATACCCATTTGGGAATTTAGGCTTTCAGTAGATTTGAGTATATTCAGTCTTTCAAAAGTCCAATTATGTTGTCTTTTCCTCGTGTCATTAACGTGACCCTCCCTGCCATATACAGTCCTGGTGGTCGGAACGTGGCACTCCGATCCCCAAATGCTACGTGTCGGTTCGGACAACCCCCACCCGGTCCCTAATTCTATCTACGTGTCGTTCTGACACCACGATCCCCTATTCGACGTGTCGTTCTGTTGACACCCTCCCCTAATTCTACGGTCGGTTCGTGACACCCGTGGTCCACTACTCTGCATCACTTTAGTTACATCAAGCTTCTTTATACCAAGGCATCATCCATCTCATTACGGGCAGATTAGTGTTTTTCCAAGATTTAGGATTCATAGCTTCATCTGCTTATTTTTATCAACAATTATGAATCACATTCAGACAAGTTATCCAATTAAGCAATCGCAGGGGTGACAATACTACCCAATACATATCATTCTCTAAAGAGCTTCTACAATAGTCTAAGACCATAACGCTAACCTCCCCGAAGATTTCGTGATCAAGCAACAATGCCGCAAAGCTGGGCTAGCCTCTTCGGTGTCCCTCTTCTCCTCGATCGGTCGTCCCTCTCTGTGTTCTTTCTATTTTTCTTATTCCAAAGACCCTCTTTCTTCTTGTACCTAATGAGGAGAGTCATTAAGATAAGAAAATGTCATAAAAATAACCACTTTTATTTTAAACGGTTTCTCCTTTAAAACCACGCAAGAAGTGGTTATTAATATTCACACCCTAACTTTATAATTAGAAGCAGGAATATTCCCAAACCTCCCCTTTATAAAACAAGTTAACAGAAAGACGACCCCCTGGGATTAACAGTCGTGACGGGCCTCGTCTGCTACGGCTCCTGCTCGGCCGTCACCGATTTCAGAGACTAGATTTTACCAAGGTCCTGTGACGGCCCTCATGCCTTAACGGTCCCGTCTTTCCCACCGCCGTCGTGACGTATCATAGGTCCCCGATCTCAGTAACCCAAAATTTCTAATACAGTGTTTTTTGGAAGGAGACCCCCACGCGTCCCTCGTGAACCATGACGAGTTCGTCGTGGGGATTCTCACTCCCAATTTTTTCCAGCATAAAATCTGCTGCTCAAAACGACTAAACAGGTCTTTACAATAATCCATTTACCCATCGTTCGTCCCTCCACGATCATAATAAGAAAAACAATGGCAAGGGAGTACCTGAATCTGTAAACAGATGTGGGTACTTCTGTGCATATCACAGCCTCCTTCTCCACAAAGTGACTCTTCATCTGTCGATTTACTTTGTCCATTGAACTTTGCTGGATGCAATCTCCCTTGAATCTCACGTGCGATTCTCCTATCTAGAATGGCAACAGCTTCCCCTCCTAAGTCAATTTTTCATCAAGCGAACTGAATCCCAACGAATGATGGAGGTTTCCAGCCCCCATGGTATCTTTGAACATGCACCCCTGACATAACAGAGTCACTCCGGACAAAGCCCTGGGGCAAGGCTAATTCGAGTAAGCCACCTCCCCTACTCGCTTAGTACTTCAAATGGCCCAATATCCTTGGGCTAGCTCCCTCTTTTACCAAACTGCATCAACACCCCTCATCGGTGAACCCCTTCACAACTTGCTCACCCTCCATGACTCCAAGTCCCTACCGTTCGATCTGCTACTCTTTTTGTCTACTTTTTAGCCGCTAAAAAAAGCTTTTCTTGACTATGTTCAACCTTCTCTAATAAGTGATCCCTCCAAGGTCCATTAACCACCCCAATGTCTAACCTCGAATGCATCAAACCTAACTAATTGGAGACCGCTACCTCTCCTCCCATACAATCTTTCGAAATGAGGTCTATCAATACTTGAGTGAGACTATGATGGATATGAAAACTCCTGCTAAGGGTCAAAGTTTCCCAATGACCCCCAAATTCATCCCACATTCACGAAGCATATCTTGTCAACACCCTGATTGTTTCGCTCAACTAGCCCCGCATCGGTCCCATGAGGGTGAAATGCAAGTAACTAAGGTACACCTAGTACCGAATTAGCATGCATGTTCCCAACTTAGAAGTTTACACTGCCGTACCTATCTGATATGAATGGAAAGTTGGAACTCCATGCAACCCTAAAAACAATTTTCTGAATGTAGAGTCTGGCTTAACTTCTCTGCATGTAAGTCACCTAACCCCCTAATGAATGAGCAGACTTAGTTAATCTGGTCCACATTACCCAATAGAACCACAAACTTGCCCAATGTCTTTGGAGCACCAACCCCGAAGTCCATTGGCAATTCTCTCCCAACTGTCCCTTCAGAATGGGCATTCTACTAAGTGTTCCTCCGGGCCCTCTGGTGGTTCATACTTTACTTGCTGACAATGTTTGGAACATTGGCAACAAATCACAATGTCCGCGCTTTATCTACTTCCACCAAAATTGTTGCTTTAGGTCCTTAACAGCTTGGTTTGCACCAGATTATAGACCTCTGGAAACATATGGCCTCCTAAAGAAAGTGTGGAGTCAATCCTCAACAACGGGGCACCATCCCTTCCTTAATTCTCAAAACACCTTCCTCATCCATTATGCGCTTCTTTAGCCTCTCCTCGTACACCAGCATCCCGAATTCGGCTTAGTTTATCCTCATCATCAAACGGTTTCCCTGGATCTGGTCCAGAAAAGAAGATCTCCGCTTCCACACTGGCCAACAATCCTCCCTTCTCCATTTACTTTAACCTCATAAGGTCATTAACACAGAGTCTGAACCTCTATAGCCAATGGGCGTCGAGAGGCTATCAAGTGAGCTAACTAACCCATGCTCCCCTGCTTTTCTCTTAGGCTCTGCCACTACACACTGAGCTTTTCCTGGGGGGATACAAAGATGGTAATTCGCAGTCCCTCAGTAATTCCATCCTCTCCTCGTCTCAAATTCACATCTTTATGATAAAGACTCCTGTATGCTACGATGTCCGTATAGACTTCACACTTAACCTAAACCCCATTGATAGTGTTCCCTCCATTGCGTTAATGCAAAACTACGGCAAAGCCACTCCAAATCGTGGGTTGGACTAATTTACGTTCTGCAACCTTTAATTGCCTCTAAGCATCGCTTACGTCTTCTCTTGCATTAGGCACTGCACCCCAAACCAGAATAGGAATCCTCACAATACAGCAACGAATGTTCTTTTAACCCCTCTCCTGGCAAGTAGATTAGGTGCGGTAGGCGCAAGGTCTTGTAGTTTTTTGAAAGCTTGTCCTCACATTCATCGACCATACAATGAAAACAGTCGCTTAGTCAAGTTCGTCATATGCAGCGATAGAAAGAAATTCCCTTGACCCTCAACGGTATAGTTGGCTAACAACAAGCTCCCTTCCATTCCGACACATTAGTGGTCTTACATTTTCCCTTCCTGTTCAATCTTAGAAGGATCCCCCTCACCCCGTCCGTAGAACCACGTGCCCAAGAAGACACTGAATCAGCCAAACTCACACTTGGAGAATTTGGCATAAAGCGTTTTTACTCCCTCAAAGTCTCACACAATTTCAAATGCTCCGCTGTTCTCTTCGTACTGTTTGGAGTAATATCCTATATCATCATAAATACGATCACAGAGATCCAATAGCTTAAAAATCCTGTTCATACAAAGTCTCATAAGCAATCAGGGGCCATCGTTATGCCAAAGGCACATACCAAGATTCATAATGCCTAACCTTGTCTCCACAAGCCGTCTTTGGCCCATCTTTCCCGTAATTTTCAATTGATGATCACAAGACCTCAAGTCGATCTAGAGAACGACACAATCACCTTGTACCTGATCGAAACAATCATCATGCGATGAAGCGATACTGTTCTAAATTTACTACTTTATTTATTATCGTAATCTATTCACATTCTAAGACTCCCCATCTTTCTCTTCTTCACAAACAACAAGGAGCCCCCCTGGATCACTCGGTCTAATAAAGCACTTTCCTTTTCCCTAACAATTCTTGAAGTTGGGCCTGTTCCTACTCCCTTCACTCAATCAGCGGGAGCCATGCCTAGTAAGGGTGTCTAGAAATGGGCGAGTACCCGGTTTCAAGATCGATGAATAGAGACCCAAAGGGAAAAGCAAAACCAGCACCCAGAAAAAAACAGCCGTAAGAAAGCCTACAGTCAATATCTCATCCCGGTGCCTACCCAGGAAGTCTAGGAACCATCCTAAAAATCTCGCTGGCTATCGAAAACCCCTCATTGAAGGTACTACGGGTAGTATCATCCCAGGACGGTGTGTCCAAGAAATCTACACAACCCTTACTTACCATTCCTTAGCACGAAGAAAGGAGCGATACCGACCATTGGGATGTAAGTCCACCCTCCCCCCCCCTCCCCACACTAACGGATCTGTCCCAGGCGTGCTACGTCCCAGTTTTAGCATTACATCCAAGATTGCCAATTTGGAGAGAGCAAGTCATACCGCGAATTACACTCGAAGTAAGCCATTCTAAGATAACCAATCTACATGAGTATTGCCTACCCCACAAAAGTCCCACAAGACAAACCTATATAACCTTTCAACTAGCACAGACTCACCCACCGGAGTAGAAACAACACCGATAGGCCTGTAGCAATTCACATTAATTAAGACCATTAGCAATGCGAAGAGACAGATAACTGTAAGCCAGAATCAAATAATAAAAAAGCAATACAATCACAAACCAAAGGAATTAACCTGTGATACACCCCTCTGATTCTCCGCTTCTGACCGCCCTGGAAAGCTAAAACAATGGGACCCTATCACCTGTCTGCCCGTTGCCCCTACCATGGGGTGTTGTAAGTCGCTCCGATTTGTCCGTCACCCCCGGCCGTTTTGGTGACCACCATTACCTGGCCCACCCCTCTCCTCCAGAATAACGGCCTCTACCAATGACCCAACCTCTACCTCTAAGCGAGTTGGGGGCTAAACCTGTTTTTGGACAATTCCTCCGAATATGTCCAGTCTCCCTACACCATAACATGCTCCCTGGGTCCTACATCAGAGGTCCTCTGATGAAATGACGAGATTGGGAAAAGACCCTCCAACCTCAAGAGAAATTTGATAGGCCTAAGGTGGACCCCCCAACAAATCTGTATGTGAAGACTGAATTGGGGTCGGACTTGAGTAACCTTCCTGAACCCTTCCTCCTAGAGTAAGGAACCATTAAACGCACGCTCCCGGTCGAAACCCTTTTAGATTCGATGCATGGGTGAAGTCATCTAAGGCTTCCTCTCTTCCACCTCTATCACAAGTCTACCACTTTCCTGGAAGAGTTCGCTGTAGCCACTACCTGTAAGGCTAAATCCTCCCGCATCTGACCTCAGCCCTTGTCACAAAACTGCGAATTCGCTCTTGTTGATAACTGGCATCCAAGTTGGGGTGATCCTAGATGAATGCCGAAACTTAGCCTACATAACATAAGAAGACGACAAGCCGGACCGTCATTCTACCATTGCTCTAGCTTCAAGAACTCATCTCCCTCCTATCCCTCAAGGTCGGTGGATTACTTCTCCATAAATAAACTAGAGAATGACGCCCAAGTCATAGGTGGTGCCTATTCGGGTTTACACTCGACATGTGAACCGCCACCCATACATTTTGGCGTTCCGTCACTGTCCTTGAAACTGTAAGGTTACAAACGCAACGCCCAATCGTTCCACTAGACCATTAATTATGTAATAACTCATGAACAATCAACCTCAAAAAATCAGAGCCTCCTAATTCATCACACCTTCGACAGACTGAGGTTTCAATTCAAGAACTGACTGAAAAAGTTCATCTGATCGCTTGTCTTATGGCCCTGTCATTCAAACGAGGACTGTGCCTATTTCCAATAGTCCCATGCCGGGGAGCCTCAGCAGCGGCCTTTCGTACTTCCGGAACCTGAGTGCGGGTGCAGAAAACCTGGAGTGTCCTGAGCCTTGAATCATAACCCGCTAAGGATAAGCAGTAACCTGATTAGCCCGGGGTAAGGTTGGGGTGGTAAATTCCCCATCATTCTCACTTGCCACTTTCCCCTTCCCCTCACCCTCTCTCCTACTTCCTCAGTCGGTGGAGAGTCACCGCCCTATTAGATGGGGCATGTGCTTGTCCCTCCTTCCTCTAGGGACGCCTCCCTCCCCAGCACACCTCTACCCACGGCCTCTTGTCCAATCTCTGCTCCTCCCCCTGCTACACGCCAGTGGTTGCTCAAGACGCCCCCTGTCCCCCGGTGCTTGGTGTTTGCCGTGTGTTGCTCTGTTCTAACCAGCTTGCGAAATGGTGAATATGGTCCAGATCCCAGTTGTATCACCTAGATACCAATTGGACCAAGTAAATAGCACTAAGAAAGAGGAATAGAATTTTCACTAAAGTCTTATATAGCCTCTCAAGAAAGTAAAGGTGGCCCCCGACCGTTCCTTTAGACTCTACTAGAACCTGTTCTTGTGTGATGAGCAAACGGAAACCCTAATGCGCTTGATACCAAGTTTGTCACGACCCCAAACGGGCCGCGACTGCCACCGCACCCACACTACCTACTATGTGAGCGAACCAACCATCCAATTCACCAACGGTTCAAACCAGAACTAAACAAAATATAATACGGAAGACTTAAGAACCAGTAATGAACATCGATTAATCACTCTAAAAACTCATACTATTTCCCCAAAAACTGGAAGTCAGCAACACAAGAACATCTACCTCAAATTATCATCTAGAGTTAATCGACTAAGCAGCTAAAATAAGTTAACAATCTACACCTGCCGAAATCTCAAGGCATCAAGACATGACGAGGAAGATCCAGTCCAAGCTAGAAACATTAGCTGCTCACCCTAATCTAGCTTTGATAGAGGACTGAGGCTACTTTTGGCGGGTCGTGAGTTAAACGATGGCACGGTTGCTCCTACCACAATGCCACCCGAGAGCACATACAAGTAGGGTTCTACACACACAAGTACTCTGGAGTAGCGTATCATCGGCCCACTCAAACAATAGAAAATTAGTATTTATCAAAGTAATATCATCAATCACTACAATACTCACAGTACCCACAAGTTCTATAATCATTAATAAGCACCCGGCCATTTTCACCCATGAGGACAGCCCTCAATGCCATATACCGTTGGGATTATGGTTCCTTTAGATTGTCTAGGAACGTCTTTAGATTGCAGTTGTTAATTCGCTCGTGGTCAGTACTAACACTCCCACTCCGCGCCATATACTATCCTGGTACCGAACGTGCACGCCGATCCCAATCGACGGGGTCGGTTCGTTGACAACCCGATCCCTAATTCTACTAACGTGTCGGTTCGTGGACACCCGATCCCCTAATTCTACTACCTGTCGTTCGTGCACCCGATCCCCCCTAATTCTACGTGTCGTTGCGTGAACACCCGTTCCCTACCTCAATACGTTAGTCTCAACAAGCTTTCTTTTAATACCCAGGCAGCATCAATCTCATTAACGAGGCAATTAGGTTTTTTCACGAGTTAGGATTCATGCTTCATCATGCTTATTTTAAATCACCAATTATGTATACATTCATACAATATACGAATTAAGCATTAGAACGGTTTTACCAATACTACCAATACATATCATTCGCTAATTAAGAGGCTTCCTTACTCTACGAATAGTATCGACCATAACCTATACCTCCCGAAGGATTTTCTTATCAAGCAGGCACAGCCTCAAATCTTTGCCTATCCTCTGTCCGTTCCCGCTTCTCCTCGATCGTTCTCCTCCCCTCTTGTTCTTTCTATTTTTCTTATTCCAAACCCCTCTTTTCTTTACCCTAATGAGTATCTCATTAAGGTATAAAGAGAATGTAATAAAAGTACACACTTGTTATTTTAAGGTTTGTTTCGCCTTAAAACCCCTCAAGAATGGATTAATTATATGTCACCCCACTACCTGTATAATTATAAGCGAGAATAGTCCAAAACGAAACGCCCCTTAAACATTACCAAAATCCGACCCAACAGCCCTGGTTTCCGCAGTCTGTGACGGGCCGTCGTGCCTGCGACGGGCCGTCTGCTGCTTGTCCGTCACAGAGTTTCAAGACGAGATTTTTCCAAGGTCCCTGTGACGGCCCGTCGACTGCCTGAGAACGGGCCGTCCGTCACCCCCGTGTGACTTCAGAGAGTCCGATCTCAATTTTTTTACCCAAATTTTCTAAATTCTAAGTGTTTTTGGAACGAACCCCCCGACGGCCGTCGTGACCATGACGGTACCCGTCGTGCCCATGACGTCCGTCGTGGCCCATGCGGTTCCTCGTGGGAGTCCTCGACGTCAGCGTTTTCCAGAATAAAATCTTGCTTGCTCAAAACGCCGACAAACATGTCGTTACAAGATAGGTTTTAAAAAAAAACAATTCCCCCCCTCGTGTTATTGGGCCATATCTAGATCCTATATGTAAAGGCGAGTTGGAAAGACGAAATGGACAGCAGCTAAAGTCCGAGCGCGCTTTGTCATGCTCAATACATATTAATCCATTCGGATACAATGTATCTAGAACAAATTTAACCACATATATGTATACTGAGATCCATGTAAATAGACGTATCTAAAACGCACCAAAATATTATAATATATTTCTGATGTGATGCAAAAAAGGAATCTCCAACTCTGTCTAGAAGTCGATTCAATCAATTTCTACTGTTGCGTGTAACTCCTAATAATGAATCAGATACCTGAGTAAGTCAGAATCAAATGATTTAATTTTTAAAAAAAATTCAAACCAACCCGATTTATGCACAACTTTAGTTCTGACCAGAAATGACGTTTTTTGTAGCCAAAACAACTACTTTTTAAAATAAATAAAAGCTCTTGACCACCCCCAAAGCTTAAACCCACTTAGCCCAAGAGAGATTAAAAAAGCAACCCAAAAATGTTGGTGCTTCTGCATAATTGCCAATCCAGTTTTTCATCAACCCAATCAAACACCTCATTCATGTGCCAAAGATAAAACATACAAAATGGAAATCAACTACTCCATCTGCTGTCAAAATTGGTGAATAAAACTACATTTATGAGTACACAATACCAGTAATAATTACTAAATCAACGACGAAACAAAAGGCGATATTCCAATCATCTGTGTGCTCAGACGTCAACCTCTTAATAATCACGTCAGATGTCTATGGTATAAAAATGCCCAGAGGCTGCTCGTGATCATCAATTAGCACCTAAGGAAGAGTGGAGCTTCTGTTAACATCAAGGTGCCAATTAAAAGAGGTGAGCAAGGATCATGGATGCACAACCTGTTCTGGTTAATCATCCAAATAATAGTAAGATCCAGCTGACTTCTGCTCCCTATCCTTGGTTGATTCTAGTTTGTTGATCCTTGGACGGAAATTAGTTGGGTCCCTTCGAAACGTAATGTTCAATGCCTGGCCACAACACTTGAGGCACCAACATCAATCAAAAACACAACTCCCCAATCAACAATCTAGAATATGAAAAGCTATGGTAGTAGTCTAAATTAAAAAACACATTTGTTTTGATTGAGAAAATATGAGCTACACGACGAGATGATTTGGAGTACAACATAATTTAAGTAAGATGAACTTTTCAGTAAGATGCAAGTAATGCAGAACGGCTTACTGATAAAAAATAGGTCAGGACAGCAACAGTGATTGAGGTGCATTTGCAACACAATCTATGGAAGGCGTTCCCCGGCATATCAATGCAACTCTCATCTGCCAGGTAGAAACCATTGCATTATAAACAGTCCTGCGCCTCAACAAATGCCAAGCTTCTTCTTTCGCGATGCAGAATGAATCTCTTGATGACTTTAGAAGCTACAATACGCTGCTCAGAATCAAGATAGGCACTTGGCTCATCAATCAGATATATATCAGCGGGCTGCACAGAATTAAGTGAGTAAGTTAGGTTACAATATATAAATACATCATTAGAGTAAGAAAGATGAGTGCAATAGTCTTCATATGCTGCTACTGCAGACAAACTTTCCTCTTCATCTACACTTCACTATAAATAGTACCCTATCTAAATGGCTTTAGAGTAACGTGATAAAAACATATTTTTAGCAACATAATTATAACTGTGCAGTAAGAAACACAGATTTTTAATGATATTAAAGCATATGATTAGACTTTTTTATAAATAACAAATGGAGGCAGAGAAGCAGCAAGATGCAATACGGATATTAACTAGCCAACGCAACCCACGACGCAAATAGAAATTTCTAGCTGGTTTTGTCAATTAACTTGGCAAAACCCTCAACATGACACCCTAGACTAGAGAAGAAATAAAAACAACCTAAAAATATGTTAGAACATCAAACAAACAGATGGAGAGACCATTCACATTCTTGGATCAGATACCGTTACATTGCAATAAGATCTAACTTTTTTTTGTAACTTGAGAAAATTTCATTAATAGAGTACCAAGAAGGTACTGCAAAATACAGAAAAACACATTGACAAGGCTGTTACAGTTCCACCTCTAATATATCCAAAACATCCAAATTAGGGCCTGATAGCTAATATTTGCGAGGCCATTCCGCAAAAGTAGGATTTAAATAAGTAAATTAAAGAAGGAACAACAGAACTACCACGGAAAGGCGGGCCGTTCTGTCAATAGGAGCCAAAAAAAGAAAAAAGAAGGAAGACTACTGCAATTTCCTACTTTTGGTGTACAGAACATTGTGCACAAATGTTGAACAGTTAGTAGATCTTTTAGGATTACTATAATTACTTTCTTGTTTTAGCCGGTTGCCACCTTTTTGGAGGTCTCCCCGCATACCTTAATGCTGAGCAATACAACATTACCAGTTCTTCTTCTTCAAAAAAAAAATGGACTGGTTGAATTGGAACTCAGAACATCTCACCAGATCAATGTAAATAAACACCAAAGCACAGTTCTACAGGAATGGAGAGAATACCTTCCAACACAGGGCTAATGCAACTCCCTTGGCAAACTCACCACCAGAAAGATTCACAACTTCTTGGTCCATCAATTGCTCAATTTGGAGAGGCTTCATCACATCTGAACAAAACTGGGGGTGTTGATAAGAATCACGTATTTTTTGATGTAGCAAATGTCTCACGGTGGATTGGAATTTTGGACTAATTTTCTGGGGCTTGTAATGAAACAATTGACGAAGCCATCTCAATATCAGATCCCTTCCACCGACGATCAAGCTTTTAATTTAATAGACCAGCCTGCAGTATACAGAAACACAAGTGGAAGAGTCTTTATAACACAGAAGACTGGAAACAGCAGCAATTTCAGACAAGACATATTTGTGAAGCAAACATACCAGCATACGAATGAAGGTAGTCTTCCCAGTCCCATTCTCACCAAGCATCACAACAATCTGTGAATCAGTAAATTCACCCTCAGAAACCTTAAGCTTGAAATTACCCTGACTAGTCATGTAGGATCTGTCACGTGCCTATGAAATTCCATTTCCCTCACAGCCTCGTTTGGGGTCTCAGTCACCTATGGAAAAATATATCGTTCATATATATTTTGCACATGACAGTTGGAAATAAATCATCTGAAGTCTACCTTAAAAGTAAGAGACTCGTCACGAAAACGTAGATTTTCTGTAGGCACCAAACCCAAGCCCAAAATATTTAAGTTCCTTCCTGACTGAGAAGGGTGGTTCACAACTCCGATGGCCACCGGGGCCTTTCCATAGTGCAGCAAATGAAATCCGACAAATAATCAAGCACACTAAGATCATGCTCCACAACGATGACATAGCTGAAACATTGAAGATTATTTCAGTACGTTGTCTAATAAATAAAAATCTTGATTGTTGAAAAGTCAGAAGAGAATGGACTAGAACCTATTTGGTCGAAGCAAGGATCTGACAACTTGGGCAGCTTTAAGCCTTTGCTTCACATCAAGGTAACTCGAAGGCTCATCAAACATGTATATCTCTGCATTTTGTATGGCAACAACAGCAATAGCAAACCTCTGAAGCTCTCCACCAGATAGATCACCTACATTACGATCCAAAACCTGATTCGCCTAATCCACACAGAGTTTTCCGTCACGTCCTCTCCTCTCTTTTTTGGTCAAGCACTTGTCCAACATTTCCTTGAACTGCCTTTGGAATATGGTCAACATACTGAGGCTTGATAATTGCCTGTTTGAAGAAAGATTCAAATTACAAATGAGTAAAATATTATATGGTTAAAAGCAAAGGTGATTAGACGCAACAAATAACGGGTAAAGAAAAAAGGACAGCTCTTTTAAAAAAAATAAGGTAACTAGTAAGAAAAAGGTTATCTATAGAATGGTGTGATGAATTTTAAAATTCAAGTTGCTCAACAATTCTTTGAATGATCAATTCAATCATGAGCAGTTGAGCATCCTTTATTATTCCGGCAATGACCTACTCAATATTTTATTTAGGTGTAGCGGGTGGTCTTGCTGTTCCCTAGTAGAAAAAAGGATATTCCAGAATTCTACACAAGTTACGGACACCGCCGTTCTACCATAGGAACAATGAAAAATCATAACAGGTACAGTTAGGACCTATAGTTAGGTGAATAACTAGTAATGATTTGACCAATCACAATGGTACAGAAAAAGAAAGACCTTTTCTGGAGATTTACAATGCCCTCCAAGTCAGACAACTAAATCCATTGTGTTTTAGATGTTTTGTTTATTTCAAACACTACGCAGGTACCCCACGATTAAAACATTATGTATATCCAAAGGTGAGCGATAATCGCAAAGAAACCAACTCAAAGACGGGGAATTTAGAAGATCTGAAACACTGAATCAGAAGTCACCTTCAAGTTATCTTCCAGAATGCGAGTGAAGTAGTTCTGCAATTCGGATCCTCGAAAGTGAGTCAAGATCTCTTGCCAATCAGGAGGGTTCTGCCACAGAAATATTATAGAAAGCATAAGCAAGTAGTATAGACATGAATTGACTAGTGATGGCAAAAGAGTAGTACAGTGAAGCGTCCCAAGTTTGGTTTCAATTTTCCAGCCAAAACTTTCAGGGCAGTTGACTTTCCAATACCATTTGTGCCAACCAGACCAAGAACCTGTCCTGGCCTAGGGACAGGTAACCTGCAATAATGTTTCAAATTTAACTTTTCAAACAGATATTTGGTTAGCAAAAGACTTCTCCAGAAGAGCTGCAGCTTAAACATACCTGTGCAATTTGAAAGTGTTGGGACCATAACGATGGGTTGTATCCTTGTCTAGATCTTTTGGCAGATTGATGATCTGAATTGCTTCAAATGGGCATTTCTGTATTAACAAATAAAATATCAGTCAGCAAGCAGAATGATCAATCTGCAGCAAAATGTATCCCCACATTTATGATATATACAAACCTTTACACAAATACCACATCCAATACACAGCTCCTCTGAGATGAAAGCAATCTTCGAGCCTACAGTGACCTCTATACATAACTTACCTGCAAAACCAAAGCTTAATTGACTTAACAAAACATATATTAACGTTACCATATAATGAAAATACGCAAACATATTTCCGTGATATACGATCAGTTATTACATATTCCACAAATTGATTATTTGATTTGTCGGTCAATCAACTACACCTCGATCCCAGGGATTGAAACACAACTACACTTCAGTCCTAAATACAGGTCGACTACATGAGTCTTCCGCAACCCCACTCCACTCAGACCCATTTAATTCAAATTCTAGATAGCTTTCCGTGACCAGAAGTTCTCTTATCTTACACGCATCCTTAAATGATGTACAAGTATTTGATTCAAGTCATTCAACTAAAAAGACCCTAGTGTAAATGTAAGAACAAGGGCTAAACCTTGATTACTATAAGCTGGTATAATCTAAACGGGCACATGCTTCCTCTGTTCTATTCTTCAACAAAACACATTTATTCAGAGAGCCTCACCCCCTATTAATACTTTATTTTTCAAGAAAGAATGAAATAAATGAAGAAAATAAAGGACAGTTTACCACCCAACATAATAGTCTATTTGTACTCTGTTACAACAATAATGAATAGATGGGGAACAGTAGATTCATTTGGAATTTCGCCAATATAGCCATGGTTGATCTTGTGCATAACTATAAAGACCCCATACACCAAAATTCTTGCTCCTGTTTTTCCTGAGAGCTAATATTTCTGCTGCTGCACATCAGGGGATACAACCCCTTGGTCAAAAAACCAATTTATCCTCATCCTCACAAACAAGAAGGAGATTCCATCCATAGCTACCTTGTCATGATGGGAACTCCACATATACTTCTCGAATATCCATTCACTAAGTCTTCGCTGCCACATCCTAATTTCCCCAACAATGACTCAGCAACAACCTCAGCGAACCCTCATGGAGAGAGCAGGAGAAGACATGGAGGCAGCGTTAGAGAAGAATGAAGGCAAGTCAGGTCTCAGATCAGAGAAGTTCCTAGAGCAGCAGAGCACAACGAACATCATTAGAGGTATCAGACCCAAAGTCACGATTCCTCAGGTAGAACCCATGAAAATCGACATCGTCCTGTCCATCCGTCTGGAACCATATCATTTGCCTCATCCTATGTTCTCTATTATCCTGCCAGTCGTACTTGATTCGACCTGCCTGCCGCTCACTCGGATCCCTTGGGGAATTTTCCGATTACCTATACCTGTGTCTCGCCCCCTTCGTTCTCGGGCAATCCCCTTGCGCGCGCCTTTCTCTTCTTTACGCCTCGCAACCCCTCCTCCTCCCCCATGCATGGCCTCCCGAGACTCCTCTCCCCGCCCCCTATTCCTTCAGCTGATCGCTGACCTCCGCATTTCTCGCGAGCCCTTCGAATTTCGGTACCGCTCCGTCCTTCTTGCTCTCCTTCATTTACTCGTCAACAGTCTTCTGCTGGCCATGCCTCGTACCCACTCTCGGGTCTAGGTCTTCGTCTCCTCATCTATTTCTCTTCAGTTGCCATACCTTGCCCCCCCCCCCTCACTGTATATCTTGAATTTTCCAGCTGTGATCCATCTTCTTGCATCTCGTCGTCCCGAGGAACTTTCAGAGCCCGTGTTTCTTTTACCTTTTTTCTAGGTTTATTGGTATTAAGGGGCAATTGTAATGCATGCCTATCCACAGAAAACTACATGGTAGGACATCTACTTTCTGTTCATTTATAGATATAATAATAGCTATAGGCAAAATTCAAGAATAAAGGTTCAATAAAATACCAAAAGACCTCAGAATTCACTGAACATATTAACAGAACTGTCCGCTCCACTAGGCTGAATTCATTGTAAACATAAAGCTAAAATCTATAGTCCAAATGACAATATATACTTAAGTCAGAAATACCACTTAAAAAGGCATCAACTTTCACGACAAAACCTCTTTTTAAGCCCAATAGCTCATATCAATCATATACTCCTTAATCATATATGCAAAGAGTAGTAAATACATCCCCTTTTTTACTCAAATCATTCAAAGCTCAAAACATTAAATGGGTAAACAGCAAAAATATACACACTTAATCCAAGAAGAAAAAAAAATCATTGGTTTACCCGCGAAAATACCAATAGCAATATACATGATACAGACGAGGGGTAGCTCATATAGTATATGTCCATTATATGTTTAACTTGTGGACATTAAAAGGGAGTAAAAGTAGAAAGGGACATATGTTTATGTTTAAAAAGCATCCGATCCTAGCTAACACGTTGCCGATATGGCTCGAATGTGTTAGTGGGTTGTTTATAATAACCGTGTTACTTGATTTTGTATAGAATAGCTACTACATCTGGCTATAACCTCTAACCTTAAGGTTGAGCATTCGACTCACCAAGGAAGTAAAACTTGGAATTCCTAGAGAGGGGTTAAAAAAGACATACATGATACAACTTTAACCAATAAATTCACATAGAAAAACAGAGTCTTGTTATATACATAGCCCAAAATACACAAAACCAAAAAAAGACAACTTTTAGCACAAAAAACACTGAAAATTTTCAGAACAAACCAAAAACAAAGATTTAGCATAAGGAAATCGAAGAGTATACCAGTTTTAACAACTGGGCAACTCTTCTTGCATTCTTGGCGGCACTTCTTCGGCTTGCACTTGTCGTCGCTAACGATGGCGATACGTGTCAATCTGTCCGACATGATGTCTCAATTTCACCGATCTGAATCCCAAATCCCTAAATTTCACCCAAAAATATGGGGAAAAAAAACTGAAATTGAATGGGAAAATTGCAGATTTGTTAGAGAGAGAAAGTAAACTATACCCTAGGAGAGAGAGAGGAGTGTGGGTGACACGGCTGTAATAGACACTTCAGCCCTAACAACGCTGGGGATAGCCGCCGATATCTGTACTTTATATGTTTCGTAATTTTTATACGTGTTATAAAACTATATAATTTTTGCTATGTTTCGTAATTATTAAAAAATTATTGTTATAAAAAGTAATAAGAGAGTAGAATATGTAGTTTAGGAGAACTTTTGACAATTTATTTGAATAAATTATTTTAAATTTAGTGTTTGGATATTTTTAATTAAGTTTCTATCTTTAATAAATTATTTTTGCACTAATTTGATTTATTATTTCTCAGTGTCAAATTCTTCAAAATGAACGGACAATAACCATGTCTTGTTAATTACTTTGGAAACTATATATATCAAATAAAAATAAAATTAAAAAATTGGGAATTGATATAGTTAAATCACAATCTTTTCTTACGATTTAAATTAACCCTTTTTTTTTTTTGCTTCAATCTCATTGTACTCCTATGAAGCCATTATTTATTATACCACATGATCTATTCTATATCATAACTAATTCATCAATAACGTTCACATATATTCATAACAACTGTCTCATTTCATATCCATTAATCCTCACAATCTAATATTTCTCATAAAAGCACTATACATGTCAAATGAGTTCTCTGATCCCATGTAGTAAATTTAACAATATTTAAGCTTTCGATCACATCTTAAAAAAAGATGGGGGATAGGGTTGTTTTCGAGACCACAATATCAGTGGATCCACCACAACGTTACCAACCTTAGTTGCTCATGAAATTGTAGTTTACGACTTTTTTCATCAACTTCTGTCCACTTCGATTACATGAATGTTACATAACACGAGTGTTACGATAGTGAATTATTTTCCTTTTATTTTTTATTTTAATCCATTTTAAAATTAAATTATTAATTCAGATATCAGATATGTATTTAAATGACATATGAGTTCGATCAATTTAAAATCGTAAAAATATAAGGATGGTATTTGATAATTCGAGCCAAATATTTATATTTGCGAGGCAAGAATGATTTTTTATCCGTTGCCCTAAAACCCTTTTTCTTCCTTCCTTAATATATGCTAGAAACAAAAACCAGACAGCAGCAAAACCCTAGTACCTCATCATCCTCAACAGCAGCAGCTGTTGCTCTGTTACTAGCCTTCAAACCTAGGCAGGTAGTTCTAGCAGAGTCATCAAAATCCAATCTTGATATGGCTAAGAAGGAGCAGAATCAAGAAAACAAGTCTGGTTTACAACAATCTATACTTCATTATCTTCACCTAAATGGTTTCTCCAAAACCCTCAAATATTTTCTCAAAGAAACTCAAACTGAGGTTTGTTTTTTTAATAACCCCTTTTTTTTTTCTTTTGTAAAAATATGATTTTTATCCAAGATTTTTAGAACTTGTTATGTTATGTGTTTGTTACTGTTGTTTGGAGCTGCTGGATGGAATCATTTAAGTTTTTTTTTGCCTCTGCCTAGGAAGTTCCATCCTTTTTACTCAATTGGTGACTCGAACGTGTAACCTTATGGTTGGAGGTGGAGGTGGATGGAGGGGAGCTTACCATTTTCAGCTACCCCTCTGGCTTTTAATGTTTTCTATATTTCTAACTTTGCAATAAGATTTATGTATTCAAAAGCTTCTGAGAAGTATTACAAGTCACATGATTTTTATAGTTAGAAGTAACACTTATCAAATAGTAGCAATGTTGTAGGAATATGGAGCAAGGGAGTATAATTCTTGGGTAATTGAGAAGTAGGGATATAAAATATAACTCTGGTTTGCTCGAGCTTGTGGTTTGCTGTCATAACTCGCTTTGAGCTTTGTTATACTAAATGGTCTTATCCTTTGATGATTGCATTTTGTGGATTTAAATAGATATAATTTCTGCACAAAAAATTGTTGAGATCACGAGCAGAATGGATCCTATACCCCGATATCGAACAGTCATCCTATCTATTGATCGAAGTATCTATCTTCGTCAAAGACCGACTTTGCCTTTTTTAAGTTGGATGTTGGTTTCCCTTATCTAACCAAAAAAGGAAAGGAGGATAGTTGGTTTTATTTGGAAGAAGTTGAGTGTATGGCAAGAAGTCTTGGTAGAATCTGAATATGTTTTATCAACTCATAGGAACAAGTGAGGGAAGAGAAATGTGAAGTAAGGGCTAGCAAAATAATAAGTTAAACTACGAGGTTGCCAAAACAATGATTTTCTCATAAACCAGAGAGCACCTTTTCTTTGATTCTGTCTTATGTGTTATCCCATGGCATGGAAATGTTCAATAAGGAGCTTGTTGTTGTAACTTGTTAATTGTGTTCTCAATCGTATTTTGCATGATAGTGTTTTATAGTCAAAGATGAAAATTGTTTTTTTTCATGAAGAAGAAAAAAAGAAAGAATTGAAGGTCTCTGTACTTCTGTTAGTGTTACTATGTTGAAGAAACCTCTTCTTATTGAATTAACATCTTATATCACTTCTGGCATTCTGTTTCATGGATTGATGAATGTGCTAGGTCTCACTGATCCTTTAGTGTGTACAGGTTTGTTGGAAAATTCATATGTACTTTCTGGTTGATTACTTCATTTTGATTGATAAAGCTTGATCTGTGATGTCTCTGTTGAATCTACAACTTGCTATATGCTAGGATGTTGGTACAGTGATTAATGTCTTTCTGCTTTTTGATTTTTTGGTGCAGGGTGACAGTTGGAAGTCTTGCTCCCTTAGTTTGGAGGATTTATATGGCAATTACTAAGAACAGGTTGTTGGAGAATATCTCTTACAGCATAATCTATCTCTACTCACTATAATATTCTCAATCAGAATTTTTTTTTTTTTTTTTTTTTTATTTGGGGGGGGGGAGGGGGTAAGTTGTTTCCAACAATGAACATGACCTCCTTGTATGTGTGTATGTTACTGATTGTCTGTGGCAGTTGTTTCTTAGTAATTTTACTTCCCAGTTTCCCTTCTCTGAGTTCTAGGTTGACCTTCCTCAATATCAGCACTGAAATGATCAATTCAAAGGGGGGGGGGGGGGGGGGGGGTGGGTGTTTGTGTCCAACATGAATATGACATCGTCTTGTATCTTGGGAATGTTACTTTGTCTGCGCAGTTGTTTATAGTAATTTTACTTTCCAGTTCCTTCTCTGATGCTACTTGACCTTCCTCAAATATGCAGCACTGATAATGATACAATATCAAAGGGCGACAAAGAGCCAGGTAATTTATTGTATATCTTCATTCATCTAAAACTTAGTTTCTTTCACGAGGCTTGTATTTGTGATGTTACAGGTGATATTCTAACTTGATTTTATCTTTCACAATTTGGTGTGCAGTGCTATGTGAAGACGGCATGAAGGGAAACAACATAAGTAGCAATGATGCAGACTCTCAGGAAAAAGTTAGCAAGAAAAAGAAGAAAAAGAGAAGTGAAGACAATGATATTGCTGTTCCAGATGTGTCTCATCTTGAAAGTGTTGATAAATCCATGAAAAATGGTGGTGCTGCTCAAGAGGTTTTAGCAGTTGATAAGGTTAGCAATCAAATTCACATGTAAAAAAATACGAGCGACTTAGATAGCTATCATGAGAAAAACTAAAGCATAAGAAGAGTGCTGATGATACTCTTTTTCCATTATAGGTTGACCTGCCCTTGAAGAAGCAAAAGGAGAAGAAAAAGAAGAAAACTGAGGAGAACCCAGAAAGTGTAGACCCTATCGACAACGATAATAATGATCTTCACTGCGGAAACAACTAAAAAGGATAAAAAGAAGAAGTCAAAGGAAAAGAGTGGAGCTACTGATTCTAAGGATTCCAAGAAGAGAAAAAGATTAGCTTCTGATGAAAATGCAAATCAGGGAGTTGATGGGGTTGAAACCGAAGAATCAAAGCGCAGAAAGACTGAAGGCTTGGAAGAAACGAAGGCTCTTTGCACGGACAATGGAATTGAACAAAATGGTGAAGTTGTTGAAGCAAACTCTAATGGTAATAATAAGGATGAGTTGAACAACTCTGCTAAGCAGAAATCATCAAGGAAAGACTTTAATGGATCAGCAGAGGTATGCTCGCGTCCTTTTTCTATTATCTTTTTGGCCTTGGATTGTCAATGTGTACCAATGTTTTAACAAGTGAGGTTCGTAATTCACATTTTAATGTCGTAGTACAGCTCTTGAAATGGTGATTACCTGACAGTTTCTCAAATTACAATTCTTTAAATTGTGTGTTATGTACCAAAGGAAAATTGATCTAAAAGAATTCCTAATTGCAGAATAATCTCAAATCTTTCAAAATTACTTCCCGTCATGTTTGTGTAAAGTTTTAATAAATAATCTTGAAGCATGCTTGAGTTAATTTCAATTGTTTGATCTTTGAGACTTCAGCAAGTAAACTTGGGCATTTGCAGAGTATTTATATGTCCTTGTGTGGAAGGATTAAATGGGCATTATTTATATTATTGGTTTATGGACTTAATGCTGCAGATTATGGATAATGAGACATCATAATATGATTTGAAACAAGGATTTATTAATAGAAAAGAAAAGAAAAAAATCCAGATTGTAAGGATTAGTTCAACCAGATTGTGAGAAATCACGGAACAGTCTGAAGAAGGATGTGGCTAGCTATCATTTTAATAGATGGATAATGAGGGATAACAATCTCCTCATAGTTTTGGGCGGAAAGGAACTTAAGCTTTTGTTCATGTAACATATGAGCTCTTTAGTTTCTCTCATTTCCTCTCTCTTTCTAAATCAACTTTAGCTCATAATTCTCCTCATCATATTCTTTTCCTTTGTTTTAACACAAAAGATAAGTCTTGTTAAATCCTCCACCATTTATGTGTCTTAGTTATTATTTGGAGAGTCAAAGGATATTTTCTTGACAATAGTTTTTTCAAATATTTTGAATTGTTAACTATTGTGACTTATAATACTTTTCATGTAGTTTCTCAATATGTTCTTAAAAAAATGATCCATTTTTAAATTCACACTGAACTTCAGTTAGTTTGACCCTCCTCCGAATCAAGCCACATAAATTGAAACAAAGAGAGTATCTATTTTGACCATTCAGACAATATAGTTTAATTGGAATATTAGGCCAGACATATTTAGTTGCCTCTTTTCAAGTTAGATAGTGAGAAAGACAGAAAGTATCAATCTTGAGGAAGAGAGCCGTACCACTGTAAGTTTGAGACTCACAACAGCCAAAAGTACAGTGAAACAAAACATAGTCATGTTTACCTAGTTAAGGCCCAGCCTTGCAGTCATTCCACTGCATAGGTAGCTTTCCACTTTTGCCGACACAATTAACTTCATTGGAATTTTTCATATTTGAGGCAAAACTGATGGGGATTTTTTATCTTTGATTATAGAAAGGGGTGGAGGGAAGCTTTCCTGTAATCCTAACAGAGTATTCCTTTTGTTCTTTCATATTAAAATTGATGATTGCAGCTTGTCGTACACTATTCTTTTACTTGGTTTCATGTCCTGTCGTTCCTGCGTAATTTTGTGTGGCTATGTTACATTGGATAACAGATGATTTATATGGTGGTCAGTTTCAAAAAAAAAAGATGATTTATATGGTGGTTGTCGTTGGGAGGAATTATGAATGTGCTTGTTATATTATTACTGATGTTCTGAAAATGCATTTTGATTGCTATTGCAGCCAAAAACCGTAAATGCCTTTCAAAGAGTGAAAATTGATCAGGTAGAGTTTAAAGATGATAGACTTAAAGATAATTCTTATTGGGCAAAGGTATGATCAGATTCTCGTCTCTCGCTTTTATGCTCATTAAGCATATGTTGGGTATTCATCATTTACCATTTGACTAACTTTTCCCAATTCTCACGACGGACTGTGCAGCGAGGTGCAGAGTGGCTATGGTGCAAAGGAAGAGTTTTGGCCAGGGTGAAAGGGAGGTATATTTTCTCTTAATTCTATCCAGAAGTTTAACGAACTTGAATTTACTCCTGACAAAGATAAATTAATGTATAAATAGAGGTTACCTAGTTGACAGCTCTTCTCACGTGAGGTAAACTATAAATTTCTGAAGTCAGATGTCAAGGGGAAGTAGGGAAAAATACTAGATTGCTTACATAATGCCTAGAAAAGTTACAAATCGTCTTTACAAGTATAGTAATCAAGATTCGGTAGCACGAAATTTCATTTTGCACCAACGTTTTTACTATTGTTCCCTTCTTCCATCCCCTCTTCTCATCTTTCTGTTAAGTATTACTCCTTCCGTCCCGATTTAAGTGTCTTTCTTTCTTTTTTTGGTTTTTCCCAAAAAGATTACTTCTTTCTGTATTTTGTAAGTTTCAATTTCAACATCCTACCTGGCAAGTTAAGGCACACTTCTTTAGTTTAAGACCCCAAGATTCAAGTCATCCTTCATATTTTTAACTTTGCGCCCAGTCAAAGTAACACGTAAATTGGGATGAAAAGATTACTAATTCTTTTCTTGGTAGTTAAACGAAGGGCATGTTACAGTGTTTCTCTTTTTTCCGGTGGGTGGGTGCGTGGAGGTTATTGAAACTACTTAAGTGCTATGCTCACTAGTGAGAACCTTGAGCGTGTTGATGGTCTGTATAGGTTCTACTTTTGTCGAATTGGCAAAGCTTAATTATCATGCTATTTTCTAGGGATTTCCGACATGAGAAAACCAAAAAGAAGCGAGGCAGTTACAGAGGAGGGATAATTGACTTGCAATCACACTCCGTCAAGTTCAACTACTCAGATGAGGAGTAGCCTGTTTCAACCCTATTTTCAGGGAGAGCCTCTTCATCCTTTTTACAAAGAAGATAGAATTATTTTTCGCCGTTGTGGGGTTTTTGATTATTTAAGCAAAACGATAAAGATTTCGTTAAACTTGAAGTTGATACCTATGCTAGAAAGACCTTAGCATTTTCTTGTTAGTTTCTTCAAGTTGTTTTTGAGCTAGAAATGGTTGTCAATTATGGAATGTATTTACATATTAGTCAAACCTAAGTGTCGTAATCTTAACATGGAGGGCTGAGATTCTATTTCTTGTGAAATAAATCTTCATTATTGAGTCAATTGATCAAAAACTGAAAGGCCAAATTATAGTATTTGTGCCTTTTGAAGTCCAAATAGCTTGTTGTGAACAATTAATGAGCTCCATGGGCCATTATGTTGTGGCAAAGGTGACATGTGATGTGTATGTATGAATTAATCATATATCTCTTCTCTTCAACAATAAAATTTAAATTTTTTTGGATTCTAAAACTTGCTGATCTATGATAGCATACACTTAAAGTATTAAATTGATTATCGAATATGAGGACAATCTGGTTCAAATTGTGGCGGACGTCAGCAATTCACAGGCGTTCACAGGAAAATTACAAAAAAGCCGTCCACTCCCCTCTCCACCCCCCCCCTCCGCCCGCCAACCCCCCCCCTCCTTCCCTCTTCCTACCCCCACCCCACCCCCGCCTCTTCCCCCCCCCCCCCAACCCGCCCCCACACCCCCCCCCCTTCCCCCCCCCCCCCCGAACCCCCCCCCCCCCCCCTCCCCTCCCCCCAATCACTACCCAACCCCCCCACACCCATCCCCCACACCACCATCCCCCCCACTCCCACCTCTCCCCCTCCATTATCCATACGCCATCCTCACCCCCCCCTCCTCTCCCCCCCCTTATTCCCCCTATTCCCCTTCCCCCATCCTCCCCTTCCTCCACCCCCCCCCCCCTCTCCTCTCCTCCCCCCTCCCTTATTCCCCTCTCACCCCCCATCCATTCCCCTCAACCCCCCTTTTCCCCCCCCACCCCCTCCCCCCCCCCCCCCTCTCCCCCCCACCTCTCTCTCCTACCCCCTCCGGCTCGCCTTCTTTCCTCCTCCCCTCTACCTTGACCTCCCCCCCTCTCCCCCCCCCCCCCCTCCCCCCCCCCCCCATCTACCCCTCCACTCCCCCTAACTTTCTCCCGTTCCATCAACGCTTTTTAAATAGTGCGAATGAGATTTGAACACATTAGCATTATTTCATTTCAAGCGTCTTAAAGATTATGTTGAAAATTGCCAGACAATGAGTTTCTAGGAAAAACTTGAATTTATTTTTATTTATTTTTTTTTTAAAAAAAAGTCCATACAGTAGTGCTGTTTAAATTATTTAGTTGACCTGTATTAATCAGTACAAAAGAATGACCCTTTTTTTCTCACATTAATAAGAAAAAAAACCATCGATTGGTTTACATCATTTGAATAGGTGTTTTGGTCTTGTGAGTGTGAATGGTATCATCATCCATTATCTAAATCATCTTTGTTTTAAAAAAAAAATTCAATTGCTTACAAAAAAAAAAAAAAAAAAGCAAGAATCAGGCCATTGGAAATTTTATAAGCTTTTCTACCAATTTTATTAGTACAATTTTTTTTTCCACCCTCTGCGTAGGAGCTCCGAGTAAATTCAAATCGCAAACTGAAAAAGGGTCATCTAGGGGTGTTACTTTCAACAAGATTTTTCTTCATAGTCAGGATGTGAAATTTGAGGTTGGTTAAGGGTAATAAAACTAATCACATTGTAATACAAAGCAATATTTAAAATAAAAGTATTACGTAGGGTTTTGGGGTCCTTTCGTTTAGACGAAAGCCTGAATGTGGGGTGATGTGTGGGATTTGAAGGTTCAATGTATATTATATATACATGAAAAATAATTTTAATTATATATATAAATAATATAATTTTTCGTCCAAATTCTTTTAACTCTACCTAACTCCATTCCGTCGAAAAAAAGAAAAATAATGCAATGGACGGTGGAAGTCACTCATCTTATGTTTCTTGGAATCGAATCAATATTTTTCTCCATGAAAATCCAAAATACCTATAGTTAAAACTTAAAAACACATGAGAAAGGGAAAAAAATAATAAAATGTACAACATGTGTGCCCTAGATTTGTTAAAACTTCTCTCTTTAACTTCTTTTTTTAAAAATAAATAGGATAATAGTGATGTTCAGACAAATTCGCTTTCTACGCGCTAACTTCGCCCCTATTGATTACTAGTATATTATTGTTATTTATTTCATGTGTTTATTATATTAAAAATAGTTGTTCGATAATATTTATTCAGTTTGGAAAATTAAGAGATAATATACCTTTCACGTCTATTTTATTCTTGTTGTTAAATCATATTCCAATATCTAATACATTTCATAAAGGGGAAAATGGACACAAATACCCCCTCAACTATTCCAAATTTCAGAGACACTTATACCAACATAAGGTCCTATTACCCAATGTACTATTTTAAAAATAATTTTCTACCCCTGTTCCGGCCTACGTGGGCATGGCAAGATCTTGTGGGCTCACGTGTTTACTGTGTTGAACATTGTTGCAATTTAGTGCACGTTAGGTTGAAAAAGGATAAAAAAAATTTTTATTAAAATAAATTAGGGAGGGTCAATAGGACCTAGTAGTAAAGTGTGTCTCTGGGATTTAGTTATTTCGGGCATAAATTGAAGGATACTATAGTAATATTACATTATTATTTTTTAAGGTATGTGTTAAATTAATAGTTCAAAACTATTGTTGAACGGAGAAAGTCACGAAGTAGGTTTTAATTATCACCTGTCACAACCATAGGTATTGACATAAATGAAATTAGGTTTTTCAATTTATGAGTGTGGTACCATAGTTCTTTTTCTTGTTAGATTTTCAATAAAGAGAAAATGATCAAATACCACTAACCTATTAGTTAGTTCTCAACTATATATTTATACTTTGCAGGATTCTATTATCTTCTAAATTTTTTATTTTTGATATTTTGTGACTCTTAAACGCTGTCATGTCCAAGAAGGTGAATACATTTTTTGTAGGCGCGTAAGGATTTAACAAAAAAGAATAAAATGACTAAAATTGAACTAAATAATCCATATGGTGGTATCTCATTAAAGATTATATAAGTATTTTTTTAAAATTCTTTCCCTTTTCTTATATCACAAAATTGTTATATCCATCGGGAAAATGTACAGATATCCCCCTAAACTATGACCGAAATCCCAGAGACACACCTTAACTAAACTAAGGTCATATTACCTCCTGAACTTTTTTTATATATAATTTTGTACATCTTTTGTCTTACGTAGCACACTCCTCGACTCCACACAATTAAAGCGCATGAGAATATTGGATTTCGGTACTAAATGGAGTGCACAACATAAAAAAAAAAAAGTTCGAGAATGAGAATAATGGACCTGAGTTTTAGTTAAAAGCGTTATTCTGGAATTTCAGTCAGAGTCTAGGGGGTACTTGAGCATTTTTCCATACCCATTTCATGATTTCTTCAAAAAAAAAATCAAAGTCCTTCAATGGTGGTCTTCTAAATTTCGTCGCTAGGAGCTCCAAATCAGCTTATAACTACTGATTTATGCTTAGTTAATCATACATCAACCACTTTTAGCAACAACAATCACCTAAGTCATAAAAAACTTTCATATATGAAGCTCAAAAATGGGGTTCAAGTTTTTTATTGAACCCCTCATAATTTCAGCAAAAAAAAATGTCAAACCACAATGAACCTTAAAAAAAAATTTAATATTATTGTCATTTTTAGTGTTGAATTGATTTTCTTTTTACATTAGTATTAATTTGATTTTTGTTTAAACTTTATTATAATTACCAACATGTATGGACTATAATCTTTATTATATCATTAAGAATTCTAACTTCCAAACGTGAAATAAACATATTAAAAGATAAAAACTCTGAACAAATATAAGAGATATTTAAAAATCATATCAAAGTAAGTATTTTTTATGTATAAAATAAAATTTTAAAATTACATATATGATGTCGGGTTGGTTTCTTTTAGTTGAAACCAAACCAACCCAAATATAGGTGGGGGGTTTTTCCAACACCAAACCAAGTCAAACCAAATCACTAGCTGAATTTTTTTTCTCGATTTGACTCAATTTACGATTTGGTTCGATTTTATACACCCCTATGTACAGTGATTCGAGTGTGCTGTACAACTTTGACATACAACTTATTATGTCTTTTTAGTGAGGTGATTATTACTATTTAAATAGTTCAGATGGACAATAACACTCTCGTATAAATATGTGTATAGTTGAAAATATATTGACAAATAGGTTAAAGGGACTTTTGGCTATTTTCTCAAAACTATAATAACATATTAAGTGATAATATAAAATTTAAATCAAAATTCTATCATATTGTAACTATAAACAACGACTTTCATACAGGAATATAATATAATTCTTTCCACTAAAATTTACAAATAGAAAGACCAAGAGAGTTTCAAAACTTGTTAACAAAGAAATGCTATGTATTTTCAATTATTTTCCATTTTAAAAATATTACTTTTTGTTTTGATTATCAAAAAAAAGTCTTTACCTACCAAAGCATAGTCTACTGAATAAAATACATGATATTACATGCATGAAAATCACCACATATAAGTACAATAAGAAAATTTCTATACGGAAGCATAATTTAGTAAAAGGAGGATTAAAAATTATCTAGTATTGAGTCTATTGGCTTATCTGATTTAGATTTGTCTTTTATTCTTACAAGACGATAAAACGTTTTTTTAGTAATTTTTTTTATTACAAGACATAAATTTAATCGAAACTTTTGATTAAGGTTGGAGAGCTAAGTCAATCATTTTACCGCACCCTTTGGTAGTGATCAAAGTCTAATAACCTTTGGATCCTCCAAACATAAGTTCAATTTACATGATTTTATATATGAATTATTGTTCCTAGCAAATGCATTAAACATTCTACTTTTAAATATTCTATGAATCTTGATAGACATAGTTACCTCATATCTGTTGTTAAAAAAAAAATCATATCAAGTAAAATTAGTCGAGATGAAAGACAAACTAGTCCGTACATTATGATTATTAAATGAAAGAAAGTTGAATTACAATTGAAGTTTGATTATGGTTGGGAAGACTAGATTAATGATGGGAAATTCCCAACACCTTATTTTTAATTATAGTTTCGTAAAGTCTTGACTTAAGGAATAACCCCCCCCCCCCCCCCTATCCATCGATAAACAATAAAAATCCAGTAAATGTAAAAAACTAAAATAATGTCATCGAATAAAAGAAGTTGGTTTAACTAATTATGATAAAAAAAAAATTAAAAAATAATTAAAATTAACCTCCATTAACCAAATAGAAGATGTCACTTAGCGATCATCATGAGTTGATAAACAACTAAAAGAAAAACCAATTATCAACAATAAGGTGAGTAATAGACAATAGGGAAAAAACAAAAAATTGAATCAATAATTCTTGCTTCTATTTAACCTAACCACATCCATATATAAACAAACGAAATGATTATTTCAAATCTCTTACGTATAAAATTTGAGTATATCTTATAACATAAAATTAAAAGTAAACTTATAAAGTACTACAAGATTGATACACAAACACATAAGAATGCACATCATAGGACTGAAATTAATTAACTAGAGAAGTGCACAAAAACCCTAATCCATGATCAATACATCTTATAAACTAAGATTAAAAACCAACTCTTGAAGTTTAATTTATTAATTTGCATAATCATTTTTTACTCTTTTATGGAAAAAATAAAAATAAAATATCCATGTTTTTTCAATTTAAGTCTTGATGGGGTCATCCAAGAAATTTCTTAGAAATTTCTTAAAGTTAAATATGACCAAGACTTCTCAACCAATAAACCAAAACATAAAAGGAAAAGAGGATTAGTTATTTTGAATCAATCTTATTCATTTTTTACCACCTTTGAAATGAGTGTTCCTTGAGTAAGAGAATCAAAGAAAAGAAATTACTATGGTAAGTTACTCTTAAAATTTACACTATTTTTTTGAATCTGTCTATTATCACGATAATTTAATTTGTTATAAAAGATTATCCATTATTTATCAAAGAATATCTATAAATTTGAAATGTCTTTCTTTTTAATTTTATGAAAAGTGCTTTTTAAAAGAAGTACCTTTGAAAAGTAAAAAATTGTGTTAGGCTTTCCAAGTGTTTTTCTCAATATATATATATAAAACACCAATTATGTTTGATCAAGTTTTTCAAAATATGAAAAAATAATATTTAATTTTTGAAAAAATAGCTTAGGTTACTACACAAAAATACTTAAAAATTAGGTGAAATATCTCTTAACACTTTAAATTAAACACTTTTTACTGTTTAAAAAGCTTAATCAAATAAGCTACTTTTTTAGTATCAAATGAAATTATATGCAATTCGTTTGACCATAAATATATTTAGAAAAAATTTAAAAATTAGTGTTTGGATATATAATTTGTCATTATTTGACAAATATATTTGAAAAAAATCTCAAGTTTTTAAGTACTAGAAAAAACAAAAACTTGGGCCATAATTATAGTATTTCCCAATATTTTTTTAATTTTATAAAAACACCTATCATCTATAATTTTGAAATAAATTTCATTCTTAGTTTATTGTACAAAATTTATAATGTTATATACATTTTTTATTCGAGCTAAATGTTTATGTAAATTATGATTATATTGTTGAACCTAAACACATTTATTAGAACTTTAATTTAAGTCTACTCTTCTTATTTTCAGCTTTTACAACAAGACAATTTTTTTTTCTTTAAATTAAAGTATAGTCCTCTTTTTTCCTTTATTCTTTTTTTTTTTCCTAAGTTTAACGCGCATTCATTTTTTATAAAATCTTTCAATATATCTTTGAGATTCTTGATTAAATATATTATTCTTAACCTTATTATATATTTTTTTTATTCTTTGTCTCTTACTGTGTATATAGGATTTAATGATTCTGGTGGACTTTAACTTCATCTTTAGGTTATTCACAAATCACTCAAGGCAAGTATATATCACTTTATATGAATAGAATTGTATATTATTTGATTCTTTTCCTATTACTGTTTTACTCTATTATTTATTATTACCACCTAAGAGTTTCCTTTATATAAGTTTACGATGAGATGTCAGATACCTTTTACACTTTACGTTAACCCTACCAATTTGCTGTTTCAATCCGACTTGTAACGACCTGTACTTTGGTAAGCGTTATAGGGAAAAAGTGAGGGAGGAAAAGGGCCACAGGATATCACATTTTTGGTCCGCCAATGCAATCAGTCTACTTTGACTTTAGGGGCGACTTGACTCAACTCGCAACCACACCTAACTTAGACAATTTTACTTTTTGCTTTTTTATCGGTTGTAACTTTCAACTAAATAAGTAAAATTTCTTGATTTATGTTTATGCAAGACATTTTAAACTTTGCCACAATTATTTAATTTCACACCCCTTCACCTTCCCGCCTTCACACCACTCTGTCGTCCCCACTTTTCCCTGCCTACTCGGCTCTCAAAGTACCAATTGTAGAGTGCATGTGAATCATTGCCACACATTCCTCTTATGTGCTTCTATTCCCGATCTCACACGTCAACCGGACCAACCACTCATTCTTCATTTCCTGCGATCCTGATCCTCTCTGTTTTATTTATCTGTCCCTTTTTATTTTTCTTCTATACGACCTGCTGTAACTTTACCCCTTCGACTTTTTTTCCCCAAACCCCATCAAGTTTCGCTCAATGCATATGCTTAAATTGATTTATGTAATTAAGTTACCCACTAGACAGAATGATGGCACTTAGCTTGGCAACACTAAAAAAAAAAAATCAAACAGGGGGCCCACATGTTTATTTTAGTAAAATTTCAACGTTGGTGAGTATTCGACTAAACAAATTTACCAACATATTTCTAACTGATTATGTTTTTGTAAACATTACCGATTACAACAAAAAGTACTACTTAATTCGTGATTTAGTTGGAATACGGCCGAGTAAAAGATGAATGAAGCCACACCACTTTGTGCACCATTCTATCAATGGGATTACCAAATGAAAATTTACAAACACACGCCTTAGGTTGGTAATATCTACCTCAACGAAGGGTATATTGTGGTAATATGACAAAAAACTTGTGTCTATACTTTATTAACTCTTACAATGAGCGCCTCACCCTGGCGACGCTCTTACAACAAGGCGAGGGAAGACGACACGCCAAGCGCCGAGCGCATGGTAACGGAGATTCATGTGACTTCGCGCGCTGCTGGACGGACTCTGCGGTCCACAGAAACCTACTATCGAAACAGAGACGAAGAGGAGGGTGGGGCAAAATTTTTACCACCACCAAATATAAAGTGTTGATCAAATTAGTACACAGAGGTATCTATCGTGATCGTACTAAACCACACTAGTGGTTCCGATATACTGCCAACCCAAAATCCAATCCTAGTTGGAAATGTTGCACCCGAAGAAATAAAGATTGTAGTTAGTAAATCTCTAACATCATTAAAATAGTTGGTAAGTATTCCTTCATCCTTATTAACAATGGGTTGTGATGGAGTGGTAAATACTCTTTCATCTTTAACCAAGAGGCTCGGGTTCGATTCCCCTTGAGTATGGAGTCAACTTTGTTAGGGAGCGCTTTAGCATCCCGATTTGGGATTTCCCGGTGTGGCATCGGATGGGAAACCAAAGAACAAATAGATTAAAATTTATTGATAAATAACCAACATAAATTTTCTATTACCAAAATCGCCAACCAATAAAATTGACTAACTATGTTTCAAAATTTTGTAACAGTGTCGTGTTTTACCAATTGATTCTTGGTAGGTAAGTTTACCAACAAACTAAAATCGGTTGGTAATATTTATCCACGAGTATTTTAGTAACGGATTAATATAAATTGACATTTGATTGGTAACTCAATTTGCCAATTAATTTCCCAACGAATTCTTTTGTTGGTGGTTGGGATTCCTTTTTGTAGTGTAAGTTGGTCAAATATATATTTTCAAGGTTAATAATTCACCAGGGTAAAAAAAGAAAGAATATAGTAATATATGCATTGATTGTATTATAGACCAATTATTTTAAAGTGACATATAAAAAGGGACGAAAAAATTATTATTGAACAGAGATAGAAATCGTTTTTTTACGTTTAAAAAAATAAATAAATTTCTGTTTCTTAAAAAAAGCAGAAGCAAAAGTAAAAAAGAAAATAATTTTTATTCCAAGGAGAGATAATAAGAACAATATCCACCGTCCACAAATTAAGATAATTAGACAATGTTCCTAATTAATCCTATCTAAAATATGAAATTACAATTCTTAAAGTGCATGCACGTCTGTTTTAGCCCATAGAATAAAATTTCCACTTTAAATAAATTAATCTCTACTGCCCGTAAATTATGTGTAAAGTCCGGAAAAGTTTGAAATATATTTGAGTTTTAATTTAAAAATTGTAACGATATTAAATTTGAAAAGGTTTTTTTACTGCTACATTATTTAATAGTGTATTTTAAAGGTATATATGTGCCCACGTAAATATCATAAATATTACATCATTATAAATAGTATATAATGTGTCCACATTGACATATGTATATATCATTAAAACACAAATATTAAATAGTACAGTGATATAAAGTCTTCTATAAAGTTTAGTATCGTAACAATAATTTTGGTCAAAATTGATGTATTTTTAAAATCATTTTCTTTATTTTTTTCATATAACGTTGTTTAACTAAACATGATTTTTTTTAATTTCTTTAATTAATTAATAATTTATAAATAAATCTTATATATTTGAGTAGTTATAAAAAAAGATAAGAAGGTATAAATCATATACGACATGTGTATATACATATAATATAAAGAGATATTTCAGTAATAAGGGAAAAGGGTCTGATATACCCCTCAACTTTGTCATTAGAGCTTGATATACCCTTGTTATGAAAGTGGCTCATATATACCCTACTTGTAAACAACTGGCTACAATACCCTTTTTTTCCTACGAATGAAAAAATAATAATTTCAATCTAAATTTGTATTATTTTTTTCTAAAAAAATATAATCCATATTAAGAAATTTAATCCTAGTCAAACATTTTTTTGTGACTTTGTTTTGTTTCAATGACTATTTATAATTATTATTTGGGATCAAATTTTTTATGTTTTTCATAATATTCTTGTAAAACTTATTGTCGATGACCAAAAAGTTTTTTTTCGAAACGAATTAATTAAAATACACACAAAAAAATAGTTTAATTTTTTAAAAAAACTAAGAGAATGTGAAAGAAAAAACTAAAATAAGAATAAAAAAAACTCAATAATTATAATAAAGAAGTCAAAAAATACTTTATGTATGAAAAAAAAATTAAAAATATACTTGAATTTTATAGAAGGAATCATAATACCACTCTAAATAATTTTAAAAAAAATTATAGTAATAAATATAAATTAAAACTAATTATTTAAAAATTCGTTAAATAAGGGTATATGTGTGTCATTTTGTAACGGCAGGGGTATATGGAGCCGTTTGATAACGGTTAAGGGGATATAGGAGCCACCTTTATAACGAGGGGTATATCTGTCACGATCCAAATCGGGCCGCGACTGGCACCCAACAACTGATTCCTACTATGTGAGCGAACAACACCATCCAATTTCAAAAACGTTTTACCCAATAATAACAGAAAAGAATGCGGGAAGACTTAAAACTAATGAATAAAAAATATCATTAAAAACTTCTAAAATTCAACATCTTTATTCCCAAAAACCTGGAAGGAAGTCTCACCACAAGACATCTATGACACATTAATAAACTAAGAGTATTTAAGAAGATAAACTAGTAAAAAGCTAGTCCATGCCGGAGGAAAGTTCAAGGCATAAAAACATGAAGCGGAAGATCCAGTCCAAAGCTAGAAGCATTAGCTCACCCTGAAATCCGGGGTTGTTTGTAATGAAGACTGGCTTAGAGTTGCGGTTGAGGTGAGGACGACGGCAAGTTTTGACTCCACAAATAATTCAAACAGAAAACATACACGTAAGGTTCCAGTACAAAAACACAAGTAAATGGTTAGCGTATCATCGGGCCAACTCAAAATAGAAAACAGTATATATCAGATAATATCATAAAATCAACTTACAATACTCAAATGCGGCGTCTACAAAATTACCCTACCCTGGTCGAACACCAGCACCATCAAATAGGACTCACTGCCTCCCATCATACTCCTTTGGAATTAGGTTCATTAAATGAGTATATGTAACATATTCAAGATTCGTCTCTTACTCTCTGGTGCCCGGAAACGTGCACTTGCCGATCCTCATATACTATCTTAGGACCGGAACGTGGCACCCGGATCTATTCGATCTGGTGTCGGAACGTGACACTCCGATCTCATAACTATTCTGGTACCGGAACGGTAGGCAACCGATCCATATTCTATCTGGTGTCGGAAACGTGAAACTCCGATCCTCAGATAATCTTGGTACCGGAAACGTGGCACCCGATCCATATTCTATCCTGGGTCGAAACGTGAACTCCGATCCTCATATACTATCCTGGTACCGGAACGTGGGCAACCCGATCCCTAATCTCACTACTTTCGTTCATTAAGCCTTCTTTTTATACCAAGGCATCATTATTAACAAGTAGATTAGGGTTTTTTTTTTTTTCAAGATTAGGATTAACGCTTATCATGTTATTTTATCACAATATATATCAAAAACATGCAAACACATAATTAAGCACATAGAAGGTTTACAACACTACCCAATTACAGATCCATGCGCTATGAGAGTTTACTATGCAAATAGAAATAAACCAAACCTACCTCCACCGACAAAGATTGTGTGATCAAGCAAGCAATTCCCAAAGCTTTGTTCCTTCTTCTTTCTCCCCTTTTCTCGTTCGATTCTCTCTTCCTCCCCTTGGTCTTTCTATTTTTCTTATTCACCCTCTTTCTTGTACCCTAAATTCGCATATAATTAAGTATTAAAAGATGGCAATAATAAACCACTAATTAAATTAAGGTTACCCTCTTTGAACCCACCCAAGTAAGTAGACTTATTAACATTAACCCCACTACTTATAATTAAAGCAGGGAAATAGTCCAAAAACGCGCCCCTTAGATTAATTAACAGGAAATCAGGGACCCCGCCGTTGGGATTACGCAGCTTGGGACGGCCCGACCGCGCCTGCGACGGTCCGTTCCGGCTGCGCCAGTCAAGAGTTCAGGAGACTTGATCTTTGCAAAAGTACTGTGACGGGCCGTCGTGACTGCGACGGTCCGTTCCTGCCATTTCGTCGTGACGTCAGAGAGTCGCTTCAGTACCCAAAATTCTTAAATTCACGTGTTTGGAACGAGACCCACGACGGTACGTCGTGCCCATGACGGGTCGTCGGGGGTCCGTCGACTTAAGCCGTTTTTCAGAAAGAAATAAAATTTGCTGCCTCAAACGACTAAACATGTCGTTACAAAGCTCCAAATGACAAAGTTGAGGGGTATATCAGACCCTTTTCCCAAGTAATAATATTCTTTCATAAAATAAAATATAAAATATTTTTCTTATCACATTCCATTATCTAATGTCTCACTTTTTACTGTATTACTACCTCCATTTTATTTTATTTTTACTTCATCCCCCTTCCCCGACCTCTCAAAACTATCTCCTTTACTTTAACATAATACTTAATAGGAACATGTAATACAATATCATCTGTTGATTCAATATTAATAAATATCATATCATGAATATAATTATGACACGTGTATAATTATTATTATAAAGAGTATATATTTTAATTTTAAATAATAAAAATATTAATATCTCAAAATATGATGAAAATTATTTTTCTATCACGTACAATAATTCAAAGGTTGATTTCTTTTCTTTATTTTGCCATATACAAAGAGGGAATACTAAGGGCCCGTTTGGATGGGTCTGTAATAAAAGCAACTTTAAAAAAAGTACTTTGAAAGTGTGAAACTTATTTTAGAATAAGAGGTATGTGTTTGGATAAAGAGCTGAAGGTGCTATGCCAAACGTTGTGTCACGACCCAAAACCGAGCCGCGACTGGCACCAACATTTACCCTCCTATGTGAGCGAACCAACCAATCTAAACCCTTCTAATTTCACTTTAATATCAACACAAAGCAATGCGGAAGACTTAAACTCATAATTTAAAAGACAATTCAATAACTTCTAAAAATTCACATCTATTATTCCCAAAAATGAATCATCAACCACAAGAACATCGATGATCAAATTACTAAATAGAGTATTATAAGACGCTAAAACAAATAAATAGTCTATTGCCGAAACTCCAAGGCATCAAGACATGAGGGAAGGAGAGCCAGTCAAGCTAGAAGTTTTAGCTCACCCTGGATATACGGAGTAATGAAACTGAAAACTTGGCTAGAGTTACTGTTGAGTCGAAGATGACGGCAAGTTTGCTGCATTTCCACAAATAAAACAAAAGGAAAACAAAAAGTAGGGTAGTCAGTAAACCACAAGTACTGAGTGGTATCATTCGGCCCAACTCAAAATAGGAAAACCAATATATCTCAGAAACATCATAAAAATCAACTAATATTCTTAAACAGGGGATAGCCAACAAGTATAAAATCATATAGCATCACGATCATCTCTATGAGGACTCAAGCCTCCAACCAAACTTTTGGGAACATGTTCTTTGTTTTGGTATATAGCATCTTTCAAGAGTCATTATCTTATTTTACTTCGTGTCGGTCCGTGACACTCCGCTCCTAATTCATTCTGTTACCGGAAAGTGGCACCCGGATCCATATACTATCCTGGTGTCGGAACGTGACAATCCGATCTTCATATTCTTATCCTGGGGTAACGGAACGTGGGCACCCGATCCATATAATATCCTGGTGTCGGAACGTGACACTCCGATCATCATATTCATCCTGGGTACCGGAAGTGGCGCACGACCCCTAATCTCACTACTTTCGTTCATTAAGCGTCTTTATACCAGGCAATCATCATTAACAACGTAGATTAGGGTTCTTCAAGGATTTAGATTCAATAGCTTCATCATACTTATTTTATCACAATCATATATATATAAGAATCAATAATGCATACACACAATTAAGCATATAGAAGACTTAATAATACTACCCAACACATTACCATTCCTATTAAGAGTTTACTACGAATAGTGTAAAAACCAAACCTACCTCCACCGAAGAATTCGCGATCAACAGCTATCTGCCCAAAGTGCGTTTCTTCCTCCCCTTGATCGATTCTCTCTCTCTCTATTGCTGTTCTTTGCTTTTCTATTCAAACACTCCTCTTTTACCCCCCCCCTAATTCTCATATAATTAAGTTTTAAAAAGAGTGGCAATTAATAATCCACTAATAACTTAGGTTACCTCTTTTAACCCCAAGTAAATTAGACTTATTAACCTTAACCCTCGTAACTTTATAATTAAAGCAGGAATAGTCAAAAAAGTCCCCTTAAAACGTATAAAGAAATTCGAACCGACTGGGGATTTGCGCAACCTGCGACGGCCCGTCGTGCCGGCGACGGTCCGGCTGCAGGTCGTCGAACGGCAGAGAGTGGATTTCCACTGAAAGACTCTGTGACGGTCCGTCACACTTGTGCCGGTCGTCCTTGCCATTTGTTACGAAGTCAGAGAAGTCGATTTTCAGTACCCAATTTAAGATTTTCCAAGTGTTTTTGAAACGAGACCCTGCGACGGGCCGTCGTGCCATGACTTTCCACGTGGGGTCCGTCCGCCTCAGCCTATTTTTTTAGAAATAAAATCTGCTGCTCAAACGGCTAAACACGGTCGTTACATAGATCCCAATTATTTACCCCATCAGTCGTCCCCGAACGATCACAAGAAAGGAAACAAGGCGAAAAGGATTACCTGAATCTGTAAACAGATGTGGTATCTTCTCGCATTGCCTCCTTCTCCAAGTAGCTTCTTCAACCGGTCGATTTCTTCCATTGCACCTTGAGGGATGAAAATCTCCCTTGACCTCAACTTGCGGAACTTCTTATCTAAAATAGCACAGGCTTTTCATAAGACAAATTTCTCATCAAAGCAAACTGAATTCCAACGGATTATGTAGGTTCCATTCACCAGGTATCTTTTCAACCATCGAAACATGGGAAATACCGGATGCCACTCCGGACAGCCCTGGAGGCAAGGCTAACCATAGCCACATCCCCTACTCGCTTCAGAAACTTCAAATGGACCAATATACCTCGGGACTACTAAGCTTACCTCTTTTACAAATCGCATCACCCCTTTCATTGGCGAAACTTTCAACAAGGACTTGTTCCCCCTCCATGAACTCTAAGGTCTTAACCTTTTCGATCTGCATATTCTTTTTGCCTACTTTGCGCCGCTAGAAGCTTTTCTTGATGGATTTCACCTTCTCTAACGAATCCCTCAAAAAGATCATACCCCAAGAGGCCTAACCTCGAATGCATCAAACAACCCAATGGGAGACCACATCTTCTCCAATATAGTGCTTCGAAAGGAGCCATATCAATGAGTGGTTAGCTATTTTGTACGCAAACTCCGCTAGGGTAAAAGTGATCCCCATGACCACAAATTCTATCACACACGCAAGAAAGCATATCTTCATCACTTGACTTGTTCGCCAGATGACCATCGGTCTGAGGGTGAAAGCAGTACTAAGGTCCAACCTAGTGTACCTAATTCGGCATGCAATGTTCTCCAAAACTTAGCAAGTAAAATGCGTACCTACTATCTGATAGATGGACAGTTGGAACTCCATGCAATCGAACAACTTCTGAGATGTAAAGTTTGGCTAACTCTCTTGCCTTATAGTCACCTGACCGGACTGAAATGGCAGACTTAGTCAATCTGTCCACATTACAAACAGGAATCAAATCTTACCAATGGTCTTTGGAAGACCAACCAACGAAGTACATTGCAATTCTCTCCCACTTCCATTCCGGAATGAGCATTCTCTGAAGTGTTCCTCCTTTACTTTTAGAGTATATCAGTTATATCACATAAATACGATCCAAAGAGATCCAAATATGGCCTTAAAAATACCGTTCATCGACTCATGAGCGCAAGCAGGCATTGTAAGACAAAAGACATCACTACAAATTAGTAATGGCCATACCGGTTCTAAAAGTAGTCTTTTTTGGCACATACGTTGCCCGTTATTTTCAATTGATGATAAACGATCTCAAGTCAATCTTAGAGAAGACACAAGCACCTGTAACTGATCGAAACAAGTCATCAATGCAGGAAGAGGATACTTGTTCTTTATGGTACCTCTGTTCAACTGCCGGTAAGTCTATGACATCCGAAAAAAACTCCCATCTTTCTTCTTACCAAAACAAACGAGCACCCCAAGGAGATGCACTTGGTCTAATGAAGCCTGCTCAACAAACTCTTGAAGTTGGGCTTTTAACTCTTTTTACTCCGCGCGGAAGCCATTCTATAAGGGGGTATAGAAATGGGGCGTTGTACCCGGTTCAAGATCAATACAGAAGTCAATATCCCTATCTGGTGGCCATACCAGGACGATCTGCGGGGAGGAACACATCAAGACAACTCACGGACCACCGAAACCGACTCAATTGAAGGTACTTGAGTAGTGTCATCCTTGAGTGTGCCAAGAAAATCTGAAACACCTTTACTAACATTTCGTAGCACGAATGGAAAGGAGGATGATACGCACCGGATTGGAAGTGTAGGCACCCTTCACACAACTAACGGATTGTCCCAGGCTTGGCTAACGGCCCGTTTTAGCATACATCCAAGGATCGCCAACTTGCGGAGAAAGCAAAAGTCAACCCAGAATGTACATCAAAATCACACCATTTTACGATAACCAAATTACATAGTGTTGTCCAACAAGTTAACCAAACATGACCTATATACTTTTCAAAACTACCACAGACTCACCCACCGAGTCGAAACACGAATAGGCATATCAAGAATCAAAGTTGTTAAATTTAAGACCATTAAAGCAAATGAGGAAGATACATAAAGAAAAATGTGGATCCGCGGATCCAAATTAATAACAGAAGTCATGCAATCACAAACCAGAAAGATTACCGTGATGACAGCTATCAGATGTCTCCGCCTCCGATCTCCCAGGAAAGCATAACAATGGGCCCTTTCGTTTTGTCCGTTGCCCCATCATGTTGTATGTAGGGCTCAGTTTGGCCCATTCACCCGGCCTTTTGGTGACCCCATTACCCGGCCACCACGCCCTCCAGAATAACGGCCTCGCCAGACCACCTTCTACCTCTAGATGTTGGGGCGTCATATAACTCTGTTTTGGACAATACTCTTGATATGCCCAGTATCCCCACACCCAATAAAAATCTACTAGATTCACGGCATAGGTCTATAGAGAAATGTGACCGGTCTTGAGGTGGACCCCAACTACAGTCTGTAGTTAAAGACTGAATGGGTCGAACTGAGAACATCCTGAACCACCTTGTCCTCTAGAGTACGAACCATTAAACTAACCTCCATTTCGAAACCTCTTTGACTGTCGCTGCCATGGTGAATTCATTCGGCTCACCTCCTTCCACCTCTACTACGGAAGTCTAACTACCTCTTGAAAACGATTTTTTTGCTGTAGGCCGCTACCTGTAAAGCCTCTGAATTCGCAACTCTGATCTAACCCCTTCACAAAACGGCGAATCCGCTCTTGTGGGCTTGAAAAAATATTGGGTGGAATATTGGATAGTGCACGAAACTTAGCCTTCATATGCATTGACCGAATCCGCCTTGCTCTGGCTCAAGAACTCTCCCCCCCTCTGTTCCTACCCTCAAAGTCTGGGGATAGATTCGCCATAAATAAGCTAGAGAATGAGCCTCAAGTCATAGGTGGTGCCTCGTTGGTTGAACTCAACATGTGACCGCCACACATTTTGGCGTTCCCTTGAACGATAAACCACGAATCAAAACACCAACCGTTCTACTATACCCCTCTTGTGTTAGTAGCTCATGACAGTCAACCAGAAAATCGTAAGCATACTCAGATTCCGCCACCCTTGAAGACTGGAGGTTTCAATGTTTCAAAAATTACTGAAAAGTCCGCTTATAATTAGTATATAGGGCCCAGTGGTAGACGTGGAAACGTGCCATGTCCAAGAGGAATCCATACGAGGAGCATAGTGGCTGCAGTGACCTCTGAAAAACGGAGGTGTTGGTTGCAGAAAACACTGGACGGTGCCTGACACTGTCAGGACAAGCCCACTATATAATAGCGAGAACCTGATGATCATTCTGGGTAGGTTGGGGTGGACAATCCTCAATTTTGCCACTGGTTCATTCTCCCCTCCCTCACCCTCTCTTACTACTTCCTCAGTCGGTGGAGGAGTCACCGCTCCAGCCCCCCAGTCATCAGAGGGCTAGGTGCTCGTCCCATTCTTCGAGAGGACGTTCCTCCCACGACCTCTACACGGCCTCTTGCCGCATATTCTTCCTCGAGCGACAGCCCAGTGGCTGGGCTCAGACGCACACTGTCCCGCCGGGTGCTGGTGTTGACGTAGTCGTTGTTGTTGATCTAGTTCTAACATCTGCCGAATAGCAGTGAAGATGGTCAGTTACCAATGTATCACATAGATACCAATTGGACCCAAGTAATAGACGAAAGAAAGAAAGAAAGAATGGAATTTTCCTAAGTCTTATAGCCTCTCAAGAAAAGTAAAGGCGTTCCCCCTACCCTTTTTCCTTAAGACCTACAGACCTGTTATTGGTGATGAGCTCTACCACGGCCTTTTAAATGCTCTGATACCAAGTTTTCACGACCCAAAAAAAACCCAAAACCGAGAAAAGCCGGGAATGGCACCCACATTTTGACCTCCTATGTGACGAGAACAACCCATCTAAACCTTATCATTTTCAATTTAATATCAACATAAAGCAATTGCGAAGACTTAATAATACTACCCAACACCTTACATTCGCTATTACAGTTACTACGATAGTGTTTAAAAACCATAACCTACAGCCCCGAAGAATGCGATCAACAAGCTAGTTTCCCAAAGCTGCGTTGCTTCCTTCTCCTTGATCGATTCTCTCTCGCTCTCTCTTGAGGTTCTTTTCTTTTTCTTATTAAACCTCTTTCTTTTACCCTAATTATCAATAATTAAGTTTTAAAAGATTGGCACGAATCATCCACTAATTAACTTAAGGTTACCTCTTTTAACCCCCAAGTAATTAGACCTATATTAACATTTAACCTCTAAACTTTATTTAAAGCAGGATAGTCAAAAATCCCTTAACACGTATAAAAGAAATCGACCCAGACTGGGAGGTGCGAAAACCTGAGAAGGCCGTCGTGCCTGCGACGGTCCGTCCTTTGCATGTCGTCGCAAGTCCAAGAAGGGATTTCCACTGAAGACTCTACTAAAACTGTACGGTCCGTGCCTGCCATTTCGTTTTACCAGAAGTTCAGAGAGGCGATTTTCAGGTACCCAATTTCAGATTTTTCAAGTCTTTTGAAGAAACGAGACGATGCGCCGGTCCGTCGTGCCATGACTTTCCGTCGTGGGGTCCGTCAACCTCAGCTATTTTTCCAGAAATAAAAATCTGCTGCTCAAAACGACCTACAGGCGTTACAACGTGAAAAGGGAAAAATGGAGAAAAGAGATGTTTGGGTTATGTTGTAGTGTATTGGAGATATATAAAAATATTAAGGGCAAAAAGATAAAATGTGGTAAACTTTAAAAACAGCTTATAAGCTAAAAAAAAAAAACATCCCTACCCCAACTTTTAACTTTGGCTTAAACTAAGGTTTTGTAAACTTAAATTAAGTTATTTAAGTATTATTCAAAAGACTAATAAGTCAAAAATCAGCTTTTAAATTAGTTAGACCAGCTTTTAAGCTGAGCCAAACAGGCTCTAGAAGTAAAAAGTCAAAGACAAGTACAAAATGGAAAGTGACTTTACCTTTTAACATCAACAATTGATCCCCCTAACTATAGTATAAAATATAATTTACTAATATTAAAGCACATGTTTAACTTGAAATATTATGGATTCAGTCTCAAATTGGCTTTTTATATGAACGTACATATCTTTTCTTTCAAAAGAAATTTAAATTTATTATACTTTAACCTTTTTTTTATCAATTTAACAATATAGTTTTAAATTCGGTTGTTTTAAAATACATAATTCAACAACTTTACATGATTTAATAATTTCAAATTAGTTGTTGAGTCTAAATAAATAATTAATTTTATTTTTCTCTTTTTGCTTTGTATTTTCATCAATATAAGTAAATTTATGTATATTTAAAATTACTTTGTTGGGAACATGGTATAATTGACAACATCTAATTGTAAAATTTAAAGAGTGTAATTTTTATTTTTCAAAGTAGAGAATGATATTTGCATACAAAGTTACAAACTGAAGTTGTTTTATTTATTTATTTCTCTGGTAAGAGAATTTCTTTTGTAAGAAATTTAGAGTAAAAAAGTAAGTTAAATTTTATTTTGTTACTTTTCCAATTTCTTTAAAATTATGGAATTCAATTAACTTTGAATTTTTAATGATTAAAATGTATTTTGTAATTTTATATTAAAATAAAGTAAAAAAATTTCATGACCAAACACCTTTTTTAGCCATTGGAATTTGCTTCTCCCTAACTATTTTCCTTTTAATATATTTAAAATTATAATTTTATTTTTGACAATTTTCGAATTTCAACTTTTCATATTTAAGAGCATAAAATTTAAATCTTTTGTTTAAACTCTCTATATATATTTTTTTAATTTAGTACTTTTAAATATCATGTCAAATCAAAATTAGAAAAAATAAATTAAACCACGAAGAGTAATTCAATAAAGCTTCATGAAATTATGTAGGTGTTTGGTTTTTGATTGGAATTAAAAATAAAATCATTTAGTTTTAAACATAATGTTTATGTTTTAACGTATTTAAATAAAATTTGAAAAGAGAGACAAAAATAAATTATAGTCTATTTTCAAAATTCAAAATTTTCATCATCAATTACTAATAATCAAATAAGATATAAAGAAAATGAATAATTATGATCAAAATGGTGGGTCCCACATGTTCATAATTTGAAATTTAAAATTTAAAATTAAAAAAACGTTAGATTTCATATTACAAAATTAATTTTTTGCGTATCTACACAAAGCCTTTCATTTTCCAGACTTTGTTATTCCTTGCCGCCCACGTCAAAGAATATTTTGAAAAAGATATTTGTTTACCACATAATTTTCTTATAAAAATTGTACTACAATCATATTATATATTAAAATTATTCGTGCAAATATATTTATTTTTTGATTTTTAAAAAAATAATTTTTAATTGTTCCGTTCTCGATTATAAATTTATTTAGAATCTAATTGAGAAAAAGACATCTGCTAATTGTGGGTGTATTATACTATAAATAACAGAATATATATATTGGTTTTTTAAACAAGTCTAATCATAAGGTAACATTGAATTTTAAAATTAAAAATTAATTATTTACAATTAAAATTTTATATTAGACAAGGCTTTATAAAAATTAAAAATCCCCCCTTCCCCCCATATATATTATATATATTCTTTTGAAAATATATTAATTAATAACCATACTTAACTAATATTATAAATAATAATAATAATAGATTTTATATTGTCCAATTTAGTATATCTTATTTTCTTAGAAAAAATATTATAATAATATAAATATTTATGAATTTAAATAATAAAAGAGATACTATTAAAACTAAAAACTAAAAATATTAATAGGAAGAGGTTAAAAAGTAATCGGCATGTAAATTATCAGTAATTCACAGTCTCCCTTTGTGAAGTGGAAAGTGCAATTACACTCACAGTTAAACTGTAATTATATGACTAATCAAACAGAACAGACTGTATAATTATCAGGATGACTTTTCAAACGAGCCTTTAATTTCAATGAAATGACTTTATGGATTGGTATTTGATACTCAAGAAGAATTCGACTACATCTTTATCGCTTTATCTTAAGATTTTAGATAGTCAACTAACTAATATTTTATTATTCTCCAATATTTACGATATTTATAAAAAGTATAAACATATTTTTTTAGCGACTCAAAATAAAAAATATTTATCATCCGAACCAAATCGCTTTCTTCTTTGCTTTTTTTTGTTGCAAAGCTTTATAAATTTGGTGTGCTGGCTTTCATACCCTTGACAGGCGCTAAACGTGTAAAACTGTCAGTCATGACTCACCACTCATTCACACCTTGCATTTCTACACTTTCTTAGAAATTTACACAATGGGAAAAAAAAAGATAAAAATATTATTTTCATATAGAAAAAATTTATTTTTATCGAATGTTTACATTAAAATTTATTATTATATAAATTAATGAAGTAAAATACATATTAATTAATTAAGATTGAGTAAATAAATTGTAAACTTAAATGTTTAGTAATCAAGTGAAGGAATTATGATAAGTAAGACACTTAAATAACTACTAACTATTATAACATGATTCACATAATTTAAACTTGTATAATTTTTTAAAATATGACTCTTAAATAACATATGTTATTAATTTGAGCTTATTGTATAAATATTAATAAATTTCAAATTCTAATTTCGTCTTTTATTATTTCAAGTCGTTTGAAATAAGGGATAGAGTCAAGTAGGATCGAACAATATTTGAGCTTTTTTTAGTGACTTTTTATTTGTTTGTACATGATTAAAATTTCAATTTCAACATTTTATATGTTTACTTTTTTTATATTTTATATTTATTTGATAATTTTTTTTTCACTTTATTACTACTTGAGGGTTGAAATTCAAAATATTGAGAAAAAAAAGATTAAATAAATAAAAATATGTTTAATATCTTAACAACTTAATCATTATAATGTGACAATATATACAATTTTATCATATCTTGGCTGGATTTTCTCTTGCTTTGGAATATATATTATCATGAGTTGTTTTATAGCTGGAACAAAAAATACATGTTCATTTTTTTTTCTTCAAAATTTTTATCCGCACAAAATGTTTACATCAAGTAAATACAATATTTATAATTATATGATTTAATAAAGTAAAATGAATAATAAGTTTAACACATAACATGCATGTATTGGCTTGATGTAAACACCTGGTACGAGTAAATTTACGCTTTTTTTTTAATTTAGAACAATCTATAGTAACTAATTTTAGAAAAAAATTTAAAAATAAAAAGTAAAAGGAGGGAGAATATAAACTTACTACTATTATAAAAGGGCCTGCATCTAGTGATTTCAGAATATAAACATTTGGCATTCTTAGAAATTCTTTTCTTTCTAATGAAGCATCACCAAAGAGGAACAAAACATTATTATAAAAATAATAAAGTAAGATATATTTATTTATTATTTGTGCTAACAAAAGATATAAAAGGGTCATTGATGATTATTGTGGAAGTGAACAATTAATTTTCAAAGTTTTCATTCTTCTATCTCTTTTTTTGTGGAAATGATAATGTTAGATTTGGTCAAATATTTGAAGTAATATTTTTTTCTTTCAATATTTTATTTATTATATGATTGACTTGAAGAGTTTGAATCAAACATTCATATATTTGTTTCAATCTATAAATTTGCAGCTATATAATTTAGCAATTTTTGGAAGTTGAAGAAGAAGAAGAAGCAATTCTAAGAGGTGCCTTTTGCTTTTGTGGTACGTACCATATCATTTATTTAAAAAAAAAAGTGAGTTGTCTAAGTTCATATATCAGACTATTTTCACGAGATATCTGTTATTTTTCATCGTATCGTTGTTATCAAAAGAAAATAGAAAATAAAAATGAAACATAGATTTCACAGAATTTTCGAAAAATATTAATACTTTATGTTCATGGTGGAGAATGCTATGTATATTTGGTTTTATTCTCCATTATAATATATTATAATGTCACCACATCAGATTATTTAAAAGATTATTGAAAATAATTTAATCTTATAAGAACATCGATTGACAATTACGCAAATGATAAAAAAAAAAAGTATCATAGGAAGTATATATATACATATATATAATCGTAAAAGTATTGTCGATAGAAATAAAACAATTTATATTTGGATTTTTTTTTTAATCGTACATGTTAATTTCGTGTAGGTTTTAATAGTTATTAAATGGTTTGGCAAAAATATTCTCAATATAAATTAAAATAATGTGAAATTAGTAATAAAATTTATCAAATCATCCTTAGTTAATTTATTGTTAAATAATTTATAATTAATTGAAATAGAAAAAGACTCAAATCATCTCAACTAACTACAAAAAATGCCACCTAATCATCACACAAAAAATAAACAAATAATACTTTTGAAGAAAAAATTAGATACACCTTTTTTTAGGTTGTCATTTTCAGTTAATTAACTTAATTAATTTATCTACACAACTAATACTAAGATATAAATATATATAAAATTCCTCTTCTAGACACGTAATTAACCCCCCAAAAAGGGGAAATTAACATTTAAATTAAAAAACTTATATATTAAAAGTCATATTCATGTGGGGGACAAAATACAAGTCCTTTATATTTTTTGCGTCTCTGCATGTGACCCATTTGTCCCTATCGGCAACTTATATCACTATTTTTTTTTGACAGAACGATTTGATTTTGATATCGTTATTTAATTTGTTTATAAAAATAGTACATAATTTTATACTTCATATATTTGAAGTCTTTTCATAATGAGTACACGTTGAGTTTTTGAAAAAGTGAATATACTAAATATATTTTTAGACTATCATAAATGGTATGTAAGTATCATCAATTATACTTTTGAGATATTGGTGCCTCTGTAGTTTAAAAAATTAGAGCATATATTCACATTATATAATGGACATACATATGTCGTAATCTTATCTATCGATTCGATATTGATCGACGAATAAGAACGCGTCACGTGTTCCAGTTTAGTCTTCTGTTAGAGTGAAGGACATATTTACTTTAGTTTATGAATGACAGGAGCATTGATTATTTCAAAAGTATAACGATGAATATCTGCATACCATTTATAATAATTCAGGAATATATTAAATAATAATATTAAATTAATTGAATCGGTAAATATTAATTAAGAAAAGAAAAGAAAGTTATAATAGTCACGGCAGTTTCGTTTTATTTAAACTTTAATAAAAAGTATATTTATTTTTTTTATACTATAGTTTTTATTTTTTTAATAATTGTTATGGATGAGTAGTTAGTTCCTTAAAGATTGGGATACCACGTAGTCTTCAACGTGCCTCCATTTTAGGACTTCCTTTAACATTTAAAAAAAAAGAAAGTAAATGACGCGTTTTTTATTTTTATTTTTTTTAATTTTTTTTATCTAAATCGAAAATTTTAATAATTCAATTGATTAAATATTTGAATTCGAAAATTAAAAAATATTTGATTTCTATGGCCCTACTAATTCAGTACAAGTGAAGTTACTCGTGTTTTCTTTTACGACATTTCATGGCCCACTTTAACTTATTTATTGTTATTTTTATTAGCTTAAAAAATTACTATACTTTATTATTTATTACTTATAACTCACGCAATTTATTTTATCAATGAATGATATTTACTTACATAGAACGTATGTATAAGTAAATAATGATAGTTTTTGTTTTTATTTATGATTTTGAATTTGAATTTTGTGAATTGAATTTAATTAACAAAATTAGTTGGAGTTGTTTTAAGCCAACTAAATTAGGTAAACTTTAAGATAAATATTTTTCATGTAAAAATCCTCTTTTTTTTTCAAAGTAATAATTGCAGTGGCGTCGCATTTAAATTTGCAACTACAGAAATTAATTAACGGGATAAAGAAATTATAGGGCAGGAGGGTTAGGGTAGGTTAATAATTTGATGGTTTAATTAAATTGATTCTTCTCCATAAAAATAAATGTATTCATAACGTTTAAATTTTAAATTATTTTACGAAAGTAAAGAGACTGTTCTAAAAAATCTTCAATTCAAGTATATCAAACTCGAGTTAAAAAACTGAAGAAAAATATCACCTTGTAGGTTAAGACAACACTTTTTCTGTATAATTCTATCATCTTTCTACCATAACGTGAATGTCATTTCTTCTCGTGTAGAATTATATTTTCGATAATACGAAGATGCGCTATATCTTATGTAATGATTCTCCTCCCCGATATTTTTGAATCTACATCTAATACTTTACAAATTATTTCTTTATTATATTAAATTTATTATTTCGACAACAATGCATAAAAAGTTTCAAAGTTTTTATTCACAAAATTTTAAGTATATTTTCATAAATTTAACTTTTCAATATCTTATTTTTAACGGAAGTTCAAATATTCATTCTTTTTTATCTATCAATGAAGTTACCAAACACCTAAAAAAAAATCAACAAGAATTATAATTCCTTATCCATCAAAATAACAATTTTAAATTCTACAATATGACTTCAAAATCTATAGCTAAATTAAAGCCTAAGAACTTTGAATTCGAAATAAAAATTTATTAAGAGAGCGCTTCCTTTGCTCGAATCTGAATTAATTGAAATTTTATTTTATTTTTTTTATAAAAAAGAGAATTATAAAATCTTAATTTTTTTTTTGAAAACTATTATGCTACACCCCACTAATATTTACACTGTCAAAATCGTAACAGAAAAGTATATAATAAGAAAAAATAAAATAAACGAAGTTTCCCAACACTTTCCTCAGCAATGCATCGCAATTTCGCCTTTTCTACGTAGCATCTGCAACTATTTTTCTCAAATCTCCCAAATTCTGTCGGTTTCTTCGAATATAGGTAAATTCTATAGAACTTTTTCATTTTTTTTTTTCGGTTTAGTATAAAAAAAATAATCGAAACTGAGGTTCAGTAAATGTTTATTTATACAGTGAATAGAATAAAGTATAGTATATTATTATATGTTTATCTGCACATAGTTCGAGTTGAAAATGGTGATTTTGGTTGAATATTGATAGTTTTGATGTTTTTTATTGGTATTGTAAATATGATAGTATATGGTCGGTGATGAAGGCGATAAACCCTAGTGGAAATTTGAGATTTTATGAAACTGGGTTTAATTTTTTATTTAGATTTATATGTTTTGGGTTTGTTTTTTTTTATGTTTGAAATATTACAGAGAAAATCTGAGAAAAAAATTGTTGTCAAATCTGGTGTCATCTCTCCTGCGACAGTAGAGTAATTTTGGAAGTGGAAACAATGAGTGAAGAGAATGTGAAAGGGTCGCCGTATAGGCGGCATCAGAATGAGGATTTGGAAGCTGGAAGTAGTAGCAAGTCTATTGATGATGATTGTGGAAGTCCTTTTGATATTCCAAGGACTAAGAGTGCACCTATTGATCGGTTGAAAAGGTGGAGGGTAAGTGTTTTTTGAGTTCTTATAATTATTGTTGATATGTTTTCAGTGTGGATATTGAATTGCATCATTCGTAATTGGTGAATTTTTTGGTATTATGTGTTTTTTTCGAGTGAAATCTTGTTTAGGTATTCGTTTTATTTCGATTTCTTATTAATTGACATGTTCTACTCACCGTCATATTCCGTTTTTGGTGAGTACGGAATACTTTGATTTGCTGTACTTGAGCCGATTTGGAACGACTAGGGTTTGCATACACTCTACTTTGCCCAGAGCCCTAGACTCACTTGCGGGATTACACTTGATATGTTGTTGTGTACATTGGGCTTATTTTTACTTGTTTTATTTTTGCTGTAATGTTTTGTGATTTTTTGGATGCTCATGTGGGTGTTTATCCATTGATTTTTCTTTTTCCCCTTTTAATTGGACTTGTGTTTTTGTGTGTTGATTGGTTTAAGGATCCATGCTTTTGGCTTGTTCTTTGTTTAAGGTGTTGTTAGTTTTCGTATATTGTTTCTTTTATTTGAAGGATTGGGTGTTGGTTTTCTATTGGTCGAGTCGTGAGGGAGTTGTCGTGTTTAGCAGGGGCCTAAATGAACCGTGGAGAGTAATAATTTGCATTGGTCAAGATTTATGGGGAAATGGATTATAGTTTTTCATTTGGGTTAAAAGTCGGTGAATTTTGAATTTGATATTGGCTCGTCATAAAAGGATAGGTGTTTCCAACTTCCATTCTTTCTATATTCACGTTTTTTTGTTCATATATATTTTTTTTTGGGGAAAATATGGTCTACTTGAATCACCTGTTGACAATAGTTAAGGAATTGACTGGAGGGAGAAGTTTGAGATGGGATTGAACTTATTATACGTGTCACTGTTAGAGAGATTGATTTTCCGTCTTCGGTCCTCATTTTTATGTTTGAGATTTTTCTGAATATAACGTTTTTATTAGCCTATCATGAACGATTTAGTTTACATCTGACATGATGCACTGGAAAATTGGTCTTCGGATTCCAATCCTGTGAGTTAACTGATAAACATAAAAAAGGAAATCTAGCAATGAATTCCTTATATGCCAAAACAAAGAAGTTCGGTTTGCAACTGTTGCCAAAACCCAAGTGGTTATGGTATGGTCTTCATGGCGGTTACACTGAATCCAAATTTTTATTACCAAGGGGATATAATGTGGAGTATTGACGGATAAGAGAGGTAGCTCAAGTGGAAAGCACCTCCACCTCCAACCTTAAGGTTGTGGTTTCGAGTAAACAGATGCAATGTGGAGTACTAAAGTTTTCTGTTACCCAATGCAATGTGGCTATCAGTGTCCACTTTCTATATGACAGTGTTATGTTCTTAACTTACTTCAAGGTTGATATATTCTTTATTGTAAAATGGATGGACATGACCACAGTGGTTGTGTCCATAATAAAGCCTTCCCAAATGACGCCTATGCCTGCAGGAAGAGTATTAGTTCTTTTTAATAAAATAGCAGAGAAAAGTTTGGTTCCTGGTTATGTGATTTGTTGATGTGTTGGACAAGTGTGTGTTAGTATTCTTGTTTCTTTGCTAGTTTGACAATTGCTGCGTGCGTGCCTTTTCTGTTTATAAGTTTAATTTATTTATTAAAAGAAGCCTTTGCAAACTGTGATTCTTCCTGTGGTTTGGGACGGGTATAAACTTTTGCTGACCTGAGTTATCTTTTCTCAGCAAGCTGCACTTGTCCTTAATGCTTCTCGTCGATTTCGATATACATTGGACTTAAAAAAGGAAGAAGAAAGAAAGCAATTGATTGCTAAGATAAGAACCCATGCACAAGTCATTCGGGTAAACATTACTCTCGAATATTTCACATTTCCCTATTGTGCATTAAATGGAAGTAAATATTCTTTGTTCCTTTTTTTCTTTGCATTAAATCAGGCGGCTGTTCTTTTTCAAGAAGCAGGGAAAGCAGTCAATGGTAAACACTTCCTGATGCTACTTTAAGTCATTTTGAGTGAAAACTATGTTGTGACAGCTCTTAACTGTTTAGCCTAAAAAAATCATATCCATGTCTAAATACTGTAATACTGAAGTAGGTGAGAGAAAGTGGGTGATGATAGCTAAATATATCTCATGGTTATTTGTTTGTTACATCACTTGAACCAACAAGCTTGAACCAATATATTGGAAGTTTATGTTCTCCCTTTCTATGTTTGGAATGCTAATCAGCCTTTTCTGGTGGAGGGAATTAATATGTAATATCTCGTCTTTTAAGTTGGTGTGGTAACCGGCTGAAGGTGGCGACAGATATCCGTCAGATACCTTTCGAATTTGCTTTATGGTTAAATGAAATAGTTCAAGAAGACGGAAGAAAAATTCTTGTTTCCATGTTTGGTGCAAATCACAAATACAGAAGCAGATTTAATTACTGACGGGTAGTAGTTGTTGCAAAGAATTTATCACAGAATGTAGGACAATAGTCCAATGAAGTTGGACCTTTTTCTTTAGTTACTTTTTAACTGCAATAGTTATATTTTTGCTGATAATTTATGCTGGAGGTATCAGTGAGTTGTTTTGTGTTTAAAGGGGAGTCTTAACCATTAGGCTCTTCCATTTTAGTCTTGAATTATGTTGCTCAGACTCTCCAAAAGTGTTTCGCGTCTGTGTCGATTCTCCACAAATGCACTACTTTTGGAGGATCAGACACATCCCCATGGGCATCTTTGAGGAGTCCGAGCAACATAGTTTGAAAGGTTTTCTATAGGTGAAACTTTGAGCCTAGATTTTCTAGTCGTATTTTGAAATGGTATAGTACTATTTTGTCTTACATTTTTTATGTTTTAGGGGATGGGTCTCTTCAAAGGTTGCCTCCAACTACTCCCTCTCTTGGCGAGTTTGATATCAGCCAGGAGGAGTTGACTTTTATGTCTAGAGAGCATGATGTTATTGCTTTGCAGAATTGTGGAGGGGCAAGTTCACCTTCAAGAGCCTTAATTTTTTTTCTTATAGTTATACGATTGCTTGATGAAGTAAAAGTCTATCTTTGCTATTTCTATTGTGCAATGGTGTAACATCAGGTTAAAGGGGTGTCCGAGAAGTTGAAAACAAATTTAGATAAAGGAATTGACGGAGATGAAGTAGATCTGCTGAAGCGAAAGAATGCATATGGATCCAACACATATCCTCGGAAGAAAGGAAGGAGTTTCTGGGTACGTGCTACAGTTATTACATCATTTAATGCCGTGATTTACTGTTGAGAATAAATGTCACATTATTTGTCATCAAACATATTTACCCTTTTCGTTTGTTCTCCGCTGTAGAGGTTTGTTTGGGAAGCTTGCTGTGATACAACCCTGATAATTTTGATGGTAGCCGCAGCTGCATCATTGGCGCTGGGCATAAAGACCGAGGTTTGCTGAACACATGCTAACTTCTGGTCACCATTTTAGGATATAAATTCTGCATTGGAAAACTATTTATTGAAATTTCAGTAGAAAGAGTTCCTGTTCTGTCTTTCTTTGTTGATATTGAGTGGAAATATAGTTAGAAGACACAACTGTGGCTGGGGGTGAGAATGGCGTAGTCTTAATAGATCTTAAAAAACACATTTGTGTTAATAGAATCTCCTATGTTCATACCTACCAGTAAATGCTCTCAAGTATTTTGTCTTTTATGGGACTTTCACATATGCAAAGTAGTCCCGCTGATCATTTTTACTTGTCCACTGTTCCCAATATAGATTTTCACTTTTACTTGTCCACTTATACATATAAAAAAAGTCAACTATTTTTTTCCATGTCTTACCCTTAGCATTAATTACTTAATTCTCTAAATCATTTTTCAAGACTTAATACTAAACATTAATCACTAGGGGTAGTGTGGTAAAATAGCCATGCCTAATTCTTCTCTATATAACTATACATTGAGAAGAATGCACCAATATCCACCAATTTGTGGCCGTGAACATCTTTATTCTTTTTTCTAAACATTCTTTTGGGCCTATTATGTCTTTTCTTTTCCAGTATGTTTCATCTTCAAACAAGTGTTTAATATCTGCTTGCGAGTCTCTTCTCGTGCTCTAATTTAAGCTTTCTCTGTTAGGGTATAAAAGAAGGATGGTATGATGGAGGAAGCATTGCCTTGGCAGTGATTATTGTCATAGTTGTGACAGGTAGAATGATTCTGCAGCGATTTTATTTCAATAGAGCTCTTGATGTTGAACTTGTTTAATTTGGCTAGAATGAAGCAATGTGCAATGTCCCTCAATTATCAACACTGAACAATTATCAAAAACATGGGTTCGTAATTTATAGCCCGTTTAGCCACTTACTCTGGGATGTGCTTTTCAAAAAGTACTTTTGTAGAGTAGCAGTTTGTGTTTGACTAGTCAATTTCAAAAGCACTTTTTCCATAATATTAGAGCATTAACATGTGCTTCCAAAAGTGCTTTTGGAGAAGAGCTACTTCATTTAGTTTCTGAAAAACAGCTTTTTCTGCTACTCAAAAACATTTATTTTTTTTTCTAAAAGCTTTGACCAAACATCTCAAATTCTCTAAAATAAGCACTCTAACATCCTAGAAGCCAAACAGGCTATTCGATTGTTCCAGTTGATAGTCTTCGAAATTTCATGTCAAGCGTTGGAACTATAGGTTAGTTGAGATTTGATTTAAAATGGGGAAGACTCAGGCTGATTAGGTTAGCTGCATTTAATATAAAAGGGGAAAGATTGAGAGTTTGATTGATAGTTATACTGATCATTGTAATTTGGCATACTCAAATGGTACCTAGAGGCTTTTTACATAGTAGAGTCCAATTAGGAGTCTTTGGTATGTCAGATGGGATATGATGAGATCACTATTTTTGCACACTATACTAGAAATGATGTAGAAGAGAGACGAGAGTTACGTGGTTCCTTTAGAATCGAGCTCTGGATGAATATCTGCTCTGGAATAAACATTTCTCCCTACAAGTTTCGGAAGCTTGATTTCTTCTCTTAGCAACCAATGCTTTTACAAATATTAACAGTTCCAGTATCTTTTTTTTTTCATTTAGGTTTATGTTAGGTACTATGTCCAATTTGCAATCAACTTATAGGGTAAACGACAACTCTATGCTCAGTTCCGATGCCAAATTACTTAAAGCATTGTCACGGTATCTTGTAATAAGTATGCAGATGTTGTAATCTGTGCTCTTTTTTTTTTTTTGTGGGGCCCTAGTTAGACGAATGAATATGTACAAGAAATTAAAAAATCGAATGAGTTGTTTGGAGCAAAGTAGTTCAGTTGTACGTTCATAAGAAACGGAAAAAGAAATCCAATTTTGATATGCATTTACTTGTCTATATTTATTTATGCAAGCCATTGCATAAAAACTATTTTAGCATTTGGATTATATCTAACAAAGAAAATAAAGCATTTTAAAGTTCATTTCTGGCTCTCTATTGGTACTCCCAAGTCTCCGGGTATGCGTTGCGATGTAGTGACATAAACAATCACTTCAATTCCAAAATCTTAATGAAGAGAAGCAGAACATACAAATTGAGGTTTGTTTTCTACTGTTTCCTGGTATTGCTTATGGCATTCTCCTTTTTTCGTCCTTCCCTTCCCTTCCTTTTTATTTTTGTTATAACATTTTCTGAGATAGTCTAATCTTAACACAGGTCGTTAGAGGTGGGCGAAGAATTCCTGTTTCAATATTTGATGTAGTTGTTGGTGATGTTGTACCTCTGAAAATAGGTGACCAGGTCAGTTTCCCTTTCTTCTTCCTTTAATTTATGTTGTAAGTATGCCATCTTTTCTATGAACCTCTTTTCTCTACATTGATTACAGGTACCTGCAGATGGAATATTAATCTCGGGTCAATCTCTCGCACTTGATGAATCAAGCATGACGGGAGAGAGCAAGATTGTGAGTGTTTCTAGTAATCTCTTAGGTCGCACCGGCTGCAACTTCCTTGTTAACTGGTATTACTTCTGTTATCCAGGTTCACAAGGATTCTAAATCTCCTTTCCTAATGTCTGGATGCAAAGTAGCTGATGGGTACGGAATGATGCTGGTATGCTCTTTTTCTGCATGATGTCTCTGTGTTTGAAGGGCCTACTTTGGTCGTTTCCTGTTAAACTTTAATTTCAGATATTCAAATGGCTTTAGAGATCCCTGATTTGCTGTAATAAGACATGGTTATATGAGCAAAACATTGGAATTAGGGTCCGAATTGAGATGAATGATTCAAGGAGTTCATATAGTTTACCCAAACTTTTTTTGAGACCGAGGCATGCTTGATTTATTGATTGATTTGCAAATGATTTTATACATGTCATGTTTCAGGTGGTAGGTGTTGGAATAAACACAGAATGGGGATTGCTGATGGCAAGCATTACAGAGGATAATGGAGAGGAAACACCATTGCAGGTTATTTGAGTGTGAAATGTTACGATTCTGCTGAAAGATTTACATTTTTATGACTTCAATTGGTTTGCGTATTCCATTTTAGGTTCGTCTGAATGGAGTGGCAACCTTCATTGGCATAGTTGGGCTCACTGTAGCTTTACTTGTTCTGATTGTCCTAATGATCAGGTAGTGGCAGAATTTAATTGATGCTGTTTTATCCTTCACTTTTACCTCTATTGCTCCAGGAGTCTTAGTTTAAGAATGTATGTACAGATTCTTTACTGGTCATACTTATAACCCGGACGGATCTCCTCAATTTAAAGCTGGGAAAACAAAAGTTGGCAAGGCTGTAGATGGAGCTATAAAAATCTTCACTATTGCTGTATGTGTATTTTTATAATGACCTTTATGTTCTCTAATTGTTTGTCATCTCACCAGTGACCTGTGGAAATGTAGGTTACAATTGTGGTTGTGGCAGTGCCTGAAGGGCTTCCTTTGGCAGTTACTTTAACGTAAGTTTGGTCTTCCAGTTCTTGCCTATCTTTTAGATTCCTTGGTTGTTAAAGACAAATTTTAGTATGGTTGTGAAGGTCACGTGTATTGCTGGAGATCTGCAAGTGATTGATCAGTTTGGTCCTTCTGTTCTTCATCAACTTGCGTTGCTATTGGACTTTGTATCAATATAATTCTCTGTTACACAACTGGTATTTTGAAGTAGTCTCTGACTTGTCTTGCAGGCTTGCCTATTCTATGAGGAAAATGATGGCAGATAAGGCTTTGGTAGGAGCAGTCATCTTTCTCTGAATTCTTTTCTCAAGATTACTGTGTTCTAAACAATATTTAAGTGTAGGTGAGAAGGCTTTCTGCTTGTGAGACCATGGGCTCTGCAACTACAATTTGCAGTGATAAAACTGGAACCTTGACTTTAAATCAGGTTGAATATACAAAATCATCTTGTATTTTACTTTTCCTATTTCCTCTTTTCATTCCCCTTGGTTTTGGATGGGTTTAGTGCTGATGTTGTGGATGACGAGCCCAGTGTTATCAAAGGCGCGCTTTAAGCATGCTTAAGCCCTGAAGCAAAGCTCAAAACGTGTCGAGCCCTTTGCCTTGCTATATGTGCGCTTTAGTGTAATCATCAAGGCTATAAGGCAAATATTTCCTTGCCAATGAGCCTCTTATGAATAAGTGAAGCTAAATAATTGATATTTTACTTTATCATAATTTTTTTTCAATTTCTTTAGTCATATATTTGTCATTCATGTTTATAATTAGTAGTCTTGGACTAAACATGTATATTTGTTATTTTCTACCTTTGCTCCTTTTTTTCGTTAAAGCCTACACTTTATTTGCGCTTAAAGCGCCCACTGACTTCAGAGCTTTTTTACGCTTTTCGTCTTTGATAACACTGGAAGAGCCACATTTATTACTGTAACAACTTTGACTTTAAGCGTGAGGAAGAGACGGGAAAGGTAGGAACAAAAAAAAAAAAGATAATAAACAAACAAAAAAAAAGAAAAGAAAAAATAAAGAAAAAAAACAAAATAAAAAAAAAAAAAATAAAAAGAAAAACCACAAAATAAAAAAAAAAGAAAAATAACGCACCCACCACACACACCCAACCACAACCAACACCCCACCCCCCCCCCCACCCCCCCCCCCCCCCCCCACCCCCCCCCCCCCAAACACAAACCACCCCCAACCCCACCCCACCCCCCCTTCCCCCCCCCCCCTTTTTTTTTTGTTTGTAAGACTGTGGTGAGGCCTCCTACACTCTGGTAAAAAAGATTGATCCACCTGATGATAGATCTGAAGTGCCCCCAACTGTGTTGTCTCTGCTTCATGAAGGGGTGGGACTGAATACAACTGGCAGCGTTTTTGTACCACAGGCAAGTTAATAAAAAATTGTCTGCTTTGTCTAGTTGGAGCCTTTATGTGATATCTATCTTTTTTATTAGAAGTTGATATAATTTGGGTAATAAGATGTTTTAGTGGCAATGCTCTAATTTTTATGATAATTTTGATTATTCGTACATTCCTTTTTAGTTTTTGGCTTAACAGTTGCTGGTCCCAGCTGATGGTCTCAGTTAGTAGCAATGTTTTCTGAATGGGTGTTTATCTGTCCGTACTTTGAAAAGCTCACACTTTTGGTGAAGTAAAATCAAGTTACACCAACACCTGTCTCTTGCTTCTTGACAATGCGATGTCGACACATACTCTCTACGTTTGAGGAATTATTGATGTTTGCAGTGTTCTATTAAATATGATAACCCCCCCCACGCTGCTCTCTACCTCCACTCCCTTGTACATAAATCCCACCCCCCGACCCCCTCCTACCAGCTCAAACTCTTCCCTCCCTCTTTAGACCACACCCTCAGCAATTCATGGTTGTTAGTATGCTCTTCCATTATTATTGCAGAAAATGTTTTCCTTGCTTATATTGATAGCTTTTCCACATTTTATAAGGTAGTTGATATGTTTGAACTGTATGTTGGTGTTGTCCTTGTGGTCTTTCTAGAAGCGGTGTTGGCAGTTTTGACCTGAACCTGTTGCCTTGAAATATAGCGTTTCAATTAGTGGAAGCTTACTTGCAAAGTTGACAGGGATTCACACTAGTTTCTTTTAGATAGTAAGAGGAAAATGAACTGCCGTATGGATGGAAATTATCAATGGTTGAATAAAATGGTGGCTTATCGAATAGTTCAATTTAAGTGGAGGCATAGGGTACTGTTTTCTCCAGATAAAATCCTTTTTGTGGGGTGAGATACTGCTTGATATGTTTGTCCAACATGGTTCCGTAGGGCCTGTGCTGGTGATGCTTGTGTATAGATGTTGTACTTATCAAAGAAAAGATCAGATTGTTATGAGAGTGATTTTTCTAATCAAACGAGTGCTGAAGAACCTTGGAGTCCTGTGAGTTCGTGTTAATCAGTTAAGGGGTGGTCTTACCGGTTTTACTTTTTCACTTTGTGAGGATTACGTTTATGCATTTAGATAGAGAACATACTGCAATCAAAAATCATGTGCTTCCTCATTTTCTGATAGGGTGGTGGTGCTGTTGAGATCTCTGGATCGCCGACAGAGAAAGCTATCCTCCAATGGGGTCTCAATGTAATTACGCTATGCTTTGTGCTTATAGTAATTGATCCCTGAATTCTCTGAAGTAAACTGGTATTTTCTTCTATAGCTAGGGATGAATTTTGATGCAGTACGATCAGAAGCATCTATAATCCATGCTTTCCCGTTCAACTCAGAGAAAAAAAGAGGTGGCGTTGCTGTGAAGCTGGTAATGCAATGCTCAATTCTGAAGCTTCTTTTATTATCATATAATAGGACTTACTTTTAGCTATGTTGCTCCGACTCCCAAAAAATGTTGCCATACCAGTGTCCAATCTTCCAAAGAATACACCACTTTTGGAGGATTCGACACACACAGATGGCATTTTTGGAAGTCGGAGCAACATAGATTTTGTGTGATTATACCTTTTACTTGAGGACTTTACAGGTAAAGCAAACTAAGAGAAAAGTGACATACAATTCCCATTTTATCCTTGCTTCTGAATAGTAGCCATGTGCTGTTTCTTTTCTTCCAATTTTCTTTCTCCAACCAGCTTGTGAAGAGCAATCTGCACATCATCTTGAAGAGTCGGGCTTATAATGTAAAAGTTGTCTGTGCTTTCAGTTTTAATTACTCTGGAACTTGACTCGCTGTATCTTTTTTCTACTTGATGGTTAGCTTAAGACCATAAGTTGCTTAGGTGATTTTCAGAAAATCTGTTATTTGGTATCCAGATGACTCAAACAAAAACATTTGCTTCTATGTCCATCTCTCCTTACATGTCCAAAAACAAAGTCCTACCTCTTCTATAGATGCTACAAGATTTTCTCATGATAGGAAAATATCTGAAGCTATCTGGAAGGTCGGATGTTTTAAATTAGATCTTACAGATTTCTGGTCATGGAAAAACCACCTTATAAAATAGGATTTGTATCTGGATGATGCCTCAGGTGATACCAATGCTGTACTTCTTGATCCGAAATGTGGTGACCCTTCATGTTTGGTTTGCTGTTTTGCAGGATTCTGAGGTTCACTTGCACTGGAAAGGAGCTGCTGAAATTGTTCTCTCTTGTTGTACAAGTTTCATTGATGAGAATGGGTCGGTATTTCCTCTGGGCGATGACAAGGTTTGTCGAACTGTTTGTCTGATCAAGCAGTTGATCTGTTTAAAAGCTAGAAACTAATCAATCACTAGCATTTTATCCTATTTTAAAAGGGTGATGTTTTCTTTCTCATTTTGAGGAATATCTGTCAATTATTACTCGGGGAAAATTATCATATGAACCACTGCATCTGAAATGGGCACTTGAAAAGATAAAAGAATGCCAACGTTGAATGGTCTTCTTCCATGAAATTTTATTATCTGCATGTTATTTTTTGCCGGAGATTGCATAATTTTACCGATTCAAAATGATTTGGCATTATTTTATAAATTTTTGGCTTTAATTCTGAGTGTAAGTTTATTTACGGTCCACAGATGTCACTTCTCAAGGAAAGCAATTAGCAACATGGCTGCTTCGAGTTTGAGATGTGTTGCTATTGCATACCGGCCATATGAGGTGGAAAAAGTACCTACTGAGGAAGAAATAGATCACTGGGAAATACCTGAGGGTGACCTAATATTGCTTGCAATTGTTGGCATTAAGGTACTCGTAAACCCTTCTGCCCCCTTCATTTATATGTTGACGTCTTTTTCTCTTCTATGCTCCAAGGGGAACTTTTCTGCAGCACACAGATGGAAATGTTACGGATTCGCAAGTTATTTAATTATATTGGTTGTCTGTTTAAAGGGTGTAAATATTTGAGCCAAGTCAAAACCAAGCTGAGATCTTTATGGGCCATCTTGAACTGATCCTTGTCCGAACTGTTTTTTGTGTTTGGATGACTGAAAATTGAGGTTTGAGCTCATACAATGGGGATGATTTATGAACTTGAGATTGTGTGCAAGGCTGATCTAGGGTGGCAGACAGATAAAACAACTTTGGAATTTGACTATCAAGACTGCAACAGAAATCCTAATTTTCGGTTTGGCTTTATCTTACCTGAAAAAACTTTTTAGCCATACATAGTATGTCTATGAATGCAAATCCCAAAGGTCGAGGTTGGAGATTATAGATCAAAGTTTTGTTGACATTGATTTCATGAGATCTTCCAAATTAATGTTTTCCAGCTGCAATGCACAATAGTATGAGAGTCAATGGTGGTTAGTGAAACCTATAACTATGCTATGGAGCAACAGTGGTGGTGCAAAAGGGAAGCGTGACTTGGAGGAAGTAGCGGTGGTGGCTAGGAAGTTTGAGGATGGAGGGAGGGATAGGAGGAGGGGTGGTTAGGGCCACTTGACAAGCACTAGTGTTTCCTCTCTAAATATTTGTAATGCACAAGATCAGAAAAGTGAATAAAAGCAAGCTTGCCTTCTGATGAGGAAGGAATAAGCCTAACAAAGTGACAGTTTTATCTTTTAGCCTGGATAATTAGAGGAACTGTGTGCTCAGTTTTTCTATTTACTGTGTCATAGCCTTTTCTGCAGTTACAATTTATTTGACTTCCTGCTCTATCTACATTTCCTTTCCATTCTAAGAATATATAATGCCAAAGTATCATTTACTTTGTTCTTATCACATGTAATTTAACTTTTTATATTTGTATTATAGGATCCATGCCGACCAGGGGTAAGAGATGCAGTTCAGTTATGTATTGATGCGCGTTGAAGGTAATTAGAATGATGCATTTGCATTTAGTTCTTTGAAATATAAAATTGTAATATGTAATCCTGCCTTAGTTTTTTGATTTGTCATGTATTCTGTTATTAGCTCAACGATGCTCGCATATCTGTTTTTACTGTAAAAATGGTTCTTCTATTCTAGTTTCTTTTGGTTTCTGTAGAAATTGTGTTCTATTTCCAAACATGGAATTTCATGGGTTTTGAGTGTTACATTGATGTGCTGGTGCCTGGTGCCATTAATTTCATAGGAGAAATCGTGAAGAAAGCCTTCGTGTTTTTTTAATACTGGGAATTTGCCTATATATATACATATATATGTATTGTCGTAAGCCTATTTGTGTATTTCTTATTAAGATAAACAATCTTTTGTTGCTTCTATGTATATCTGTATTTTATTTTTAATTCTATTCACTGTCCTGCTTGTGTTTGTCGATGGCGTTTTGTTAAAGCGTCAGATTGTCAGTTTTCAATAGTGTTAATCCAATGGAAGATACTTGAGAGTTAAATATAATGCAGTACTGGGTTTCTGGTGCCATAAAGAAACAATGTGGAAAGTTGCAAACTCCATGACTGAGTGGCTGTTCTTGGTAGGGAGTCTGTGATACTTGTATTTTGTAATGCATAAGCATTGGTTTTCACTGGTTTCATTGTAGTTGTGGTTTCGAACGGATAGTGTGATGCCTTAATTGAAATAGTGTTTCCTGTTATTGGTATACTTGCTTAGAGATCTTTTCAGATTCATGGCACTGAAACAAATTAGGCACCTCAGCTACTTGTTAGTTTGTGCTTTTGTCGTAAAGTTCTTGTCTTGTGTCACCAGACTGACTGTTCTAGGAGTATATTATAGAATCTTTGTCCTTGACAAGCTGTGTTCCTCTTGCATGCATAGTGATTTCTGAAATGGTTGACTAATCCCCGAAAAGCTTCGAGTGTGGCCATACTTGTATATGAGCTAACCCTTTCATATTTGAACTTAGTAAGTCCCAGCATGGAGAGCTGTGTTATATGCTTGTAGTGTAGGATGTCCATCACTATAGGATGTACTGTTGTGTTTTTTTCTTCCAAATCTTTTTAAATAATATTAGCTGCCCTACCTTCGACAATATGTGATGGCATATAACTGTATTCCGTCAAATTCACAGGTAAGGATGGTTACTGGTGACAACTTACAAACAGCAAGGGCAATAGCTTTGGAATGTGGGATACTTAGATCTGATGCTGATGCAACTGAGCCAAATCTGATTGAAGGAAAGAGGTTTAGAGCTATGTCTGATGAGGAAAGAAAGAACGTGGCAGATAAAATATCGGTATGGAATGAAACTAGATTATTTTTAGTCGTTCAACAAAGCTCTTCCTCACTTAAAATTCAACATTAGGTTATGGGAAGATCGTCGCCCAATGACAAACTCTTGCTTGTTCAAGCACTAAGGAGCAATGGCCATGTTGTTGCTGTAACTGGAGATGGTACTAACGATGCTCCTGCATTACACGAGGTGCTCTTCTTGGCTGGTTGAGAAAGTACTTATGTGATTATAGAAAACATGAGGTCTGCTAGGTGTATTTTTTCTTTCTGAATCATTTTATCCTGTTTGCTGCTCCTTCGGCCAGAGGATTTTCCTTCTGTTGCTATGTGGTAATTTGCCGGACCTGTGATATTTGAAGTCTCTGCTCTAGTTACTTGTGGTGATACACACACATAGGGCCTTGGGATGAATATCTAAAATGCATTTATCGTGGCTGGATACGTCAGTTGCCCACTTATTTCGTTCTGTTTTTTTTTTTTGTTGATCAAACTTTCTTGTCTGCTCTCTGTGATTCTTTCATGGGATAGCAGTTTTACCTTCAAAACTAACCACCATAGTTGCTAATAAAATTTCCTTCATTGCTGTCTTGTAGGCTGATATTGGTCTTGCTATGGGAATTGCTGGAACAGAAGTTGCCAAAGAAAGTTCAGATATCATCATACTGGATGACAATTTTGCTTCTGTTGTGAAGGTCAGTTTATCAAGGAAGTTATCAGGCTTTTTTCTAGAGTAAAACTGTAAAAGATTAACTTGACTCGCATGTTTGACTAAACTGCTTTGAAGGTATACCCAAGAGTCGTGTTTATATAGTTTGAACCTAAAACAAGATGCTGCTAAGGATAAGTTTACTTTATGACAGAAGCGCTAGTCATCTCTTACTTTATGAGAACTTCCCCTAAAGATTTTAGTGTTACCAAGTTCCCGATTTCAGAATGCATGTTTTCTCTATGAAAATTTAAAGTGCCTTCAGCAGTTCTGAAGTCAAATCTATAGCTGATGGACTCTGCAAAACCATTTGTATTTTTTTCTATTAGCTTTGATTGAAGTTCTCAATTTTCAAAACAGTTCATGGTATAATTAATTTCTATTGTTTTTATCTCGCCAACCAAATGAGGGTGTTCCGATGGGGGCAGATAGTGTAGGCTCAACATCCAGAAATTATCCAGTTTCGCTCAATGTTAAGTTGTGCCTCTTTAATTAATGGTGTGCTGCAGTTCTGTGGGGATGTCCCCTTGAAGTGTCTGTCAGGTTTGTTCTCTGCCCTTATATCATCGATCAGTGTGATTAGCAAATGCACTCCTGGTGTTCTACATCACATTCTGATGTTGATTCTTGACGTTTTCCCGTTCACCTGTGCAGCTACTTTGGGTAAACCTTATTATGGACACCTTGGGGGCGCTTGCACTGGCCACAGAACCACCAACTGATCACCTTATGCACCGAGAACCTGTTGGTCGAAGGTTAGTTTGTAGATTAATCTTCTGAAAAAAGTAGCTTGCTTCAACATTTTAATTGCAAGGATATTGTGTTTGTGACGTCAAGTTACTTTAGCTTGACTCTATTGCTTTTATCTGCCTATTTGTAGTATTACAGATGAGCTAGGTTTTTAAAGATAACTAATCTGTCGTGGGGCTCTGCACTTGGTTTCCTATTACGAGGCCTTTATGCACAATGGTTTGTAGGAATTTCTTCTTTTGCATAAATGTTGGAAGAAGATTTGTATCGAAGCTGTGAGATATCTAGAGCTTCATGTACCTAGTGATGTGACCTAGTGGCCTACCATATTGCTTCATTAAAAAATTAAGTGGACTCAAGCCTTGGAGACTAGGGTTCAAATCGAACAAAGACAAAAGTGCTAGGTGGTTGCAGTGTTACCTGGTACCTCTGCTGGTGGGAGGTAAGAGATAGCAGTTATCCGATGGAATAGTTGGGGTGCGCACAATCTGGCCTGCCCATCAATGTTATAATATAATCGTTCTACTCTTATCCATATTTTGTTATCGCACCATGCCTATTTAGATTTTGGATGCTGCCCATATATTAAATAGCATGACCTATTTAACATCTGGCCCTATGATGTGCTGAAATGAGCGAAAACCTCCCTAAAGGAAAACCATTCTTCCTTGCTCAAACAAAAAAAGGAAACCATTCTTCTGCACATTCTTGTTGCAGTGGGTTTAAATAATCTCACTACATTCTCAACATTCATGTGATTATAGTGTAAGCTGGATTCTATACATTTCCGACTCTTTCCACTTGTGTTACTAAATTGTAGGGACTTCTATAATTCTCAAATACCTTCAGCCATTCATTTTAATGCTTTGGTACTTTTTTTGGATAACGATGGTGGTCTGGCAAGCTTGCACACACCTTGACTAGGTCCCATGGGATACATGTTACCTCCCTCCAGCAACAAGTACTTTGTCCACTAAGGCTAGGAGGGCAGAAGGGAAGAAATCACCCAGTGCTTTTGTCGCTACTGGATTTTAACTTGAGACCTCATGATTCTCCTCCTACTTTAATTTTGAGCATTAGGACGCTTCTTGCTTTGGTACTTGTGTACATCCATCTTGTATTAAACACGTCTAGTGGTGAAACTATTTTGCAACTCCAGGCAATGATTTTCCAATTGGATCAACTTATTTTCAGCTTCTTTCTTTATTACTAGCTGATGTTCCTATAGTTATAATGTTTCTCGGGTGCATCATCAATTGATTGTTTTGTTTAATTCTATCTCAGGGAACCTCTAGTCACCAATATCATGTGGAGAAACCTATTAATACAGGTAAAATAAATTTGACAGCGATGTTCCAAGATGAGAAACATTTTTTCTATATTAGTTTTGAGGTTAATACTCCTGGTTGAACATCTGCAGGCTCTGTATCAAGTTTCAGTTCTCCTGGTCCTCAATTTCCGAGGTAAACAAATTCTGCATTTGGATCATGAGACGAGTGCTCGGGCTATTGAAGTGAAGAACACCTTGATTTTCAACGCTTTTGTCTTCTGCCAAGTAAGAATATAACTGATAAAAACTATCCTATGATTGGCTTTTGCACTCTCCATATTGTCTTTTTCCTTCCATGAGAAAGATTATCTATTTTGGGTACTTGGTGCAAACTCAAGCATGTCTGCTATCCCAGGATATTTGTCATTATCTATTTTGGGTACTTGGTGCAAACTCAAGCATGTCTGCTATCCCAGGATATTTGTCCTACTTATGCTTTTGGATTGTGGTTGTCCACTTTCTTAATTCTAATATGTTTGAAACACCACTATAACTTTTTAGCCTCCGTTCTTCTCCACCTTGTTATAATTTTCCCCTTCATTCACCAATAAAAATATCAAAACGTGTTCCATCTGTTTACTTGACAGATTTTTAACAATTCATATTTTCCTACTGTTCCTTATCGAATTAAATGTGGGCGACCAAGTTTGGATGGACGGAGTATTTGATCTCTTCCCTTTTTAGGATGTTGGTTGGTATTCAATCCCTGCTAATGACACTTAAAACCGCAGGTTTTCAATGAATTCAATGCTCGGAAGCCAGATGAGATGAATGTGTTCAAAGGAGTCCTCAAAAACCGTCTATTTGTTTCAATCGTCGGCCTCACAGTGGTGCTTCAGGTAATATACATCGTCCCTATCCTTCTCTTTGGCACTGAACATCGACCTTTTTATAATAACAATATCTTTTTATTGCTTAGGTTATCATTATATTCTTCCTTGGAAAATTCACTTCAACTGTGAGATTGAGTTGGCAATTATGGCTAGTTTCAATTGTCATTGGAGTAACCTAGGTCCCACGCCTCAGCCGGTTTTCGCCGCTGCATTTATAACTCCGAGACTTCCAAATTTTTTCTGTACTAAGTGAAGTTAGTTTTTGCTCAACAGCTGGCCCCTTGCTGTTCTTGGCAAGTTGATACCTGTCCCTGAGAAGCCATTTAGTGAATATTTTTCCAATAAATTACCAAAACGAAGAAATCGACAGGAGTGTTCATAGACATCTACACATACACAAAACTTAACTAACCAAAAGTATGCCGTGCTTTGTGAGAGTGGTGTTTCTTTCGCTGCTGTACAGGAATATGCCGCTAATATTTCATTTTGTGGATGTAGTAGAATCAGTATAATTATATATCTTGAATATGCGTCTTTTAAGTTTTGGGATGCAGTCAGTCAACCTTTTGCAGCAGATATTAGTTTTCCTGCAACTCTTTTCTACTCTGATGTTCTTGTCGAGGAAGCCGTTTTGTGCTCTTCATATAAAGATGGAACTTCTTCATTACCGCTTTGCATTACTTAAAAATTTTCCTTGTGCCAATGCCATTTGTATGTGCACTTTTGATCATAACATTATTTTGCCTCTGCAATGAGAAGATGGAAGATGTTTTTCGCCAATTTTGATAGTGGCGATTACACAGTACACATCATTTCTGTTTTAATGTTAGTCCACTGAAAGAGTGTTAGGTGATTCAAACATCGGTTGTGCTGCTATATTGTAGATGTATAGTACAGGCTCCGATATTGTCTCCAAAGTTGTTTATGGATTTCGAGTCGGGTATAGTGTTGTGGCTTATTTCTTCATGTCGAACTTTCAAAAGCCTCTTGACAATGGAGAATGAATGATGTAATGTGCAGTCACTCTAAGACAGTAGGATGTTTAGTATAGGGCCATGTCGAGCTTTCAAAAGCCATCGGGGAGGGAGAATGAACGATGTAATGTGCAGGCGACGGTCGTTCTAAGGCAGCAAGATGTATAGTATAAGGTCCTCTATTTTGCCTCCAAAGTTCTTTATGCATTTCTAGGGTTCATTTCTCTGTTCTTTCATGTCGAGCTTTCAAAAAGCCACCGGGGAGGGAAAGTGAACGATGTAACGTGCAGTCGTCATAAGGCCGTGGTTTATTTCTTTTATTCTTTCATGTCAAACTTTCAAAAGCCATTGGAGAGGAAGAATGATTGATTTAATGTGTAGTCGTCATGGGGCTCCACGATGTACAGTATGGGGCCCTCTATGGTCTCCAAAGTCCTTTATGGATTTCTAGTTGGAAATATATTGTGATTTTATTTTTTTCATGTCGAGCTTTCAAAAGCCATTAGGGAGGGAGAATAAACGATGTGATGTGTAGTAGTCGTAAGGCTCTCATGATGTACAATGTGTGCCCCTATATTTTGTTTCCAAAGTCCTTGATGGATTTCAAGTTAGGGTACTAGTGTTGACCTTAGTTTACTCTTTCATGTCGAGCTTTCAAAAGCCATTGAAGAGAAGGAATGAACAATGCAATGTGTAGTTCCAAGGGAGCACGACGTATAGTATTGGGCCCCCTATTTTGCCTCCTAAGTTTGGTAATAGTGTTGTGACTTATTTCTTTGTTCTTCCTTGTCGAGCTTTCAAAAGTCACTTGAGAGGGAGAATGAACGATTGATCAACTCCTCGATTGTTATTTATAAAACATAACCCCATTTAAAGTACAATGCTGTTAATATAACATGAAAAATTTCTGGAAATCTCACAATATACATCAATCTGAAAGATTTTCATATAGAAGGCTGTGAAAATGATGCATAGCCTTCTCAACTTGTGGCGCGTAGCGGCCAGAGCAGTATGCCGGTGATTCAAGCCCTCTTTGAACACCTTCACATAACTTTATATCCTCCATCTGTTCATTGTAATCAGCAATGTTATAATGAGTGAGCGCGTATGAAAACATACAAAACTTGTATCGTATATATGCAATTGATGTGACGATCAAATCATGCATGTTTTTACTGTACCTGTACTGTCTCACTATCCTTGAGACTCTGGGCTATAAAACTCTCATCACCCTGTGAACAGAGAAGATGAAATTGCTCGAACTAATACATTTATCGTTGAGATAAGAAAAACAACGTTTACCTTGACAGATGAATCAAGAAAGTAGTCGAATATCACTAGACATTTCCGAGGCCCTAGAGGCAGTACGAGATTCGTGTCCATCCAAGGACCGTACCTAAATTCTCCTCATGAAGCTTAAAGAGTTTAGTTTTACAAGTATTGCAGGTCATGAGGTTTATCTATATGTTAATGAAGCACAAACCTGTTGATCATGAAGTTGGGATACACGAATGCATATAAAGCTTTTGATCCAAGTCGATCAAAATCTTGGTCCTTTCCCGCACTACCAGTTTCACATCGTTGGATGCTGACTTTCTCAAATATCTGATTCATTATTAGGAGTTAAATGCAACGATAGAAGTAAACGTTAACCATATAGAATGACAAAGCTGACGTTGGACATACAGTGGTTGAGTACGAGTCAAGTGTCAGACCCGAAGCTAGACCTTTATGAGCGTATGGTACATGATAACCACCATCCAAATAGTTGTCACAGAAGACCTGCAAGATAACAGTCTGGTTTGGAAATTTGAATTGATTCAAGTTCAACAATTTAGCTTGATTCTGGGATTAAACGCTAATCATCATAGTAAGAACAGAGACGTCAAAATACCTTTCTCGAATAGAGTTTACACTAAAATGCATAGCTAATAAAAGGAGAAAACATAAGGTGAGAACTAACCTTCCAGTTACACTCAATGGCGTATTCACGTCTGCATAAAAAGCTCAATGAAGCATCCACTCCACCATCAGCCAAGATTTGGGATGAACTACCCAACCATTCGTTTCCAACCAAGTCAAAATCGGATTCTTGTTCAGGCAAAACTCCGTTTTCGAAATTGAGAAGTATGAATGGTCCCCATACAGCTACTCTCATTGGGATTAGTCCCATCTCCTGTCCTTCATATAGAAAAATATAGAAGATAAAATCACCCTGACATTATACATAATGACTATGAACTGAGAATATAACATATAATTTTTTACATACATTCACTTTGAAGTTCTTGATTCCTGTTATTCGTGTTGCCTTTAGAAGTGCTCCATCCAATCCATATGTCCACCCCTGCGAAAAGGAGTATCAGAAACAATCTTTCTACCTTCACAAGGTATTAAGGGGTAAGACTACATACATACCACACTCCCGAAACCCCATTTGTGGGATTACACTGCGTATGTTATTGTTGTAACCTTGATATCTACTTTACTCAGATCATACATTGAACGACATCGGATTTAAAATAATAGGTCTTAAATTTTCTGTTAAATAATATCTAATAATTAGCATATCTTTTGTAATAGGATTGACTGTAGTACCGTATTTCATTTGCAAGCTTAACACATGAAGGACCTAGCAAAGTCGAAACTCTTAATTTTTACTTGCTGTATTAAATGGTAAATGAACTTATACATGCTGGTCGTATCAGTAACCAAAATGCGTGCAAGCAAAACAATATTGGCTGTAAATCTGAACTCGTTTTACCCCAATAGTCTCTTCTTCTAGTAAATGACATTACCTGATGACTAGTGGTGTGAAACGAGTTTAGATTTACAGCCAATATCTGCTAGTTCACTCACATTTTCCGAGGTGAGGAAAACGGAAATCAGCTAGCTAAAAGGATCAAGAAAGCTCTAAAACTGAGTAATAAAAAGCTTACATGGTATGGACAAACAAAGCAAGAGCTTTTCCCACTTCCTGAGGCAAGAAGAGAGGCATGATGCCGACAAACATTGTGAAAAGCATGTATTTTTCCACCATCATCTCGACATACAACATACTCGACATTCCCCAATCTGTATTTCAACGATCAGCTACTTGAACAAAACAAGTAAGGCAATATAAGTTCACCTCAAGAATAACACGAACGAGAGTTAGTACCTTCCAGTAAAATATTGCCTAGGCTCTTTGATCTGTTCAGTGTATCCTGAAATTGCAGAAAATTCACAAATCAGAGAGCAGAATAACACTCAATACTCTCTTTTTACATGTCCTGTTGTCAATACAATTACCACATAGTTGAAGCTTGAGAAGTAGATTTCTCTCATGAACGCTTGGTATGTCCTCATATGTTCGAGGACATGGTTTATATTTCTAGATATCTTTTATTAGTACTTTGTTATAGACTATAAGTTTATTTTGGTGCAAGTGTTGCGACACTATGATAACTATGTGTGTTTAAGATTGCTTATGATGAGACTTAGTTTTTCGTTCCCCGTGATCAGCTGTCTTATCATCGTGTCTAAGATATAGCAGATTGCACTCACACTGAATTGAACTTTGCAAGCTACACTTCGGAAATACGCCTTAAAAGAGCTCTCGTAACAGTATACACAAAACACTTCAACAACGTTAGACTAAATTTCTCTCTATTCCCATCACAGAAATACACGTACACACGAAAAATTACACAAACAGAGAGAAAAAGAACACACACACCAACTACTGATACAGTTGCAAATGAAGAAGTATTACCTTCCCTCCCATGTATAATAATACTCTCTCCGTTACAATTTGTTTGTCTAATTTAACACTTTGAATTTTGTGACCTTAAACTAGATAAATAGAATGTATCAAAAATGTCTTATAATCTTAAACATGACGCACGAAAAATTATAATTAAAAAGCTGCTAAGAATAAATACTATCCAAATTATCAATCTTCAAACAAAAATTTAGACAAAGCAAGAACAAAATACTATCCAAAGTATCAATCTTTAAGCAGAAATTCAGAGAAAGAATAAATACAATATAAAGTATCAATCTTTACACAAAATTTCAAGGATATTGTTCGTCCAACCATAGTTATTCACTATTGACTTTTACACGGTAATTGATAACTGAGTAATTTTATCAAGTCATTCGTATTAAATACAAGTCATCTAAATAGCAAGGATAAAATAAACCTTAACATGTTAAATTATTCATTGATTTTATAAATTGGTTTGATATATTAAAATAGTATACTGAACAAGTAAAGATGAACGTAAGAAAAGATGTCATACCAACAGATTGCCAGCCTTTGAAGAAGACTTGATTGAGTTCATGAGTGTAAAAACAAGAATCAGTATACCAAGAACTTGGTGGGGTGATGGCTTCTTCAATTGGAATTTTGGGATTAAATTCTAAAACCAATTTTTTATTATAATCACATGAAATTTTAAATGAAAAATGATGTTTTTTGGGTTTTACAGGACAAGTGAAAAATTGAATAGAAGATAATTTGTGTTTGTTGAATTGATGAAAAGAAGTGAATTTCTGTTGCACTACCATGTTTTTTGTTGGATATGTTTTAGGCTCAAATTATTTGTGTATTTTGCAGGCCAAACAATAGTAACATGATCTTGAATTTTGCTACTGATTTGAGATTTTTATTATTGAAATATGAAAAGATAATATACTAGTTTTAGTCCTTTAGCTTAAGGACAAAATTAGTTTAATATGGGAAAATTATTGAATTACCCTTTAATTTTTTCATTTCGAAAGTGTCTTTTATATATGGTAATACAAATTACTCATATATATATTTTTCCTCTATCAGAAGTGAAAATATAAAAAAGTTAAATTGTGTAGAGTCGAGGAATGTCAATACATAATCTATGTACATTAATATATTTTTAGTCAAAGGACAAAAATCATATACTTTTAAGGCAAAGTTACCTTTTGTCCCTTATAAGTTTATAGTTATAGAATTTCTCAAACTGATACAATTATATAAACGCTTATAAATTAATCTGATGTGCGAAATATATTAATCGTTAAGTAAGATACATAACATTTTATACATAATATATAAATCTAATGTATATTTTATATATGATGCATTAATTTAATATACAAAATACACTAATCTGATGCACGTTAAACCTATTCTATCAATTATATGTGGCTCCGTTACTAGTCAGACGGTGGTAATTCAACAGAGAAGAAGAGGTCAAGCTTTGGAAAACGTAGTATTAAATATAAACGATACGTATAGTACAATTCAAATTCAATATTATATATTATTATAAATTCGATGGTTGTTATATTTAAACAAATATAATACATTTTTAATAACGGAAAATAATTTAAATAGTATCTGAATGTTTGAAATTCATGTATGAACAAATTCATTTATTTTTTTATGCTAAATAACACTATTATTCTTTTTCATTTCCGCAATTTTGATTTTATAATACTCGAGTAAACACAAAGACTTGTGTCTTTTGGTGGATGTAATAATTAAGATTATGGTGAAGAACGAAATCTTTTTCTGGATATAAATAAATCAAAAATGAAGGATGAAAAGAACATTATAACACGTGATTGTCATACTTCCGAACATACAAGTATGGTCAAGAATGAAATTTTCTTCTGGATATAAATAAATCAAAAATGAAGAATAAAAAGAGCACTATAGCACGTGATTGTCATAGTCTCGAACAAACAATTATGACCAAGAACAAAATTCTCTTCTGGATATAAATAAATAAAAAATGAAGGATGAAAAAAGAGCATTATAACATATGATTGCTACACTCCGGAACACACAAGTATAGTCAAGAACGGAATTCTCTTCTGGATATAAATAAATCAAAAAAGAAAGGATGAAAAGAGCACTATAGCACGTGATTGTCACACTCCCAAACACATAATTATGGTCAGAACAAAATTCTCTTCTGGATATAAATGAATCAAAAAGTAAGGATGAAAAGACCACCATAGCACGTGATTGTCATACTTCCAAACACATAAACCTCGATAATTTTCAGAGATAATAGTATCTTATCAATGCAAAGAAGTAGATCAATTAGAAAGACTTTCATATAAAAGGCTGTGAAAATGATGCACAGCCTTCTCAACTTGTGGCACATAACGGCCAGAGCAGTATGCAGGTGATTCAAGGCCTCTTTGAACAGCTTCACATAACTTCATATCCTCAATCTGTCAAATGTAATGAGCTTTACGCGTATGAATACGTACATACAGATTATAATACGCGAGAAATGTACGTGTCAATGAGAGAAGTTGAAACTGTACCTGCACTGTCTCACTATCCTCGAGACTCTGTGCGATAAAACTCTCATCACTCTGTAAGCAAAGAAGATGAAATTACTATCTTAAGAGTAAGATAGCATATATTGTGTACTAACGTTTACGTACCTTGAGAGATGAATCAAGAAAGTAGTCGAATATCACTAGACATTTTCGAGGTCCTTGAGGCAGTACAAGATTTGTGTCCATCCAAGGACCATACCTACTTATTATGAAGTTGGGATACACGAATGCATATAACGCTGGTTTTGATCCAATTCGATCAAAATCTAGGTCGTTTTCTGCATCACATCGTTGGATGCTGACTTTCTCAAGTATCTGATTCATTAGTAGGAGTAAACGTTTAAAGCGGATATTGGAATAAGATGATTCAAATGACAAAGATGGTGTTAGGCATACAGTGGTGGAGTAGGAGTCAAGTTTCAAAACCGAAGCATAACTTTTATGAACATACGGTACATGATAACCACCATCCAAGTAGTTGTCACAGTAGACCTGCAATAGAACAGACTTGTCTGAAACTTAGAATTGATTCAAGTTCGAAACTTTAGCTGAGCGTAGCATCATTATCAGTAATCGATCAGATAGTAAAATGCTTTTTTCAAAGCCAAAGATTAGAAAAGAACTAACCTTCCAGTTACACTCAACGGTGTATTCACGTCTGCATAGAAAACTCAATGAAGAATCTACTCCACCATCAGTCAAGATTTGGGATGAATTACCTAGCCATTCATTTCCAACCAAGTCAATATCAGCTTCATTTTCGGGCAAAACTCCATTTTCGAAGTTGAGAAGTATGAATGGTCCCCATACAGCTACTCTCACTGGGACTAGTCCCATCTCCTATCCTTCATACAGAAATATATAGAAGATCAACACACCTTAACGTTTTACATATAGACAATGAACGAAGAATGTGGTTATATACATTCACTCTGAAGTTCTTGATTCCTGTTATTCGAGTTGCCTTTTGAAGTGCTCCATCCAATCCATACGTCCATCCCTACGATAGGAAGAACTATAAAATGAAGCATAACGGATGGTACTTCCTCCTCTATATCAACGAGGCTAATGTCTAAGTACATATAGGATCAAGAAAGCTTGAAAACTGAGTAATGAAAAACTTACATGGTATGGACAAACAAAGCAAGATTTTTTCCCACTTGCTGAAGCAAGAGGAGAGGCACGATGGCGACATACATTATGAAAAGCACGTATGTTTCCAGCATTATCTCGACATACAACATACTCAACGTTTCCCAATCTGTATTTCAACGATTAGCTACTTGAACAGAACAGATAGGCATCTAAGTACATATCAAGAATAACACGAATGAGGCATTTAAGTGATGAAAACTTTGGATATGAATCACTTGCAACTCACATATATCAATGAGTATAATCTAATGAAATTATGTCATATCAGTACCTTCCAGTGAAATATTGCCCGGGATCTTTGATCTGTTCAGTGTAGCCTGAAATTGAAGAAAATTCACATTCATAGAACAGAATAGCTATATTACAAGACTGAAATACCAACATCTATGCCAACTACAGTGATTTTTCCACCCCTATACGTAAACCTTATCACTACCTCATTGAGGTAGATCTATTTGACGAAACACCACTTGCCTCAAGAGCAGCAAATTCAAGTACAAAGAATACGAAAATAGTATAGAAAACATAGCAACTAGCAAACAAAATAATGCAAAGCTTACGAGAAACTAACAATGAGTAACAATGATCCAAACAGAGTGTAAATGGTAACCATAATAGATATCAAAAGCGAAAAGTACAATAACATGGAAATGCTACAGTCTACTAATAAATCTAATAATTACAGTTCAAAAAACTGAAGGATAGAGAAAACACACACACAAATTCAGGAAAATCAAGAAAATACTATCCAAAGTATTAATCTTTAAACAAAATAATGCAAAGCTTACGAGAAACAATATGATCTAGCCAAACATTGTATCTATCATACCATACAATACAATACAATAGAGTATAATACAATACAGTACATGATGAAACAATGAGTAACATTGATCCAAACAGAGTGTAGATGGTAACAATAATAGTTATCAAAAGCGAAAAGTACAATAACATGGAAATGCTACAGTCTACTAATAAATCTAATAATTACAGTTCAAAAAACTGAAGTATAGAGAAAAAAAAAAACACACACACACAGATTCAGGAAAATCAAGAAAATGCTATCCAAAGTATTAATCTTTAAACAAAAAAACAATGTTATACCTACAGATTGCCAGCCTTTGAAGAAGACTTGATTGAGTTCATGAGTGTAAAAACAAGAATCAGTGTACCAAGAACTTGGTGGGGTGATAGCTTCTTCTATTGGGATTTTGGGATCAAATTCTAAAACCAATTTTTGATTATAATTACATGAGATTATTTTTATGGATTGATTGAAGGAACTCAAGTTCTGCAGCATTGCCATGACACAAATGAATGAAAAATATTGTCACTACTACCTATCTTTTTTTATGTTTTGGTTAAAATACGTAGATTCATAAGATGTAAGTCTCAAAATTTGAAGCGTAAGCTTTGAGTATTAAAACGTAAGTCATGGGCGTAAAAATGTACGCCGAGGCGTTTTAAATTTACTTTTTCATTTTTTTTCTTTGAATCGTATTTTTACTATTGATATAAGGATATTTGTCAAATAGTAATTATAATATCTTTTTTATTATTGATTATTAATACTTGTCTCAAATCAAAATTATAAATCATTAAAAGATTTACTTTTGTTTATTTTATTAGTATTAAAACTATAAAATTGAATATACATGACTACGCCCCATACGCCTCGCCCTATACTCTATAAAAACGTCCCGCCTTTTAAAACAATGGTTTGATCAATATATTAAATATTTTGAATAATTAATTACTGTAACTTATAATACTTTTTACTAATTTATTAATATATAAATTTCATTTTAAAATATTTGAAAATTTCATAAGTAAATTTTAAATCAAACTTAAACTATTAACTTTAAAAAAACGAAATGTATCACGTGACGATTAAAGCGTCCTACTATTTTCTTGTTTACGTTCCTCTCTTAATTTGTTTCCAAACTTACAAGTCCATCTCATTCTAATTTCTAATATATGAATTGATTGAATGATAATTTTTATATTATAAAAAGAATATTATTTTGAAAACATTTCGAATCATTTTGAGTCAGAAAGATTTGATAGGGTTTTTTTCGAGGTGTGACTAGGAGAGAAGGGATGTCATAATTAGAGTTTCATTAGAATGGTTAATATGAGCTCGACTATTTTATTCGAGCTAATTCATACATATTTTGAAATTTGACGGATATGGTTGAGCTGACCTATTTTTTTGTGGGTTAGGAAATGGCCAGTTCAACTCATAAATTCGTGGTCTACAAGCTATGCCGGTTTAACTCATTTTTCTTTAAAAGTATATTTATTAAATCAAATTATAATTTAAAGTTATTTTCATACATATCGACAAAATAATATTACATGAAATAAGTGTGTTACCACTTGTTAATCAAATTCTAAAATTATTTTTATAATATTTATTAAGTTTGATTTCAAGTAAAAATATAAATAGCTAAATAGGAATATTAACCTAATTATTTTTTAATGATGATAATAAAACAAAAAAATAAGACAATATTTCATATGCTGCGGTCTACATAGTAATTCTTAGAAATTTTAGAAAAAATTTATTTTATATAGTACATATTTTATAAACGTAGTTTGTATTTAAATTTTAATATTAAAATTTTTAAATTAATTTTGAGTTTGGACTTTTGATATTTTAGTTTTTTATTTTTTATTTGACCCACAAGCCGGTCCTATTTATATTTTTCAATCTCCACAAATATGCAAACTTATTCAAAACGAACCAAAAAAGGTTTTTTCTTAAATGGGTTAAAAAAAAGAGGCAAAGGACATAAATCACATACTTTGAAGATAAAATTACCATTTGTACCTTATAAGTTTATAATTACATAAATCGCTCAAACTGATACAATATAATCAGCGCTAATACATTAATTTGATGTGCGAGATACATTAATCGTTAAGTAAGATACATTATATTTTATAGATGATACACTAATTTGATATACATTTTATACATGATACATTAATCTGATGCGCGAGATACATTAATCTGATGCGTGAGATACATTAATTTGATGTGTTGATACATTATCTGATGCGTGAAAATAAGAAATTTTGGAAATTTGTAAAATTAATAGAAGATAATATAAGAAGAGAACTTAAAAGTGATACATCTGTTATTATTTCAAAAAAAAAAAAACTTAGTCCAACCTGTCAAATTATGAATTAGACTAAACCGATCCAATGGACCTTAGCGCAAATTAACTCTAAAATAGTAGTTTGAAAACTATAAAATTACAGTTGCTAAAAAGTTTATCATCCGGATGTTAAACTACTATTTGCAAAATAATAAATGATATATTATAGGTCAACTTTCATATATAGCAAACATAAAATTTATATTTGTATATTATAGTAAAGTTTGCATAATTGCGCTCTATAACAAACATATATATGTATAATTCGCTATACATTAAGTGAATTGTATAAAATGAATCGTATAAAACGAGAAAGAGAGAAATTATATACAATTTGAATTTGTATAAAATGAGAAATTGAAGAAAGACAAAAGAGACTTGAGCTAAAATTACTTGTATTGTATCATTAAGATTATTTGTTTCGAAATTACTCAAAAAGACTACATAATTATGGACATCCAGTATGAAAAATATAATAATGGAAAACTTACATAAATATACTACAATAAAAAAATATTTACCATTTATAACAATAATAAAAAAAATTCACTTGATCAGTTTTAGTTCATTTATAATACAATTTAATGCATTATTAAGAGAACAATTATTGTTCACTTTTATAATACAAATTTAATGATGGGATGGTACATTTTTTCTTACATTTTAATAATGTTATAATATAATGTGTCAAATTGTTACCAAACAAACATAATATATTTCAAAATATAATATGATTCATATATATTGCATACAGTAATTCACCTTTATTCCAGATGCAGATGTGAGATAAGTTTCTATAAATGGTAAATTACATAAAAGTAATCACTAAAAGCAGTAATGATGATAAAAAAATTAATATTTTTTGTAAGTATATAATGTTTGCGTATGATATGATCATTTTTTTCTTATAAATATACTAAAATATTGTTGTTTTAGGTTTTGGATTCTTTTGTTGAAAAAGTTATTTGTTGAGGAATCTTGTATGTCAGCCTCTAGAGGAGACAACTGTTAATTGATGGCTTCACATTTAATTTCTACAAAGGGAAATAGGAAACCCCAAAAATATGTGTCTTTTTGTACGTACAACAAAACAAAATGACAGATGGAAGAGTGCATTCAACACATTTTAGAAGCGGAGCTAGAATTAAAATTTACAAATTTCAAATTTATCATTGGATTTATAATCGCTATAAGAAAAATAGCAATAAATATATACGTTAAATTAGTTATCGATATTAGTTAATTGTCATTAGATTTAGTGTTACCGAAGACTTTAGGAACAATTATAAAAGAATGTTAATTGTTGTTAAAAAATACATATTTAACGTCTATTAAGCTTACGCTTCTATAATGGTAAGTGAAAAAAGGTTCATACCGCGTAAATAAAGAAAGATTGCACCTCAAAGGATGTAACGTAAACGACGTATCTTATTTAGGCATGATTAGTTAAATAAAAAATTGAAAAGGCCGTATTTGAGGCGAACAATTAATTTAAACAACCAAATAAAGATTTTTAAAATAATATAAATACATTTTTACACGTAGGGTACAAAAGATGATAATGGGTCTTATTTCAGTAATGTTTAATGGGTTTAAATTAATTTGTATGTCGATTTGAGATGGTATTGATTGATGATGGTTGTTGGAACAAAGGCGGAGCATTTTTTTATTATTGAGCTATCAGTCAGTTTGTAGAAAATTACAATGTAAAAATGACATAGATTTTGATTAATTTTTGAATGTATAAGATAAAATCTATAAAAAAAAAACAACTGAATTTTTCTAAACACCTACTTAACTTCGCACTTGATACATAATATCTTATTGTATAGTGGTTGACATTAGTGCTTAATAAGAATTGTTGGTGGTGGTTGAGCTTTGGTTCTCACTTGGTCTACTCCGAAAAAAAAATTCTAGAGAGTTTTATATAGGATCCAAGCCTAATTGTGGTAAATAGTGGGAAAAGTACATAATATGATATACTTTACCACATATACTATTATTACCTATATTTTCAAAATATATATTTTTTCATTAATTAAGAGTTTCATACGTATCTTATATTTAAATACATGTATTTTTGCAAGTGAGATTCATATGTATTTAAAGAATGTGAATCACACTTGTATTTGTATGTATCTAGGATACCATACATACGAGAGCCAAAGGTGGTGCACGAGTGTGAATCCTGTTGAATACAAAGTATCTGAAACAAATTACACATATGTTTGACCTAATGTATCTGAGATACATGTATCTAGATGATGTAACTTGAGGCATCAAAATCTGATAAAAATACATAATATTACAAACTAGATTGTGTCCAAGTAATTAACTCCTAATTTAGTGGGATTTGTGTAAGTTTTCCCTAAATAGGTCTAGGGGTTAGATATTGTGAAGAAACTATACGTTACTCTCATCTTCTTTCCAAAGTCTAAACTTCTCATCTCTATTTTAATAATCTCTATTCTTAGTACTCGCCTTTATAATTCAAAACTATAGGTGGTATATATATTACTATAATTTGACTCTAAATAATCATATTAACGTTTAAGTGTTTGTGTTGAGAATTTGAATTTGTTTCACATGGTTAAACTTGCAATTTTCTATCGAACAATTGTGCGTCTATCAAGTTAACCTAATTCTCTCTGTCTAGCAAAATAAAATTAAAACAAAAAAAAAATTGCATTTGTATCTCATGTATAGTAACAAAGTGAGACATTTAACCTATGTCTAAGCCTAATCACAAATAAAAAGTCAATCTATATAATACAAAATTGAATAGTTACTTGAGAATTTAATTAACTCAAAACTTATGTATCCTAAGAAAGGAGAAAACAAAATTGAAATGAATAATGTGTGCAAGCAATATTGTTTATTAGTTTAAATTAAATGATGATGTCAATTATGTTTATACAATTTTTCTTTTCATATGTATAGAGCGGTCTATGTTGATCCAATATAGATGAAAAGACACAATGCTAATTATATAGAGTGCATGAATTGCATTTTTTTTTATATAGCTGTCTTTAATTTGTCATTTTCTCTTTTAATTGAAATGATGATATATATATATATGTGTGTTTCTTTTTCTTATTCTCTACACCATCCTCTTACCTAACTTTCTTCGGTATACTTTTGTCTTTTCCTCGAAACACACAACATAATATTATCGAGGTAGATTCAGAAGTTGAACTTTATAATCACTGATTAATTATATGAGTTAGTGTGATGTTAGAGATTTTGTTGTAAACTCTTTGGAATATAAGTGGAAGTCACTATGCTCGACTGTAGTCATATTTTATATTGTTAAGTTTACAAATTTTATGAGTGTTTTGAGATGTGATTAAAATCGATTAATTATTTGAGTTAGTGTGTTTGATATGTATATAAATAGAAGTCTTAGTACATATTTGGAATATGATGAGTGGAAGTTGCTGGGCTCAGCTGAAGTCATATTTTATATTGTAAATTTAAATTTTAGTTTCAAAATAAGAGTCGCTTTAGTACATTAAAATGAACGGTAATCAGAGTATTGTAAGAAAATTGTGTTCCATCTTACTAGCGGTTGTAATCAAACTAGTCATTATTAAAGCCATTCACCCAAAAAAATATTTTTTTTAAAATTTTACAAAACTAGTATAAAAACGTATTCCACAGTTAACCATTTTAGGAATATATTTATTTTTTAAAAGTGATGGCGTCAAATTGATATACGTTACTCACAGTCACGTTTTTACTCCTAAAACGTTACTCATAGTAACGTTTTAGAGAGTTAAACCGTTAATGAAAATAACGTTTAGAGTTAAAAAACGTTTACTCTACAGTAACGTATATCAAACCTAATGCTGTTAGGTTTTTTTAAAAAAAAAATATCCTTGAAATACGTTTATACTAGTTTTGTAAAATTTTAGAAAAATATATTACTTTGATAAATTATTTTATATAATGACTTAGTTTGGTTAAAAATCTCTCCTACCTATAAATGTTCATGGAAAGACTTCTTAGCAAATTGTATAGCATATATAGACTAAAAAATTAATGCATTCTTTTGATTTTCTAAAATGACACTTATATTTGGATCAAATTTTATTTGTCTATATTTAATACGAACTCGCGAGAGAATAATTAATATCCTTTTTATTTTATTTTATATGATAGTATTTGACTTAACAAAGTTTAAGAATTAAAAAAAAAGAAAGAGACTTTTGCAATATACTAAAAGTATCTTTGAAGCTTCTAATCTTTAATATATAATGACATTTCTCGAAAGTAAGATCCTCTCATTGAGACTTTAAAAAAAATTAAATTATTTTAAAATATTAGGACAGCCTAAAAAAGTAAAAAGAAAAAGCCATATAAAATGGGACCTAGGAAGTATTAAATATGTATATATATACATGTCTTTATATATGATATAATCTTACTAGAGAAAGAGAACATATACTATAGAAAATTGAAAAAAAAAAATAAAAAAAATGGCAAGAGATGTAAGGCAAGTGGTGGCTGGTTTATTAACAGGTTCAATGCTTATAATGCTTTGCAATATGGTTAAAAGAGATCATTTTGATCCTATTTATGTGGTAAGAAATATGGGATCTTTATTATATTATTTCAATTATTAAAAAAATATATTCTTCAATTTGTTGTTCTTCTTCCTTTTTTTTTTTTCTTTGGGGTGAATTTATATTATCTTTAGAAATTATCTAGTTATTTATCAAAACTATGTTCTCAAATCTCAATACTCCAATTTTGATCTTTGTTTTTGTGGGTGGGTGGGTGGAGAAGATATACAGACCTCGAATGTAGGTAGACTTCTTAGCAATTTATAAGGTAATTAGAAATTGTATGAATCATTAGTTTCTTTTCATCATTATATGTTGCAGTAGATAGAATTTTTTCATCTTTAACAAAAATTATAAAAAATAAAAATGTTCTTAATAGAAAATATATTCTATCTAATATAACGTGAATTGGAATTAATCAGAAATCGATAACGGCACCGATGGAATGAAAAAAGTAAGAGCCTGTTTAGTCAGCTTAAAGCTTGGTCAAACTGACTTAAAAAGCGGATTGTGATGCTTATTTAGCTTGTTTTGCCAATACTCAAAAATAACTATTTTAGTTTTACAAAAAACTTTATTTTAAACCAAAAGTTAAAAGTTGGGGTAGGGAGTGCGTTTTTAGGATGCGTTTTATTTTTTTAGGCTATAAGCTGTTTTAAGTTGACCACATTTTTATCTTTTTGTCCTTCCTTAAGATTTTTATACTACAATCTCCTGGAATTACCCAATAACTCTAACATCTTTTTCTTCCAGTTCTCTTTTTTCACGTTTGGCCATAGCAACTTCAGCATTTTATCCAAACAAATAACACATGTCAAAAAGGGCCCTAAGTTTTAACTTGGTTATGACCTTCGTTTTTGTACAGTGACCGTTTAAAAATGTGCACCAATTTTGGTTGGCAAAACTAAGGTCCTGATTAATATAAGGAAATATACTAATTTTTTTTAAAAAAAAAAAAAAACAGATACATTAGATGCATTACTAATATAATTTAATTTAATACTAGTTGTTTTTATTTGTTATAATTATTTTCAAAAAATACAAAGCCTATATATATTATTGGTGAACAAAATTTGAGCTTGATATAAGTTGGGAAGATTTTAGTAATTCTTTTTATCATCTTCATATGCACACATGAAAATTCCAATAAAATGAAAGATATTTAAATGGAATTTTCTCTACATATTTTATTATAAATAGTTTTACTTTAACGTACTATGCTTGTTAATTTTTTTTTATTTTTCATAAAAGTAAATATAACGCTAACTTTCTAAAAAGAAATACATAGTTCTTTTTCCCTCATTTTTCATCATGACTTTTTTCTAAGTCATGAAATTTTCCTTCTTTTTTTCCTTTTATAAGGCCAAAGTTTCTGAAGAATTTCTTGGAATTAAATGAAATAATAATAATAATTGGAATTAATTAATAATAAAGAATAAGAAAAAGTATATGAACAAGTCTTCTAATTAGTGACACTAATAATAAATTATTCATTTGAACACTACTTAGCATTAATCAACTTTATGAATTATTAATTATTAATTTTATCTTCTGTTCTTTACGATGATCTGATAATATAATTTGTTTTTTTCTCTATAATTATGTCAGTATGTAAAAGTTAAACGTTATATTATTTTTTGTTATAGGAAAATCTTTCAGTGCAATATGATTTGGTAAAAGTTTCAAAGCAAAGTCTTGTTAAACTCTCAGACAAAGGAGGGATTTGGAGGGAAAATTTTTCCCTTAAACCTTGTTGGAGGAAGCCATTATCAACAAGTAAGTTCACCTTAATTATTTTACTAACTAAGCTACTAAAAATATCACTATTTTACCATTAAAATTTTCTACGAAAAATTTTTCGGAGACTATTTCTATAAACATTTTGATTGAATTAGTGAGAAAAGAAAAAAAGTTATATTCGTTTTCCAATTTTTTCTTTCTCAATGAGATGGTTTGGTGGAAAATAACTTACTAAGTAGAAAAATAATGTCTTATAATACAAACTTTTCGTTAATTTGTAGCGAGAAAAATCTATGTTTATAATAGCAGAGGTGGAGCCACATGTATTCTCTTGAAAAAAATATTGTATATATAAGTAAAATGATTAAATAGTATATTTTAAACATTTTAAACATAATATATTATTGTGGCTCAATGATTTCAGATATTTTGAATGAATATTAGATATATATAAAATTTATTATTATTATTATTTGAAAAGATAGAATATACGTAAATCTTACGGCATATTTTTGAAAATTTTCAAAAAAACATAAAAAAAAAGGGGAAAAATAATTAAACTCATAAAATAAAGTTTAACCATTTGTCAATATTGTTTGGATGATAGTAAATTAATTCCCTTTTAATTTTAACTTTTTTGTTAATTAATTTTCAGCAAATGAAGAACAGGGCAAAGGCTACATCTTTTTTAATTTAACAGACAACCCTGAAGATCATATTACACAGGTATTAAATTTCATTTATTTTTACTGATAATTCAAAAGAATTTATATAGATTTATCAAAAATCCCAAAGAATACAATTTATTCACATTCGATATTTATAAAGTACTTAATTATTCACCTATAAATTTGTACCACTTCACTATAACTAATGATTTGACGATTTATAAAATAAAATAAATTATTTGCTATAACACGTTAAAATACCATTTTAAACACCAAATTAAAAAAATAAAAAATAATTATATTTAAAAGAAACAAAAGGACAAAATAAGCAAGGGGGTGGGAGTTACAAGAAGCTGCCACGAGTCAACTAGCTGGCATCATTGCTGTCTTTTTAAATTTTTATCATTTTTCTTCTTTATTTTTTGTTAGTAAAAATTAATTTAAAAAAACATATTTTATATTAATCATTATTTGATTTATGAAATTTTGCACCACTTGACATATTTGTGTCAAAAAGCAAATTAATGACATAATATGGTTGTGTTTCGAATAATTTAAGGATAGTTTCAATCGCTATTTTTTCTTTTCTAAGATAGAAAATAAATTTATTATTATTGAATGATAAATATTTATCGATGTTTGTATCAAATAAATAAATTTCGATATAACTATAGTTATTATGCATCTCAGATTGCTAATGCAGTAGTTGTGGCCAAATATGTTGGGGCAACTCTAATCCTTCCTGAAATAAGAGGAAGCCAAACAGGGCATAAGAGGTAAATTTTAGTTATTTACATTTTTTCTTTTGTGGAAAATGATTTTATTTATTTAGCAATTCAATAACATGAAAGGAAAAATAAAACTTATTTATAAGGTATAGTGGTATATACTATACCATCTTATAATTTTACAAATCAACTATTTATTTTTGTAATTAAATGATTTTTTTTAAGGATTTTTCTTTAAAAACAAGAGTAGGTGGTTGATAAAGATGGTGTTTTTGGTATAGAAGAAAATATTTTCATAAAAAATAATTTTAAAATAAATTACTTATATATATTTTAATATTTGATAAATAAGTTGAAAATATTTTTTCGAAAGACTTTTAAAAATAAATAATCCAAAAAAATATACATGGATGCACGTGAAATCGCGATGTGGTATAGCAGTGGGGGCTAGGGTGGTGGAATGTGTTCGAGGTTGAGAATGAGACAATCAATAGTTATTGAAATGTCACTTATCGAAATTATTTTTTCATATTCATCTAGAAAAAGTCATTTTTTCTATTTGTAAGAAATTTATTTACTACGAACTAAAATGCTTTTCAAAAAATTTAACCAATCAGACATATGAAAATATTGAAAATTATGTAAGGTTCCTCCCTACAAAGCACACCCTACTGAAAAGAATCTCACTCAAAGTCTAATCTTGGTTGAAAAGGAATGAAGGTATATTTTTCCCTCCTTTGATTCACAAGTTATAATAACTTAAATTAAATATACAATCCTCATGTCATTTTTCTATTATTTTTTGTCTAAATTTGTAGGCAATTTGGTGATATTTATGACATAGAGAGATTCATGACAAGTTTAGATGGCACAATTCAAGTAGTGAAAGATCCACCAATGGAAGCATCAAAAGTGAACATCACAAACATAAAGGTGCCTTTCATTGTGACCAAAGACTTCATTGAATCCAAAATTAAGCCACTATTCAAAGCCAAAGGAAACTTAATGCTTACAACAAACTTGTCACCTTCAACTATGTCAAAAGCTAAAGAGATCATCAAAAAAGACAATATAAAGATGGACCCTAATGCATGTTTAGCAATATTTGGGAGCCTTGAGTTACAACAAGAGTTAAATCAATTGGTTAGCTCAATGATTGGGACATTAAGAAGTTTGAGCTATAAAACAAATGGACAATTTGTTGCTATGGACTTAAAGGTTGAATCATTGGGAAATTTGTGCAAAGGGAATGTGATTAAAACAAAGGATTGTTTTGAGGCCAAAGACATTGGTGAGTTCTTGAAGAAGATTGGTTATCAAAGGCACACTACTATTTACTTGACTCAAAGTGGATGGCATAGCAGTCTTGATGATTTCAGAAAGATCTTCCCCAACACATTCACCAAGGTAACATTTATGTCTATGAATTAGTTGTTTTCTTGGCTTTATTTTATTTGACAATGTTTGACTGAACTCGGAGTTTAAGAAAAAAAAACTGACTTTTGACATATACCAAATGTACCTTTAGAACATTGTTGTGTAGATCTTAAATAGTTACATGACATCTCTATGTCTATAAGGGCTTGAGAACTAAGGATAAGACGAAAAGTTTAAAGCTAAGAAAGTCTTCGAATACATAAATATGTCATTCTTATTCAATCAAATTAAGAGTATCATATAAAATGGAACAAAAAAAGTAACTAATAAAGCTAGGAAGTTGAAGAAATAATGTGGACATTAGATTAATAATTCACACAAAACTATCCTTTCTTAGTTTTATTTTATATGACAATGTTTGATTGAAAATTAAGTATAAGAAGAAAGACAGACTTTTAACACATATCAAAAGTATCTTGAGAACTCGTGCTCTAGATGTTAAACATATCACAACATTTGTATGATGTAACACATAAAGTCAAAAACTTTTCTAATGAAGATTGTGTCATTCTTTTTTAAACAGACTAATAAGTCATATAAAATGTAATAAAGAGAGAGTAACTAATTGAACAACACTCCTCTTGTTATGCAATTGCAACAGGATGCTATAATTCCAGCATATGAGAAGGCTAAGTACCAAATCACAAAAAGTTCTGATTTTGAGAAAGTGATTGACTTCCAAGTATGCACACAAGCTGATGTATTTGTACCAACAATCTCCAATCTATTCTACACTAATGTTGTAGCAAAGAGAATTGCCTCTGGTAAGACAGAGGTACTTGATCCAACACAAAAGGATTCTACTTCATCTTCTATTGTCAACTATGTCTCTCCATACATATCCAAGAAATCACATTGGGCTTATTCATGCTTTTGTTGAATTATCATCAATCATATATAAGTGTAAGCAAATTGTGTCTACTTTTACTTTAATGTCAACATGTGTGAGAGTAGTAGTAATAAATAAAGTTCATATAGTAGCTACTAGAAGTATGTTTAGCAATTGTATACTATCTTGTAGTTTTGATTTTTGAATGTCTTGTTTATAAGTACCTATTAAATTGTTTGAATTATACCAAAATGTATGTTGAGTGTTATATTTTTTTTTTTTTGTGTGTGTGTGTAAATGGGGATGAATAGGAAATGGAAGGACTTTGTATACATCGATGGTTTAAGAAGCTTTTTTGCTAATATGTTCTTTGATTGAAAGAACTCTTTCTATTGCATCGACAGAAAAACATAAATTGCATATATATATATATATATATATTATATGAAGATTATTACCCATTACTAATAAAACACCCTCATAAGCGTATTTACTTATACCTTCATAGAAAGGAAGGCAATAACCTTGATTTGTGTATCTCTCATTGTATTCTATGTATATCATCATGTATATCTATTATAAAATTTGTATAAATGATCATATATTAGTTATTTAACAGAATTTAAGCATGATATGAGCTAATTTGTTCTTCATATATGTATCTCAGAATGTATATCTATTATAAAACTTGTATAACCAATGTGTATTTATTATTGGGAAAATTTCATATATTAATGGCAAACTTAATTGATTAAATAACATTATAGGGGGTAAATTTTTAGAAAAGGGGTTTACCTAATTACATTCTATGGGTTATAGTGTATTTATTTAGGTATCTTAAATTTTTATATAGTTTTTTTTTTTTTAATTTATTTTACAGTTTGATTTAAAAGCGATTTGTAACTGAAAGCGTTAAAACATGATATTTATTGAAGACCAAGATAGAAAAAAGGTTTTCCATAATAAAAATGATGAAAGCATAAGAATCAATAGTATACAAATAATAAAAACCCAAAAAGAGAGAAAAACAAATAATTGTTGAAAATTTGATTAACCAAATAATATACACATGGTAGGAATGAATTTAGGACTTTTGGTCATATAACACAAATGGTGCCCAAAAAAAACACGCAAAAGAAAAACATATTCCTTTCATGAAAATAAAAATAAATAAGAAATATGTAAGCAAATACCAAATTTTTAGCCAGTCTGAAAATAAAGGTGAAATTAAATTTTAATTTCAATGGTTTAAGATTCTGAATTATTCTAAATATGTATTTGAATATATAAAAATTGAGCAAATACACATTCAATTACTTATATAATACTATATAAATAACAAATCTTTTATTATTTTAATAATTAAGACGAATTCAAAATTTAATCTTTATATATTAGGTTATGAGTTATTACTTATAAGTTTGAGTCTAAGAATATAAATTATATAGAAAACATTTTAATGTATCTGTTTGATATCAATTCAGATTAATCAGGTCGAACAATTTTCGAAAGTGAAATGTATTAAAAGAAAAGAAAAAACCTTAAGCAACAGTACAAACTTCCTGTGAAGCATTAAAAATGTCCAATTACTAGTTTGATATATCCTTCTCAACACGTCTTCTATTCACATTGTCTCACCTATAATATTAGACAATTGCAACAAGAAAAAAAAAACAAAAAAGAGTTGGTTGAAAAAAAAAGAAATTAAAATATATATTTATTTATCTTTATTTTATTTTTTTTTAAAAAAAATCGATATTTTATTTTATATTAGTTTTTTTTTTATTTACTAAGAGAATATTTTTATCTTTACAAACTTTCTTATAATGTCAACCAAAAAAATAACGTGCACGTTTGGTTGATCCCCAAATGTGTCGATAATAGAGTAACTTCATATGTGAATCACAAGGTGTGTAGATTTTCTTTTTTAATTATTATCAATTATTTATCGAGATATACATTAATTATTCTTTCGATTTTATTTTACTTGACCTCTATAAATATAAGTCAGCTACTGTGGTTGTGCCATTTGGTGGGCCAAAATAATCTACTGGCGGTGAAAAGACGATAGTAAACCAGACGGGGGCCCAAAAAAGATATTTCATTTTAATTGCTTAATCACGAATCAAAAGAGTTTTATTCTTTTTTTCTCATATCATATTTAGTATTAAATAACTATAGAAACAGTAGTATTAGTAGTAGTTATCAACTTCCGAGTCCAAACTCCAAATTAAAGCATCATTAATAAGATTAAACTAGTCAAATACACCTTTAATTATAATAACTTTTTTGATGAAATGTAACCTCAACATGAATCGAGTAATATATCAATAGTATAATACTGTGAGTTTCCAATTGGTTTCCAAGGCAATGTAAGTAATCATATGGTTATGAGAACATTACAATAAAAATGATCACTAGCGATAATTATTTCTTAATTGTTGTTAAATATGTATTTTTAGCGACAATTGTCACTCTTTGTATGTGTCCCTAAAGCTTTTAGCGAAATTGATTTTAATGACACTTGACTAATGCCGATAAAAAATTTAATACTCTTTATTAATTTCAATATTTAATACCGCTAAAAGTTATTTTTATTATAGTGGAATGAGACTTAACATTAAAGTCAATGCATGTGTAAATTGTAATCAATATATTTTAGGAGGAAAAATAAATATATGTTTCTCATTTCTTAAGAAGAAGAATTTATCTTTAAAAAAAAACTTATGAAATGAAAACATTTGGCATATATATAGTGGAAGAGGAAGAAGTCATCTCATAAGAATGAGGTTATGGCAATATGTATTATATTTAGTTACGTTAATTTAAAGGAAAAATTACATAATTTGACATACTCCACAATGACATACATTATATCTATGTAGTTAAATATTACGCATCTTATCACTAATTAAGAATTTTTTATTATATACCGAGGAAGACCATACACTTAGATACATGTGGTTTTGCTACCAGATACGCTAAAATAGAGAGAGAGGGAGGCGAGCGAGATTCGTTATTTATCTCAGATACATGCAAATCATACTAAATATATGTATATTTATGTATCTGGTGTGATTCACATGTATATGAATACCAGTTACATAAGTGAGCGACAAGCGAGATGGGAGAAAGTCGAGGAAGGCAAGCGAAATTTGTTATGTATCTCACATACAAGTGAATTCACTATAATAGAATGTATTTCGAACAAATTACACCTAATTTTAATCATATATTCTAAAATATATTTATCTAGATATATCTGAATTATACATGGAGAATTATTTTGAGAAGATATGAACCAAGAACTCTACTTAAATGTACCTTCTCTTTCTAATCAATCATAAGAAAAAAAAATTAATTTTCTATTTCACTAATAAAAGAATGATTGTTGAATTTGGCATGTCATTGTAGAAATTTGTTATAGGAACACATGGAAAAATAAAGTCTATAATTATTACCAAAAAATAAAAACAATTAAATAAACACCACGTCTAAAGGGAGGATTAAAATATGACTTTCTCAAATCTAGATACGATTTTTCCAAATTTATTTTATTTTTTTCCCTTTATAAAAAGGGGTGAACGTGGAAAATAAAATATAAAATATATGAAAGGAAACTTCACAGCACCTTCTCAAGAATTATAAAGTTTACTTGCCAAATGGATTAGTTAATTAAGTAGAATTATTTCTCATTTACTATATGCTCTCTTTTTTCTTTTAACTTTTTTCAATTAAATCAAACTTTAAATACAAGTCAATTTCAAGAACCACTATTAGCATGTATGAATATCTCGAGTAGAGCCATCAAAACGGGCTTAATTCATGAGGTCGGTTTAATCTAATTTGTTAGTAGAATAAAGTTAAGATATAATTTTTTAAGTCTATTTAAAATTAGGATTTATAAGTCCGGCTCATATAAGCTCTTGGCCTTTAAAGCTTGATCTGGATCGGATCGTGTCGGCCATGCGCCAAAATCTTTTATTTAAAGGTAGCATACAGTAATCTCACTAATATATAATCTAATTACTTAAATACACAGTATGTTATATTATAAATCTTACCAAATTTTGATACATTCAGATATATGTATCTTGAAATATATAGACTCAAAATTAGGTTAATTTGTTTTAGGTAAATTGTATCCAAGTAATTTCGTATGTAACTAGGATACATAGACAAATATCACGTCCTCGATCGCCTCCCTCCCATCTTGCTTGTCATTCTCTTATCTCGATCGCGTATCTGGTGTGTGAAATACATGCTAACTGCACTAGATTTTTTGCTACTATAAAACAACACCGTTTTTTGTCATATTTGATTCGAAAATCTTTTCATTTTCTTGATGTTATAGAATTTTAAGTTTGAAAAAAAAAGTTAGTCCGACCCATCCTTCGGCCCTTCTAGGATAGGGTTGGGTTGAGCATTTTCAAGCCCTTCCAAATGAAGGGCCCGCCTGCCCTAGCCTTTCAAATTTCTTGACCCGCAAGGGTTGAGTCGGATGGGCTGAACCGACCCATTTTGACAGCTTTAATTTGAAGTTTGCTTCATATTTTCTTGGAAAAATTGTATATAATAGCAAACTAATAACCTAAAATAAATGGAGTAGCTAGGGTTTGATTTAATTGTTGCTCCCATAGCAAACGTTAACTAAAGTTTGCCAGGCGCTCTCTCCCCAAAAATCTCGCCGCCACTCTCATTCTCGGCTCCACCACTCGCGCTATACACAGAAGTGTTATAAATTCTGTTTCTGTTTTGTATAAAGCGAGAGAGAAAAGTGTATATACATATTGCAAAAATATTATTTCGAGTTTTATACCAACTTAATATACAATTTACAAACATTTTACTTCAAAAATATTGCCAAGAGGAGAGAACAAGACCAAACAAATTATACAATTGCGAATTATACAATGCGAATTATACAATTGCAGTGAAATACAATTTCTCTATGCTTTATACAACAGACGTGCATATATTGTGTCTCTGTTTTATATAAAGCGAGAGAAGAGGAAAAACATTATATCTTCTTACTATAACTTTAATTATGCAATATACATACATTTTAATTCGATTTTCAACTGATGCAAAAACAAAATTTTATAAACATTATCGCAGGGGAAATAGGCAACGAATTATTACAATTGTGCATTATACAATCGCCAATGTTAAATAGGATAGCGAATTATACAATTGCAGCGAAAAATAGGGACCAGCGAATTATTTTAAATTTAGGCCAGCAAATTTACAATTGTCTATGATAGCGAATTATACAGTTTTTATGGTTACTATGGAGCGCAATTATGCAAATCGTATAGCATATTAAATTATGAATTTTTTGTTGATATGGAAGTGCCATATGTTCTTCTTGGTATGTGACCATTGTTATTTCAGACTTGGATAGGGGGACTAATCTTTACGATTCTTATTTAACGAGATTCAATCATTTTAATTCAAAATTAATGATTTAGAATATTAAAATATTTATTTTTATAATAAAAATATTTTTTTAATATTCATATAAATTCATAATTCCGTCGATCGGTCAAATACGTAACTCTCCTAGAATAACGTTTGGTTAGCAAGGAACTGACATCGGAGTTCACACTGTAGTTTTAAACGTGGTATTGCCGTGATGTGCACGATCAAATAAAGAATATTTTACTTATTTTATTAATATTATAAATTTTTTAGTTTTTAAATATTGTTCTTCATAATTTAACAAATAATATTTTATCTATCTTTTCAAATATTTAAGAATAAAAGGGAAATTATCTAATCAAATTAATTGTTTGCTTGGGCTATAGTAATTACTAAAATCGTTGGGTTTTAGCCTAGTGGACCTTAATAACACCCCTTATGGATGGACTCTATTTTCTATGAGCTAAATTAATTAATTATAAATTTATAATAAGTAAAAGAATCAGGAATAAAAATATAAATTCTTTTTATAAAATAGTAAATCTATTATTAGAAACTAAAATTTTTCTCACCACAAATCATTAAAAAACGTTCTATAAAATATGATTTTTTCCATTGAATCAGCATATTGAAAATAAATTTTTATTGAAACAATAAAAATTTATATATTTTTCGTAAAAAATTTTTTCTCATCGATTCAATCAAAATATACAATATATATTTAAAATATTTAAAGGTGGAAAAATAATATTAATATTTTTTGGTAGTGTCTAGTACCCTCTCTTTCTAACCAAAAGCCTTTAAATTTATGCTGACATATTCATTTCCATTTAGCCTTTTTTTGCCACACCATCAAATACTCTTTCACATTTTATTTCATTTTTTTTTTTCTTAAAATCTAACCAACAAAAAAATTAATTTAAACCCCAATAAGTAAATTGAACCTCTTCCTCTCATACTTTATGTCATATAGGAAGATTAGAATAACAGGCAAAAAAATAAAAAATCTCCACAAACTGTGACTGAGGTTTGGTTGTATATCGTATATATCTTGTCTTCTTTGATTAATCCTTCTTACTTATAACTCCAACAAAGTCCTCACCATTATTTCTTCAATTTCAAAATTTTTCTTTTTCAATTATGTCTTCTTTGTTGACTTCTCAAGGTGTTGTATTTGCCACAGCCATGGCTGTATCTGCTGGCACTATGATCCTTTTAGCCACTTTTCGTCTTCAAAAAACTCAAGAATTTTCCTTCAATTCAATTTCCAATATCCCTCCTCGATCCTGCATATCTACAGGTATGACACGCTTTTCTTTTTAGTCTGTTTCGTTACGACAAAGTTATGTACAACTTTAGCACAAGGTCATGATATTTTGTTTCAATTTCATATCATATGAAGTACTTTGGTGATTGTAGAAAATCATGTTTAAAATCATAAATTTTAAAATGATTTTAATTTATGCAAAAAGCAATTTTTAATTTATTTTTGTCTAATTAAATATTGTCATATGAAATGATAGGAGAGAGATAATTTTTATAAGGGATTAAAATATATTGATAATGTTAAAAAAATATATATATACATTAATTTTTTTTATGTTAATAATTGTTTTTTTAAAATTTATTTTTTTATTTTAGATAGAAAGAAGAAGGAGAAGAAGAAGAAAAGGGTGAAATTTGCAGAAGATGTGGTGGAGCCAAGTGGGAATAGTGAAGAATATAGAAAGCTTCGTAATTTTAATAATAATAATTTTCGTCGTGGAAATAAAAACGAAGTCTTCTCTGCTTTCAAATTCGAATTCAAATGAATTAAACAAGAGGGCGAAAGTGGAAGAAATGCCGGCTAATCGGGCCGCCCTCTACAATGCTATGCTCAAGGGTCGGGTCATCAACCGGGTCACTTATTCCTATTAACGATCCATTTGGGTTTGCGATTATTATCCAAATTAATTTATGTACAAATTACTTAGTCATACTTTCTTTTAACCATTTGATGTTCGAAAATTCGTGTCGGATAAGATCAGTTTAGGAGGATCTGCTTTTTAGAAAAAAAAGATTCTCTATATTAAGATGTAAATTCATGATCCTTTAATTAAAGGTGAAGAGATCATGTGTATTTCGTGATTGAAATGCTCGAATTACGATAAAAAGGTAAATAGTTTTTTTTTTTTTTTTAAAGAATTTATGAAAAAAGGAGAAGGAGATGGTCCATGTGCTCATCATGTGGGATAGTAGTTTTAATTAGGATTTTTTTTTCCTTTTAATTTAAGGAATTTGTGTGATTTTATTATGTGTATTTAAAGGAAAAATTGTAAAGGTGGAAATATTTACATGTATTTTAATTTGTATAGAAGGTGATTTTTGAATACATGAAGGATGTGATTTTATGACTAAGTTTGAGTCAATTCAAGTGGGTTGACCCATTTTCATTGTATATTAAAGCTGCTTCAAATGGAAAAAAGATTTATTAAATATACTAATATAGAATAAGTCAAAAATGGTTGAATTTTATTAAAAAAAATTAAAAGAATGTGTACAATGAATTTTTCCTTAAAATAAGTATGAATTCAATTTTCGTATTTTTTTTTCTAATACTGAAATTTTTCATGAAATTAAAAATTGTTATTTAGTGTGATGTATCATTTTGTTTGTGTTGTTGTTTAGGATAGACATAATTAAATTTATAATTTTTGTATTTTAGAATGTTTAACACCTTTTAGCACACCTTTTAATCTTAGTTAGGTGTTTTGGGGGTAGGTGCACAATCAAAAATTACAACACAAAATCAAATACTATACAACATTTTATATTTTTTGAAATTATCTTTTACAAATTTTAATACCTTTTAACAAATAAATCTAATTTCATTTGCTATTTTCTTATCAGACCATCAATGATTTTCTGTATTGTTACGATTATATATTCCTTCCGTTTCATTTTACTTGATTCTATTTTTCATTTAAATTATGTCTAGTGAAACATAAGTTTTTGTTATGCCAAAAGAATGATTTTGTAGAATATTATAAAATAAAATAAAAATTTATATTCCATGAAAAAAAAGTTATTTGCATCAAAAGACAAAAACCAAAAACCATCACGACAAAAACTACAAAAAAGTGCAAATAATATTTTCATTAAAGCCTGACTAATCCAGATTCGCACGCATGGAGTTCCATTCTGGGGATCGGAAGTGCTCTCCCTATCAACGATTTCTTTGTCGTACTTAAGATTCGAACATAATACTTCTAGTTAAAAGAGAAACAACCTTATCTACTACACCACAATATTATTTTTCATTATGCGTGTCTGAATTAAATTAGCCTCTTTTCAGAGTTTGTAAAGGCTAATCCCCTTAATTTGGCTCTTACTACTAATAAAATGTTAGTTAAAAGAAAGAAGTCTTGGTGATACATTCACATGTATGTAGGTTGGTTGGTATTCAAAGTCTTCATTCTTTAATGACCACACAACTCATGTCAAGTAAAGAAATGCCAATTATTGAGATTTCACATTGTTTAGTCAAAGAATGCAAAGCATGAAGTAGGTCTTTTCCTTTTCTTTTTTTTTCTCCTTCTTTTGAGGAAAGAGAAAGAGGATCCAGGACAAACAACATTAAATTATTATGAGTTAGTTTGATTGGAGTTGGGAGTTAGGACAAGGGTCCTGCCTTTATTTGTCCTTTTTCCTTTTTTCTATTGGTGCTGAATTTAAATATGGGACAAAGGTGGGGATAAGAAAATGTACATACTAGCCAAGGTAAATTAGCGGAAGATTCGTGATCTAATCAAGTGAAGTGAATCAAAGATGAGAATGAAATAATTTTGACGGATGTGATACATATTATATGTGTCACGTCTAATATATAGTGTATGATCTAAAATACAGACAAAATACTGATAAAATTTTAAAAGAATACAGACAAGACATGAAATGACTTGTGGAAATTTTTAATGTCATTCTTAGGACTATGAAGATGCCCAAAAATTAGAGATGATGTTGGATGATTTTGTTTGTACAAAAATAGAAGTTATATTTAGAGTTGCAATATTCTGACATAGTTTCGTTGGAAATTTTTAGTATTCATGTATGTATGTGTGTATATATATATATATAATTTTGAAAAATAAACACAAACATCTTATAAATATTATATATGACACTCTTAGTTCAAGGAAGTGTTGTAGCTCGTGTGGTTCATGCTTCGAATCTTAGAATGTGCTTTTTTTTTTAATTTGCTTTTTATTTTTGAGCATTTTTCAAAGAAAAAAAGAAAAATTTAAGAAGAATTCAAACATCCGACCTGTTTTTTATTCAAATTAGGCTAAAACAACCCAATTGAACTAGAATACTACATAAAACCTACTATAAAATTTTTATTACTTGTTCAAAACAAAATTGGATACAATAATAAGTTATAAAGTTGTTTTCTAAGGTGAAAATAAACCTTCAAGTGTTGTTGCGGTCATTTTTTTCTTTAATTGTAAGTTCTCTTTTCTTTTTATCTCCCATCTTTTTAGTTTTAGTTGAAATTTCTTGAATATCACCTTCTATAGATTTAATTTCTTGAAATTATTTAGAGTTATCTAATTTATTTTAGTTTGTAATTCATACCAATACAATGGAGAGATATTATTCTAAAGTATACACAGTCTTTCAAAATCAAGTTCAACACCTCTATAGTTGACCTTCGCTTTCATCTTGAAAAATCATTGTTGATATTAGAGATCATGATAAGGTTCTTTGGTCTTAATGGACTTTCTAATCTTTTCAAGATACTCGTAGAGACGAAGAAGAAGAAAAGAAAAAAGAACAAATAAACTGATCCTATTCTATTTTGACTCGTTTTAATATTTGCTTACTTTGTCGATGGGCTACTGCTACTAGTTGAAAGAAGCTTTATGGCTATGAGTTGGGTTAAGACAGATTTAGGAAATGAATGAGCGGATTGAGAGCTTTTGAGTAGTTCTTTGGGAAGTTTACTTTCCAAACTAAGGTCGGGAGAGTGAAAACAAGGTATCAAAGAATTACATTTTTTCTAAAAAGTTTACCAAACTTCAGTTTTTTTTAAATATAAACGTATTCACGGGAACGTTTTAGGATAAAATTTTTATTTTTTTAAAAACTAACAGAATAGGTGAATACGTACTGTAAGTAACGTTTACTGTAAGTAACGTTTTTACTCCTTAAAAAGTTATTTCAGTAACGTTTTACTCTAAAACGTTACTATGAGTAACGTATATCAATCTGAGGCCATCAACGTTTTTAAAAAATAATACTAATCCAAACCGTTACTGTGGAATTACGTTTATACTAGTTTTGTAAAAATTTTTAGAAAAAATATTATTTTGGTGAAATAACTTTATATAGATGACTTAGTTTGGTTTTAAAACCTCAGTTCTTTGGTTGCCTTATATATAGAAAAGAAAATATTGGGACTATCACAATGAGGCCGTTATAAATACATCTCAAAATATAAAAATTCATTGAGGAAAGTTGTAGTAATTTATTTGATTTATATTTTACTAGTATATTTTTAAATAATTTTTAGTAATTTAATATTTTTATATCAATTATTTGTTATTTATTTATTTTTAAATATCAACACCACTTATAAAATATTCAGCGTACACCACTGAATTTAGACGTAATAATAATGCACACTGAAAATTTTTTCAAAATAGGGATTTGCCTAGTCGAAAAAAGAAGTTTTCAAGGACTTCTTTTTAAGGTTGAAAATAATCCAAACTAAGAGTGATAACTTGAATTGAAATCTAACAACTACTACTACTACTTAAGCATTTTCCACGTTTTTAAAAGAGCTCTCAATTACTTTCTAGATAATAATTAATATATTTATTCATTTTAAAGTGGTTCAAAATTAATATTACTTATTACAATAACTTTTTAATTAGAGAGCTACAACTTTAAAATCTAAGGAAACAAGATAATTGTTTGGTAGTCAATTAAAAATTTTAATCGATTTGACTTCGACTTTAAATTTGAACTATTTTTTCAATTACTAAAAATTTTATATAAAAAGTTAAAAGTAACTACTTAATTTAAATTTAATAAAAATAAAAAAATTCTATAAAGCAAAGTTTCATATAGAAAAATATTTATTATTTTTTAAAAAAATAAATAAATAAACTTGTTTGATTTTAATTTTTTTTGATACATTTACTCATAAAATATATAATTATTACTATTACATATTTTGATTTTATTAGAAAAAATTAGTACTTCATCGGGAAAAAAAAATATAATTATAGACTCCTATTCAAAAAAAAAAAAAACAAAATAAATCTTTTTAATACTGCCCTTATCAAATTTTAACCTATCACTTTTATCTCATCTCGTGAAAAGTAAAACACTATGTTTTCGGATATATATATATAATTATATATTATTATATATATTCCTATTATATTTTTATTTTTATTTTTTTATTTTTTGAAATAAACCCTAGCCTCAAATTTAAAAGTTCTTTCAAGAAACAACCTGTACTACAACAACTGCGGAAGAGGGTAAAAATTAGGGGCAAACTGCAAGCTGATAAGATATACATATAGCTAAGGGGGATAAACAAGAACTTATGGGGTAAGTAATTTTATTTTGAATTATTTAGGTGAATTCCAATCCTTTTACCAAAAATATTTTAGTACTACACATATTTTATGTTGTGGACATGCTTGTATGTACGTTATACAATTATTTCTGGTTTGTGTTTGGTCGGTAATAATTGCAAGAAATATTAGATAGCTACGTGGATAGTTTAATGTGTTTATCGACATTTGATTATATCGTACTCTTTTTATGTATTATTATTTGTCATAATTTTTATTTTTAAAGTTAAACTATAAGAATTTTAACTAATATTTTAAAATATATTTTTTCATCATATTGATATTCAAAAAATTCAATTTATAGTACTTTGCTATAGTTTTTGAATATCTTTTCTTTTAAAAAAATAATATCAAATTAATATAATTTAATCTAACTTTGAAATTAGTCAAATTGACTTTTAAAAAATACAATATGACAAAAAAATGAACGGAGAAAATAGTTTGATTATACTTCTTTTGCTCTTAAAGTGGGTTTGACATACGAAAAACAGTATTTTTTCAAAAAAAAATGTTATTTTTTAATTAAGTTAGTTTCTTACTTAGTTTCTTGTATTTAATAAGCAACTAAAAAAAATATCATCTTAAAAATATTTGTAAACAATTTTGATAAATACTAGGAGAGTTAGGGATTTGAGTAGAGGTGTGGGGATGGGAATGAATGTGAAGATAAATATGAGTGTGTTGGAGAATGCGAAGGACACAATTAATTAATATGAAATGTGTCAATTATTAATCTTATTTTTTACTTTTTTCCCCCAACTTTTACTAAAAAAAATATTTTACTAATTTTTTGTTGTTGATAATATTAACTAATTGAACACGAGAAAATAGATATTTTTCGTTATACAAAACACACTTAATCAAAGTTTCTAAATTTAAATCGGCCTAGACAGAGATTGAGTCAATATTTTCAATAAGATGATTCAAAATCTGTAAAAATAGATAGCCGAATGAAATTCAACATCTATTATATATATTTATATAAATTTATTTTAATCATATATAAATAAAATTATCTTTTATCGAAGAAAATTCGAATAAACCCCTTTCATGAAAGGTAGCTCTGCCCCTGGCCCAGGGATGAATATAACCTCAAGATGGAACAAGCTTTACATACTCTTCTTTTGAGTGTGTTTGTTCTTTATGAATTTAAATTCATCAAATTAGTAAATATTGATAATGAAAAGCCTAAAATAAAAGTAAAAGAAGTAGTTGGCGACCGTTATTTCCAAAAAAATGTAGATAAAAAAAAAAAAGACAAAAGATAATGGGGCAACAAGAAGTGACAATACAAAGAAGAAAAAAGAAAACCTTATGGATAAAATAATAAGGAAATGAAAAAAAGACAAACCATGTGTAACGTCATTATTTACATGTATAGGCACTTATGTTGAGCTCGAAATAATTAGAAAAAATAAATAATGATAAACTTTGATAACAAAAAATTAAAAATAAATAAATTATAGAACAAATTTAATACATCTGATGTGTTTATCTGCGTGTTTAAAATTATAAAGCTTATTTTAAGAAATTAACTTATTTTTTTTATAACTCTTTAATTCAATTTTCTATATGATATTGTTTAAAATCATAAAAGTAATTAATATTTTAACGAATTTGATATAACTTGATTCTAATATCATAAAATTTTAAAAAATAATTTTATTCGTATCAAATCAAATTAAATTATTATTTTTAGAGACGAAGGGATTATATGTTATGGACAGACAAGAAAACAATGAAAGACATCATCAATAGGATATTGGATGGTTGGGGAAGAGTTGACGGTGGATAATGGATTTTTGTCACAATCTTTTTTTATCTTTTTTCCATAAATAAGATATTCAAATTTATCTCTATGCTATTCAAAATTGTTTAATTTTATCATCGTTACATTATTTTTGGTTTAAGTTATAAAAAAGATGACATGAAGTGATTGGCTAAAAGGTAATCGATAAAAAACAAATTGCTTTTACAAGGAAACTAAAAGGAATCTATAATGAATATTCGAAATGAATTTTGGTACGATACGTTTACCAAATCCACTTTTCATAATAATTAATTTTTACATATAAGTAAATATAAAATTTATATTTATATTTATAGTTGTTAAAGTTGAATAAATTATTATTTATAGCAAATATATATATATATAATTCGCTATTACATATACAATTTGGAAACCAAAATTAATAACGAAGTGATAAAACAAAAAAGAAAAAAAAATATGGACAGAAAATGTATAAAACGACAGTGCATAAAAACGAAAAGCGGGAAGAGAGTTGGGCAGAAAATGGTTAATTAAATTGAATTGTATAATTACAATTGTATAGGACAATTATATACAATTTGAATTTGATAAGATGAGAAAGAGGAGAGAAGGCAAAAGAGGACTTGGAACAGGGAATATACAATCGAATCGAATTGTTAAAAACGAGAAAAGAGAGAAAATCTTTGGGGTTCTTCTGCTCTCTTGTTGTTTGTTTTGGCACTTGTTCCCGGACGGTTCTCCTCTTCTTTCTTTCTTTCTTTGCTTTTTTATATACAATTGAATATGTATAAAATAAAAAGAGAGAAAGAGAAAAGAGACTGACAGGGGATGGGAGAGTGTTATTGGATAATTATAAATGTATAGACAAAAAATATATGTAGTTGCATGTGATATACAATTTCTCTTGTTTTATACAATTAGGAAGCCACGATTTTACCATTCTATGTATAAAGCGAGATAGGAGAGCGACAGGAAAGGAAGTGAGCGAGGAATATGAGGGAGAAAGGACTGACAAACAGTTTATATGGAAACAATAAACAAACGGTGAGCTATATGATTATTTTATATTATTAATCGTCAAATCGATGTCAAAATTATTCACTTGTTTTAAACTATTCACGGTTATCAAAATAATGAACTCCGCATGTTAATAAAAATATTTTCTTTAAAAGAAATTTTGTTTCATTCTTTAATAGAAAGAATAATTTTATTCATCAAAATAATGAGTATAAATATTTTAGATCTTTTGATTTTATTTTTCTTAAGATTTCTTTGTGATTTTTTGTAAATTATTTTTCTGCTACTAATTAATATCCGACAGATCATATAATATATCAATTGTTCAACACTTATTTAATTTTCGACTTTTACAAGAAAATATCTTATCTAGCAGATTAAAAAAACCATTGATTTATTAGCTTAACCTTAATATTTTGTTTAATTAATAATGTTGTCGGCAACATTAATGCAAAATAGAAACTGACAAACCAGAAAAATAGAATGTCTAATAAAATATGTGCAAAATGGATTGTCGTACTTTAGTATAATTGTTTCACCTTTAAATAAAAATTTCGAATTTAAATTTTAAGTATAAATTTCTTTTCATTGAAAGCATTATCTCTAAATGAGTTTTATAATACGCAATTTAAAATTTGTAAAGAATTTAATGTAGACTTCGAACATCGAATAGGAAATAAAAAAATGTATAAAATAAGAAGTATAGTTCGGTGCATAATACTTTTCGTATTAGCAGGATTCGAAGAAAGACGTACTCCGAGGAATATAATATAAACTATCTATTATAATATAAACATATGTGACTAATTTCACAATTCAAATCTGTAACCTATAAATATCTCTTTATATTATTAAATACGTGTAAAATGACAAATGAAATATAAATCCATAAAAAATATCGACATATTTAGTCAAGGAAGATGCTGGAACATGTCGGGCAAACGTAACTAGTATATTTAGTATCGGAAAAGGGTCAAAAGTATCCTTGCACTATCCGAAATAGCTTAAATATACCCTTGAACTATATTTCGGCTCAAATATATATCCTTACCGTCAAACTATAGGGTCAAAATTACCCTTCTCATTAACAGAATCTGTTAAACACCATTTGGATGCCACATGACATGCAACATAATCCAATAGAGTTCCACTCATGCCACGTAGACTAATAAACTTACCCCTAATTTCCTCAAATTTTCTCCATTTCCTATAAAATTTAGAAAAGATTTCACTGAAGAACATAAAACCCCTTTCCCTCATTTCTCCATTTTTTGATAAACAATTTTGCGGCTAAGTCTTCAAATTACATAACTTATTAATTCTCTTTCTTAATTCTAACCCCTCCTATGCCTCATTCTTAATTTTAATTTTGATCTGTGTCATAACAATGTCCACTCAACCCATCCATGAACAACCATTCATTAAAAGTGACGTTCTTTCAAATGGAATTGGAATGAAGCAAATTAAATTAACAAAGTAGTGTCTTTGATCCAAAGAGTATTTCTGGTGCCCTGTAACATAATGTCATCACCTGAAATAATGAAGTCTGTTGTTGAAAGTCAAAAGAAACAAGCTCAAAAGGGTTAACAATATGCTAGAAATGGAGAAATGAGAGAAAGGGGTTCTATATTCTTAAGTGAAATCGTTTCTAAATTCTAAAGAAAATGGAGAAAATTGGAGAAAATTAGGGGTAAGTTTATTAGTCTACGTGCCATGAGTAGAACTCTATTGGCTTATGTGACATGTCATGTGGTATCCACATTGCATCCAAGTGGCATTTAACAGATTCTATTAATGAGAAGGGTATTTTTGACCCTATAGTTTGTCGGAAAGGGTATATTTGAGCCGAAATATAGTTTAAGAGTATATTTGAGCTATTTCGAATACTTTAAGAATATTTTTGCCCCTTTTCTGATTTAATATTATAGACTTTTCAAAAACGACTATAGTTATTTATCTTATTAGCAATTTATAGTTATAATTTAGCTATTTACTATTTATAATAACTAATTGAGATGTCCGGCAAAAAAAAATTGTATTTAATGAGGTGTACAATTAGGACTTAATTACCTCCACCTTATATTATAATGATTTCACTAACGAATATTCAAACAGGAAAATAATATGATATATGTTACGATACTTCCAAGATCCTTCCTCAAAATAATAATTAATTTAAGTTGTCTAAATATTTGAATAGAACTAATAATAATAATAATAAATAAAAGTATAGTGCTCTTATTGGGTATAAGGGACTTCCTAATTAAATGGTCAATGATGGAGAAATCTGGTATTTTCAGTTACCAACTTTATATTAAAGTTGCAATAATATAACTTAGCTTACCTCATTCTTGATTAAAACTTCTCTATTTATTAAAGCTAGCTAATCAAGTTGTGACACGTAATTTTTTTTCTAGCATGTACTTAATTCATTGTTTATTGTCAATATATGTTTGATTAAGAAAAAAAGTATTTAAGATTAATTATTATGTTTAGTAAAAGTTTAAAAAAGAATTGTCAAGTTGTTTAGTGGTGGAGAGGAATTACACTTGCTTTTAAGGTTGGCAAGAATATTTTGAAATATATATACATGAGAATTGAGTCATTGGAGAAGGTTCATTTAGGCTTTTGGGATAACTATTGACATCATTAGCCAATAATAAAGTTAACAATTTTGTGGTTCACTAATCTAATGACATATTTTGATGTGATTTGATTTGGGTCAAGTGTTCATGTATGTATTGGATAACTTTTTTTTTTTTTGACATTTATGGAGATGATATTAATTTAGAAGCTAATTACATAGATATGCTTTAATTTGTCATATTATAAATTTTATCATATTTTGGTGTACCCAGATACATGTATCTCAGGACACATAAAATCAAAATTAGGTGTAACGTGTTTTAGATATAATATTTTCAAGTAGATTCACATGTATCTGAGATATATCGACAAATCTTGATTTTCCCTCCCTCCCATCTTGTTGAATACTTGCCTATGTATTTGGTATATTCCAAATACATGTGAATCACACTAAATACACGTATCTAGTGTGATTTACATGCATCTGGGGTACATGACTATCTCTCTCCCCATCTCGCTTGTCTCGATCCTTTCTCATCGAGGTCGCTTTTCACTTTGTTTTGGTGTATCTAGATTTATCTTTATCAATATATAGTAGAAAACTATTAACTATTGGTAAAATATATAATATTTAAAGTATAACTAAAAATCAATATATAGGTATGGATGTATGCTAACAAGAAGTTTTCCGGAATTACAATCATATTAGGGGCGTTTTGAATCAATCAAATACTCTACCTTATATTATAACATTGATTTAGCCATACTCCTAGAATGTACCTTGCACCAGTCTTAATTAACCACACTCTTACGTACATACCTTATAGATGAGCGTCATCACTACATCCATTCAGACGAATGGTGACGTCATCATCAATTATGGATCAAGATACTTGAATTTATCTCTCTTGGGTATGACATGTGATCGATATTCACTCCAACCTTTGCATCATACATTACGTAGATTTGCACTCGTGGTACTCTATTTTAATCATGCTTAACCTAAAACCCTTTAGGCTCTAGAATCTTTATCGAAACACCTAGCTTGACATTAATTTCACATAGAGTCTCATCTACCAATATTGTGTTATCTCCAAGTAACATACACCACAACACTTCTTCTTGAATATGACATCTCGAATTGTCCATTACTAAAGGAAAAGGGAATGGACTAAGGGTTGATGATCTCTGATGCAACTCCATCATGATCATAAAGTGTTCTAAGCTACCACTTGCTATTCTAATCTGGATATTGTTTACATCATACATGTCTTTAATTTTCTTAATTTAGTCAATTACACACTTCTAAACTCCAAACATCTCCAAAGGACCTCCCTAGAAACATATCATATTTATTTTTTCAATGTTTATACTTTTTTTTTAAAGATGCCTTTGAACACCATGTGTAAAAGTGCTAGTCTTTTTTCCTGTTCATATATCACTCTAACAATATCTCCTTATAAAATAAATGATTTCTGTAATCGATCGTTTCAATATGAATCCAAATTAATTCTCAAAATTAGACAATTTCTCATCGTCCTCTTTATACCCTCCCCAAACGTTCATAAATATTACCAAAATTAAAATCAAAATTTAGAGGGACCAAAAGTGCTTTCAACCTTATTAGTATTATATTATAGCTATTTGTTTTCTATACATTAGAAAAATTAAAAGCTCTGGCTATTTTCGTCTTTTCTTAAACTTTGATTTCATGTTTCATTATGACGCCATGCAATCGTATACTAATATTTCTGAAAATGACATTATATTATGTTTATAATATTTAAAAGTTACAATTAAAATCAAAATGACATAAATTTAATAACTTAATGTAATTGCATATATCTAAAAATAGAATAGATAAAGAAATACAAGTGTTTCTATATTACCAACAAGATCTTAAATTGTGTTTGTGTATACATCATCTTGCACTATTAATGCTTGTAATTTGGTCAATTGAGGCCAACAAAAGATTAATTTTTTAATTAATAATTTGTATCTTTTTTACTCTTCCACCAATGTTACGAAACTTTTATAAAATCATATTATAAATCTCAACCACTTTTTAATTGCATCATCCTCGATATCATCATCCATTTTACGGCATTTGTTTCTTATCACATTTTATTCTGATTTTAGCATCATACGTGTTATTTAGTCCGGTTGAACATTTAGTAATTTTCGTATAAATTTTATATTTATGATAAAAATTTAATATTATATATAGGAACTTAATAATTAAATAGTTTTTTGATCGAATTCAAATATGAAATTTATAGTCCGATTGAAAATTTAGTAATTTTTATGTGAACTTTATATTTATGACAAAAATTTAATATTATATATATATATATTTAATGAAAATAATCAGTTGGATTCAATATTAAATATTTTTTGATGGGCAACTTTAACATATAGCAAACAAAAAAGTCATATTTGGATGCTATAGCAAATTTTGCATAATTGCGCTCCCATAGCAACAGGAATAAAAACGTTCTAATTCGCTATTAACCTATACAGTGTATATCGCTGGCCTAAAATTGATAATTTGCTGGCTATTTCGCTGTGCAATTGGTATAATTAGTTTTGCATACAGTTGATCAATTAAAATGTATGTAATTGCATATTAGAAGTGTATAGCAAGAGATAATATTTTTCCGCTTTAACAAAAACAGAAACACACATATAAACAATTCGGTGTTATAAGCTAGAAAAAAATGGTATTTCACGCAATTGTATAATACAATTGTATAATTCTTTGGCCTTTTTCTCTCAATATTTGAAGTAAAATGTTCTGTAAATTATATAATTTAAGGTGTTATTACACGAAGATATAATTTTTGCATGTGTATATACCAATTTTCTCTCGCTTGATACAAAACAGAAAAAGAAATTATACACTTCTGTGTATTAAAGCGAGAGGACGAGAATGGTAAGAGTGAGCGTGAGCGAGATCTGGGATGAGGAGACGCCTGGCAAATTTTTGCCACGTTTGCTATGGAGCAAATTAAATCAAACCCTAGCTATTCCATTTTAATTTAGGTTATTAGTTTGCTATTATATACAATTTTCCCTTTTTTGATCGAGTTAAAATATGAAACTTACTTATAATCAATTGACTTTTTAAATGAATTTCAGTATACTTTAAATGTTAAATTCGTCTTTAATTATGCGTATATTCTCTTTTATGTATTAGTTTGGTGAGTTTCTATGATTCAGTAAATGTCCCTCGATTTATGCTGACACTATTAATCGATGGTCTTGGGCCACATTATACCAATATTGTCATGATTGTCGATTTTACTTAGCTTACCTCATTCTTGATTAGAACTTTTCTAATTAAGCACTTAATTAACTAAAGCTAGCTAATCAAATTGTGACACTATGACTTCAACTTTACCAAAAAAGTATGTAATAGTAATAATTTAATATAATAAAAGTAATATATATTTTTTGTCAAGTTGTGTAGGAGTAATTTGGGTGGTAGAGAGGAGTTTCACTTTTGCTTTAAGGTTGGCAATATTTCGAGTCATTAAAGAAAGGATGACTTAGGCTTTTTGGGATAAGTATTAACCTCTCTAATCACTAATAAGATATGTTGATGTGATTTGTGTCAAATGTTCATGCATTTACCTGTCTAGCAATTTTGGTTCTTGTGATATTTGATTAAGTATATTATATTGAATTATATTTAGGATTAATTACAGAAATTTCACCATTTAATTTACTTATTATCATTATTTTCCGATAAGTTTTATAAATTTTCAAAATTCCTCATTTTCGTGCATTACATTAATGTCTACGAAGATAGCTTAGTGTATGATGTATAAAAGTACCTGAGACATCAGATTTGGGTATCGCGCGCATTAGATTAGTGTAATCATGTATAAAATGTACTCGTGCATCGTTCGTGTATTTAGCAAAATCGTTATTCGTGTATTCTCGCGCATCCATTATGTATCTCGCACATTAAATTAATGTATCAACGCTTATATTATTGTATCCGTTTTGATGAATTTTTGTAATTATAAACTTTTAAGGGATAAATTATAATTTTGCCTTAATATTATGTGATTTATGTAATTTGATCCATTATATTTATAACTATATTATCATTCTCGCGAAAAAAGGTGAAAGATGACATAACATGAGTTTCTATTAAATAAGTTTAATCTCAAAAATGAAAATGGTCGACCAATGTTGAACGCTTCAACTTGGTCATTAAAACAAGCGAAGATTGGGTGAAGGGCTAGACCAACTTATTGTATGTCATGCGTGTTTAAATTTTAAACTCCATCAAATTTAGAATAACAATACAAGTTTAATATATAAATACTAGTAATAAACAAATAATCACAACAATAATAACATTCTATGTAATCTCATAAGTGAAGTTTGACTATCTGAGGAGGGTACAATATACACAGATTTACTCCTTTATTTACGTGAATAGTAAGGCCATTGCTAATAAAGCTTCGATTTAAAAGAAATATGCTGAACTATCACAAATATTAAATTGAAATTTATGAATAACTAAGATACAAAACAAATGCTATTGACCTTATTATTGTTATGATATGATTTATTAGTATTATTAGAAGGGAAAACTCTTGTTGGTTAATTACTTAGGGATGTTCGTTCATTCAACAGATTTTCCCTTATAAAGACTTCAACATGAAAATTAACATTCGTCGGTTTTTGTTTTAATTAAACTTGATTTCATGCTTGGTGATGACAACATGCAATTTTATAATCTTTCTTAAAATAATATTATATATTGTTTATATTTTTTTAAATGTTACAATTAAAAATAACAATGACATATTGTATGATCTTAAAATAGAAAAGTAAATATATATTAAGTGTTTCTAGATTGCCAACAAGATCTTTGGTTGTATACTTGTATTATGTATGCATCATCTTGCACTAACTATGCATGTAATTTGGACACTACAGACTAATGAAAGGTTAAGTTCTTAATTAACAATTATATCTACTTTAACTTTTTCACTAATTAATGCAAATAACTTTTTATGAGAGAAACCATATTATAAAGTTACTTTATCCCCCCCCCCCCAAACCCCTGTCTCTTCTACTAGAGTAAAATAATAATTCATTTGTAAGGTAAACATATTACTATTGTTTTTATTGTTAGTGAATATATACATCTAATATACATATTTTATACATAACTATATGTAATAGGAATTTTTTTATTTTTCGTATGAAAAGAAAAAGGCAAATTTTCATCTCAATTATAAAATATATTAAGAAAAATTAAGGTCTTCGATTCGATTTGGCTATAGTGCTACTAATATGGTTGAGCCGCCACTGTATAATGATTGAAGCTTGTAATTATTTTTGTCGGGTTGCCAAATATGTAAATTTTCAATAAAGCCCAAAATTGCAAATGGACTTCAATTGTGGACCATCCAATTGGCTATAGTTTTTGGCCCACCAAATCTATAGGTGAAATCAATTGTATAGTAACCCGTTTTCGATTTCCATCCGCTTGTGAACTTTACCGGCTCTTCAATCCTCTCCGGCGAACTCATCGGCGATCTCTATCTTTATCCGGCGAAGTCAGGTAGTTAAGCTAATGTATTTCTCTCGATTTTTCATATTTTCTCATTTTTGTCTCGTAGATGCTTAAACCCTAAACCCTCTTCTTACACTTTTTGATAATGGCTTGAATGTTTTGATTATGGGCTAATTGATTCCAGTAAGTTATTAGGAAATGATGACGGAATAGTAATATGATTATAATATATGAATATTGTTCATGTTAATGTGAATAAAATGGAAATTGGAATAATCGATAGTAGAACTTTTACGGCTTGCATTTTGTGGAGGTTGTGGAGTTTGTATGCCTGTCATTCAGAAACTTGATGTGCTTTACATCTGATAAATCTGGAAGTGGATTGAAAAAATGGAAGGGATGAAAACAACTTGAAGATAATGTTATTAAAGGCTCGTAATCGCGCTTAACGTCCTGATGCTCAGTTAAAGCTTGGTTGTGCACTTGGACTTTATGAGCTATCACTTTACAAGGTGAATCCTGCATGACTTGTACAATCTTTGGTAGCATTGTTTTGCTATGAATAAAATTCAGCGTATCAAATACGATGTTTGGTTAGCAATTTAGAATCACGCATAACTAATGTATGTCTAATTAGGGAATATTAGTGTTATTTATAGAAGATGGAATAAGTAATAGATGAATAACTAAACCTAACCAACAACCAAGTGACCCCTAAGGTGCTAAGGCATGCGGCATGTCACCCATTGGATCTGTCCTTAAGAGGGTAGTAGTAGTAGTAAACATTAAAATAGTTGGTAAGCTGATAGAAAAAAAGTTTAAAATGAAATTTCTTGTGATTAGGAATAAGAAATAAAATTTACTATAATAAAATAGCTTGGGAAACAGAAAACTACATTTTTTCCTCTAAATCAGAAATTTCAAATGCTTTTAGATTTGATTGATATGATTTGACTTCATACATTTAGCACAATTCATATGTCCTTCCAGTTAATTTTTCTTGCATTACATTTTTGTGTGTATATGCATGATAAGCAGTTAGATATTTCTTCATTAGTGGCTGTCTTCGTTTATGTCTACGCTTTAATTCTGCTTTGTGCTTAAAGCCAACAACTTTGACGTTTTCCTGTGATATTCAGTCTTCATTTTTTACTATTCTGCTTGAAATTTTGGTAAAATGATATTGATTGACCGTGTACCGGCACTTGTAAAAAAATTATACGTTCGAAGTAAGCTGCTTGTTAGTAAGCCCACCCTGATTATTTTCATTTGAGAACTGATATATGAAGAATTCCCGAGGATTTCAGTTTTAGTACTTATAAAGCCACTAACTTTCTATGGCCTTCCAAAAGTAATCAAACTTTACTAAAGGAGGCCATGGTTCCGGAGCTTCACATGTTATAAAATTGGTCTCAAGTAAATCTGATGCAGATTTGGACATTGTAAGTTAGGCCAAAAGCAAGCTAAACTTTGCTCTAAAGTGAGCTATACGTCTTATCAATTTGGTACTCAACTGGATACCTATCAAATAGAGTTGTTGTTATTCAACTAATAAATAATGTTGCTGAGGAATCACTATATGTTGAATTGGTATGCTTGCATAGCTGGAAAATCGTTGTACAACTTTTTTCTCCCCCTCTCTCACCTTCTCTTTCTCTCAATCCCCACCCCACCCTCAACCCTAGATCTCTCTCTCACACAGACATGTATTCATTTAGGCACAAATACGTGTCCCGTCTTTATGCATAGTCGTGTTCCTTTTTTTTCTTTCATCGCTTTGCAAACTCTGATATATAGAAAAGCTAAAGAATTGCTTTGGTGAATGCTTGTACTAGTTCCTGGTCTTTTAAAAAAAACAAAACTGGTAACTTTAGTCTATACACCCGCAGGTATACTGCAACAGAAGTGTAGTTCCCCTTCAAAAGTATTACAACTTACAGAATAAAACAGTCTTAATCTAAACTGCTGCCTATAAACAATCGGGCAAATTGAAGTGTATTCTGTCCTAGTTAATATATCTTGTTTACACCAAAAATAGTTCCTAGTCTCATTGATAAATTTCTCATTGTTTCCTTGTTTGCATCATTAACAGTCATGAAGGTTAGGGCATCAGTGAAGAAGATGTGCGAGTTCTGTCGCACAATCAAGCGGCGCGGGCGGGTATATGTGCTATGTACATCTAATCCCAAGCACAAACAAAGACAAGGCTATTCAACCTTTGCCTCTGAAGGCCTCATATCAACTACGTATGCATTCTTGGGCTTCTTTATCTCTTTTAGTATAAAAATAATGCAGTTGTGTAAAAATGTACAAATTCTATTACTTGAATCTCTTTTTCTCTAAATGAACTAAAATAGAGATATGCCTATAGGGACACGAGCTTTGGTGGGCATAGTTATCCGGTACTTATGGATGTAAAGGTACCGGTAGAATTAGTCAAGGCATGCTCAAGCTGAACTAAATGCCACCATCATTTTAAAAAGAAGATAGGGATGGGAGATAGAGTTTTCTCGTCCATCTTAAGTAGGGATGTCAAAGCTGTAGCTGAGGGGGGATTGGATGGGGTGGTATTTCATTTTTCTTTTAAAAATAGAGTTAGTCAGTTAGATAGCATTTCATATTGTTAATTTGAAATGCAGCAAGGCAGGCTTCTGGTAGAAAGGTTCACGGAAGGTAGCTGCACAAAATAGCTCACCTTTTAACCAGATCCCTGAATAAAACATAATTATCAGACCGATTGATGTGAATTTGAAATATGAAGTCCTCGCTCCTGAATAGTCTCCTGTACACTATTTATCATCTCTGTACCTTGTGTGTTGATTTGTCAAATGTATTATGTTTACTTCCTAAAGTGGAGGCACTGCCACCTGCTTTGAAGAAAATAAGTCGTAATTTTGGGATGGACTAAACAGACCCAGGCCAAGTAATAAAGTCGAGATGAGAGAGTTGCTGTTAAAAAATTGGACATGTCAATGGTGTACACCATATTTATAAACCAAAAGCTGTAAATGACTGCCATTAGTTGTTCGAAGAATAAGAGCACTTCTGAAAAGCCGTAATGTTGCTGTCATTAGTTATTTCTTCCACTGCAAGATTTGAACTATTAAATTTTTGTTGCTGGCTTGCTTTGATGTGTGCCGAGGCTTTATTGGAAACAACTTATCTACCTTCCAAAGTAGGGGTAAGGTCTGCCTAGGCACTACCCTCTCCAGACCCCACTTGTGGGATTACATTGGACATGTTGTCTTTATTTGATGTGTAATTTTTGGATGTGAATGATGGTATATGGAATCCATGTTAAAAGATTGTTATAGGTAAAAACTTATACCAGACTATTAAGACTTTTTGCTGGTAACCTCTTCAGGCCTGTGATGACGAGGGTTAAGCAGGATACTTCAGTTACCGAAGGTATTCGCTCTCTCTTTCCTGGTAAGATCGAGGCAACTGTGACACCTTGGTGGAAAAGGGGGATAGCTTCCATTCTTTTCAAGGATGGACCAGTAAGCAAGTAGAAGTTTTGTTGCAAAGAGTGTTACACTATAGGCACGCACTCCTAAACATTATTGCTTTCTGAACTTTGGTCAGCTTTCTTGCTGCTGTTATTTCTCTTGCCCCTTCATACCCTGAACACATTGTCATGTGTGCGATAGTTACAATTGCAATGAGCTATAAGTATGTTAGTACCTTCTTTTCTTTGTATTAGTTACCGAGGCAAATGTCCCGTTCCTTGCTTTCTACCATTGACCATGGAGTTGCTGATTCATCCATTGGAGAAGAGAAAAACAGGATGATTCAAATTTCTTTACTTTTTCTATGGAATACTATGTTTTTCCTTGATCTGAGGGTCTATCGAAACAACCTCTCTGCTTCTGAAGAGGTAGGTACAGGTAAGGTCTGCATATACTCCACCTCCCCAGATCCCATTGTGTAGCAGTACACTTGGTACACCGTTGTTTCGTTTATAGAATAGTGAAGGTTTCTTTCAGGATTGGCCCTAGTTGCATGAAGAATGAAAGTGGACTTGCTTTAAAATGGGATATTAAGCGAACTTTTAATAATTATGTCAAACATTATTGGAGTGTTTGTTCGGTGTATTATTGGATATCAATTATTTTGATGACTCCATTGTTTTGTGTCAAACTCAACCCACATTTTGTCACTTTCATTTAAAAGTAGAGGGTGGAAGTATCATTATATCATCTTCAATTAGTTTTTCATATTTTCCATGGTGGATATCAGTAGTTAAAAGGTGAAAAAAATATATTAGTTCAATGTTGGTTAAATGAATTGTATATTTATATGATACATAACTTGCATTATTCGATGAGTTTTTGGTTAAAAACATCCTTTAATTATATTTCAAATTTAAACTACATCCTTAAAGTATCATTTCTAGCAGAAAACATCTTTTAACTATATCCAAACTTAAACTCTATCCTTAAAGTATCATTCTTGTCATAAAACATCCTTCAAGTATTTTAAAGTGAGTAATTTTCATCCTTCTACTTGAATTTCTCTTAAAATTATCCGATATATCCCACAAAGATTAAGTCGTCCCTTCCTAATTATTATTCTTAGATATGTCAAGAATATTATCGTAAACTTTTTTGTAATTGAGTTAAGATGCAAAACTTTTAATTTGACCATTTGTTTCATTCATTTTTCGTGTAATTTTAATTAAAAATATCATTAGTTTAATTATGTTTCTTCTCAATTAAATATGCTAGAAGCGACATTCGTTGGAGAGCTCCGCTTCTAATAATGTAGAATGAAACTCAAATACGAGACATAGTCAATATTCTGGTCACTTCAATATTAGATTGACCAAAAATTCTATTGATTTAACTGAAAAAGGATAAAAATAATTAAAGTCCAACTTCTTTCCGTTACGAAAAAAGCAAATTATGTACGCTCCCACCTCTCAATCATTTTTAGTTTCTATGAGCAACAATGTCTAAGATTTGTTATATTTTTCAAGAACTTCTTGTAGCAAGTAATGAAATTATGCAAAATAAGTTTGTTGATAGTCACGTTACCTACTCATGTTTTCGTAAGATCCATTAGTTTTTTGACATTATCTACAAAAGGATGAAACTTGTTCACTTACAAATACTTAAATGATGTTTTATGCTAAACATGATACTTGATGTAGTTTAAGTTTGGGTATAGTTAAAGGATGTTTTCTGCTAGAATTGATACTTTAAGGATGTAGTTTAAATTTAGGATATAGTTAAAGAATGTTTTTGGCAAAAAATTCTTTTTTGATTTAGTATAAATAGTTAGTACTTGCATCACAGTTGATTTGTATGGTATTGTTGGTTTAAATATTATGTTTGTTTTAACTGTTAAATTTTTTAAAATCGTATAGTTTTTCAAAAAAAGTATAGTTTGAAATTCATCGTTAGGTAGGGACGAAAATCCTATTTTATGTTATGATCAATTTTGTGATATCAGTCATTATCTTAATATTTTTTCTTTATTTATTTTATTCTTTACCTTATCTTTCTATGATAGCTTTATCGTGTATCTTTTTTTTTTGGAGGTTTATCATTAAAATTGTTGATTTGGGACATTTTATAACGACCTAAAGCCATAGAATCCATTTACACATTGTATTCATCAAAATAATATAATTGATCCAATTTTATCAAAGAAGTCCAAATATTTAATCCACTGTAAATTTTTACGATGGATATTAATTATTATTTCCTCTGTTTTACAAAGAATGACCTAGTTTGACTTGACACGAAATTTAAGAATATAAAGAAAACTTTTGAATCTTGTAGTCCTAAATTAAAGTTAAGTCATATGTACAAAATTGTCCTTTGATCTTGTGGCCTTAAACATGTCACGTGAAAAGTTATAAAAAAATGATCATTTTTTTCTAAACATATTAAAAAAAAACATTCTTTTTAAACGAATGAAGTATAATATTGTTTGAATTCACCAAAATAGAGAAAAAGTTGAGGAAGAGTTTTATTGATTGACGTGAATTATCAATTACAATAGGTCACAACTCACACATTCTTATCCTATGGCCGGTTTGATATTGCTACTAAAAAATGTTTATATTTTACAGCATTTTAAAAAAAAAAAATTAGAAAAACATTTTTGAAAAAAATTAAAAGAAGTAAATTGTGTTCGAGTAATTTTTTTTAAAGAAAATATTTTTGAGAATCAAATTGTGAAAAAAGACAAGTATCCACTTATAGTATTGAGATGATTTATAGAGAAATCATTTTAAGTATTAATTATTAAAATTTTATTCTAATTTTAATTTTTGTTAAAATAAATGTACATAGTCAAATTTTCAATCAATATTATTCATAGATGGATAAAAAATAAATTGAATAGTGATATAATATTGAATATGATTATTTCAGTATAAATTAAAATACCAAGTAAAATAGAATTTAAAATTATTTCATAAATCAAATACACCACAAAAAAAAGGGTAAATAAATATAAGAGATATATTGATAAATATGTATGTATGGTAGGGATATTATGTTCTTGAAATAAATAATTTTCTGCTGCTACTTCTACTTTTTTTAAGAAGCAGAAACTTTTAGATTTCTCCCAACAGCAGAAAAAGTACTTCTGGTTGTCATGTTGCCCTTATCGAAATTGTCAAACAGGCTCTTAATTAATTACTTCCTCCGTCCGAAATTGTTTGTCATGTTGCCCTTATCGAAAGTCAATTTGACTAATTTTCAAAGGTAAATTAGATCACATTAATTCGATATTTTAAACAAAAAAATTAGATATTCTAAAGCTACATAAAAAGTAATATAAATTATAATTTTTTCTATATTAATATGATGAAAAAAAATACATCTTAAAATGTTAGTCAAACTTTTACATTTTGACTCTAAAAATAGAAACCATGACAAATAATAGCAGACGGAGGGAGTAGAATCATATGTGTAAATATGTAATGTATCGCTCTTTCCTTTTAAATATATATAAAAAAAGGAAACTTTCACATATAGCCACTTAAAAATAATTAATTACTCTATAATTATAGTTTGATAATTATAATTTGTAGCTACATGTTATTGGAGGAAGAGAGGCGGAGCGAGACTGGTGAGAGAAGGAGAGAGGCGAGACAGAGGGGGAAAAGAGTGGGAGGAAAGGGTGAATTGTATATGTATATTGGAGATAATTGTTAATTTATACATATGAAATTGTATATATGGCAAGAGAGATTGGGGAGGAGGAGAAAGGCGCGCGAGGGAGACTGGAAAAGAGAGGAGAGAGGCGGAGCGGAGGCAGAGAGTGGGAGAGATGTGAATTGTATCTAGTATAACTGTATTACATTATATATAATAGATATATAAATATATAGATATAATTATATATATAATATATATACTATATATATATATATATGGCAAGCGAAATTCGGGAGAGGGAGGAGAGGGGGAGTGAGATTGAGTTAGGAAGAGAGAGGCGGAGAGCGAGGAGAGGGTGGACGAGTGGGAGAGAGGTTGAAGAGAGAGTGAATGTATATATATATTATATAGGCTAAAAAATGTATATATACATATATATTTGTATATTCCTGGCGAATTATAACATATAAAACCTGATTTAATTATACAACTCGAAAGTCAAACCCACGTATTTTTAATGTATAATGTTAGTCGCGAGTGGTAATTATTGCCAAACATAGCTAGGATGAGTATTAAATAGTATAAGTTTACTTATCCGCGTAAATTTTTTCCTGTAAAAAAATGACACATTTTTATATTTTATAAATTTTATTTTTTAAATAAAAAATTCTCATTTGATTTTTATTGAATTGATTCATAGTTATCTAAATATTTATGACTTATTTTTTATCACAAATTTTTAAAAATCTTTCTATCATATTTAAATTCGTGTTCAATCAAACATCTTCGAGATATAAAAAATAATCCTATACTTTTTAGACTACTAACATCTTTAACAATACCAGTATACCACTAACATCTTTAACGTTTTTCTGTTACCACTCCACCATTTACCTTATTTGGAAAAACATATGCATGATATTAATTTTGTATCTTCTTATTTTTTATTGAGAAAATCCAGTAATTAAGTAAATATATATTAGTTAATTATTTAATATAATTATAATTTGAAGAAGTTATGTTTCCCACTAATACATAACCATCTCGTTCAAAATTTGTATAATTTGGCGCCTAATTATACAAATCCACAATTTGTATATTTTTTTCTGGCCTGTATATAATTATTTTGCAGATATATTTGATTTTATCAAATTTTGAAAAATTCCTAAATGTATAAATACAAAGTATATACTTATCTTGTTTGTAAATTGATAAACAAATTATACAAAGAAAAATATCCACAACAAATGAAACTATAGCTATGAAGCATAATTAATCAAACTGCATCTAATTGAGTTTAATAAATTTAAACTCTTTGTTATTTATAAAATTTTTCCAATTACATATATTTTCAAACATAATGTCACATAAATTGCAGCTTTAAGTATTGTATATGACTAGCAACATAAAAACCTCATATAAGTAGACACCAAATTAATATCATGTAAGTACACAAAGTAATTGAAGTTTTCATTTTTCTAGAGATTCAATTATTATAAGATTAAAATTTAATGACTAAACCTCAAATAAGAAGATACAAATTAATATCATGTATATATACCTGAAATTTTTCATTCATCTAGAGATTCAATAATTATAACATTAGAATTTTAATGACTAAATTTCTCTAGGGTTTCGGGTAGAAAAACTTTCATAAATAACAAAGAAATTAAACTTAATAAATTCCGTTAACTATAAATTATAGCTTCTGGCGTTTGAGTACTGACTTTTTTCTTCTGCTATTCTAATAAACAAGTATATATCTTAGCAATTACTTTAATTCTCTTTATAATAATAACCAGAGTTGAGATTCAACGACTACATATAAAAAAAATAAGTCACAAATATTTATGTAATTTGACAATTTAAACACTCTACAAATCATGCATGTAATTTTTAAAATCATTTTATTGATTTTGTTTAAATATATATATATATACTTAAGCTTAGAAAATGATTAAGAAATCTGAATTCCAAATGATTTTCTTTAATTCAAGATACAAAGTATTTTAAAATATGATACAACACTATACTATTTTTCAAAACAATTTTCCCTTTATATAAGTTATTAAGTACAACACATTTGGAACAATTCTATACGTAAGATTCGAAAATTAGTGTCTTTTATAAGAAGAGACCTCCATTTTATCATCGAAAGAGATATTTAAATTTTAAATTTTATCATTAATTAAATTGTCCATGGCGACTTTCAACACCTTAAAAAACAAAGAATCATCCAAATAAGATGTTAACAAGAAAAATATTTTAATATGCCTTTCAATAAAAATAAATGTTTGACAAATATATTTGTCGGATACTCTTTTCAAACTATGACAAGAAAAACACTTAAATCTTATCTATATAGTAATAGAGTAAAAGGATGAGTGGAGTAGAGATATTCGTAGAGACGTTTTAAATTTTCATTAGTTTAAATATTTATTTAATTTTTTTTAATTAATTTTTGAAATCAACAAAAAATAATAAATTTTTTGTTTTTTCCTATCAAAATTGCAAAATTTGTGGAAACGTGTGTACATAAACTCAAAAAAAAAGTTACACACAAAAGATCAAATTAGAAATGAACATAAATTAATGTAATATTCATTTAAAATTATATGAAATGTACTTCTTTTATAAGTTAAAAATATTCGAAAACGTACTTTATGGATTCAGATATTTAAATTTTGCACAAGTCCCACCACAAATTTATTGAAACAATTCCCCACCCCCACCCCCCACCCCCCCCCCCACCCCCGACAGACACCAATTTACGGTTACCAATATTAGCACACCATAAATGGATATCCCTATTGAACCACGAAAATGTGGTCCAATATCGATTTCAACTTCTATAAGTGTTATTTGCTTTTCCTCCTTATTTTTTTTTTAAAAAACAAATAAAAAAAGCATCACCAAAAAAACTATATACATTTTTTTAGAAATAAAAATGAATTTAGCATAGTATTCATATAAAATGATGTACATTTTTTAAAAAAGTTAAAGATACTAGAAAGAAATATATTTATCAATTCATTTATTTATTCTATAATTTTATAATAAAATTCTCAAGCTCATATACAAGAAACAAACAAATTGATACTATCCACAAGAAATAATTAACACCAAATTCACTTAAGCATCACATTCATGTGACCCATCAAATTCTTCAATTTTGATTCTATATATTGTAACATTAGTTTATCACTAAGCACACACGATAACAACGATAATATAATCAATATAATTTTAATTAATTTATTACTAAGCATACGTGATGACAACAATAAAAATAATAATATAATTAGTATAATTTTATAAGTGAATTTTATCAGTATAGAATAGATATAGATTTTCACTCAATTCGATCTAGTATAACAAATTAAAATATTTATAAAAAAAAATGCAATAATAAAGAAAACACATCAATTAATAAGAAAAACACTATAACTATTTATAACAACTAAATTATACAATATCTGAAATACAATAGACAATGTAACAAATATCAAAAAAAAAAAAACTACACATATAAATATAAAAGCTAATATTACGAATCTAATAAAACTAAAAAAATAATCAAATTTAATTATTTATTAAATTTTTTTATCCTAATTTGTGTCCTCCGAACCATCCCAGATGATGCTCACAAAGGCACCTAATTGTTACCCACTTCACTTGCTAGTCCAATATTGAAACCAAACTAAACCCACAGATAAAGAAGAGAGAGAAAGAGAGGAGAGAGAGAGACCAGGTATTAGAAACACCCTTTTGGAATTCAGTTTCAATTCCATTTATTTATTTATTATACACTGTTAACTAGTGTGTTGTATTTTGTATCTATATGGTTGCTCTGAGGTCAGGTAAAAAAGTTGTCTTTTTTTTATTTTCTTTCTATTTCTTATTCTGATTCTTGTAAAGTGAAAAGGGTTGTTGTTTCTTTTCTTGTTGGAACAGAAAAAGATTGGATTTTTATGTTTGGGGTTTTGTGATCTGGTTCATTTTGGAGCTTTGAAGAGGAATTGGATAGTAATTCTTGTATGTTTAGATATATGATGCTGTCTAGTTCTTTCAGTGCTTGGATCAGTCATTTTCTAGCTTGCATGGGGTATGTGTTCAGATTCTTACAAATCAGTTTACTGTTTCTTGAATTGTTGTTGGTTTAGTGAAAGTTTGTTCTGTTTTTTTTATTCAATTTTGCTGAATTCTAGGCTGTTTGAAAGTGATTATATGTGTGTGATGGGGCTTTTTAGTGGTTTGTTGAACATATTATTTAATGTCATTGACTTTTTTATGAAAATTGTGATTCATTTGCCTATTTGGAAATATTTAGCTGCTACTTGTATATTTTAGCCACTGAAAAGGACACCCAAAGGGGGGAAATGGAATTGGAGGAAGGGGTTTTGCTCCTCAAGAGGGAGGGAGGAGAAAGTTTAAAACTTGTATGTTCTTTAGATGGAGGAGAAGGGGTTTGGGGGGGTGGTGGTGGAGGGGGTGAATCAGATGTCTAGGAAAGTGAACTAAGAAATTTCTTGCCATCTGTCATAGTGGACAGAGTTACATTATCTAGTGTTTGGTGTTTGATCTTCCAAACTATGGTTTGAAGAGTAGCTTATAAAGTGAACTTCCTTTTGCAAAAGGCTAATTCTATCATATGATTATTTGTAATCTGTTAATTTAAATATTTGGGCATATGATTTGCGTTAATATTGATTCTTTCAAGACATAATTTCTGAAAATTTTGAAGAGAAACAAAATTGAAATGATTAGATAAATCAGATTAGGTTGAGGAAATAACCAACATTTATCATTTTCAAGAACTAAAGGACTGTTTCAAACTTCTAATGAGCACCATCAGCTGTGGGACTTCAAATGCAATTAATAGTCGGTAGAATATTTAGGTGTGCTCTATGTACCTCACCTTGGAGTAATGGAATAATTAGCATAGAAGTAATCTATCTTGGAATATAAGATTACCAAAATGGATATTGTCATTAGCATGGGATGCTGGATACCTTTCATGTTTCATTTTTTCGGAATCATCTTTTCTTCTCCTATTGCTTTCAGTAAGCTTAGTTTTATTGGGAGCTAATGCTAGAGCTGGTTTGGAAGGGTTTGTTATCTTGCAAAACAGTTTTAAGTGTATTTTTACTAGCAAATAGTCGCTACCCGAAAGATTGGTATTTACATTCTGTATGCTTCCGGAAAGGGTGAGAGGAAGGGGAGAAGGGAGTTGGAGGTGAACTGGCTAATCTACTTCCACTTCATGAAGTATGTAACTATGTTAACCTTCAACTCTGGTTGTCTTGAATAGATTAAAAAGGAAATACAAGATATACTTCCTCCAGCCCTTCCAATTTTGGGAGGCTTGTAAAGACTTAAATCATTTCTACTATCTGTTGCTTCATTTTGCTTTGTATCTTGATAGTTTTCATTTTTTCTTTTACTTCCCTCTTAAGACGAAGGTCTATCAGAAACTGCCTCACTACCCCACAAAGGTAGATGTAAGGTCTGTGTGCATCTTACTCTCCCCAGATGCCATTGTGGGAGTATCTGCTATCTGGTTATTTTGTTGAAAAAAACTTAAATTGAAGGGAAGCATACTCTTCTAGTTTTACTCCATATCATTGTTCTCCTAAGAAAACATAAGGTAACAGCCCATCTTCCTTCCTCCTTTAATTCACCTTCTATAAGTCATTGTCTTAGAGTTTGTTACTTGGTGTGTCATATGGGTAATCAGTGATGATGAGTTTGGAAATTTTTTGAGTTATCAATCCTTGAACCTCCAAAGTTAAAGAGGGCCTTTGATATATGATTTGGAAGGGGGTGGGGTGAGGGGGATGGGAAGGAGGCTTAAAAGTCTCTTTGGAGCAGCTTGTGAATATTGCTGAAAATCTAAGAGATATGTTTTATCTTGATATATTATGTCATATATGGTGGCTGTTTGTGATATGATTTTGGATAACATCTGTGAGACTATGACTCTAAGTGGAGTTGTCATCTGGATATCTTTTATTTCATGTGTGTGTTCACTAATTGTTCCCAGTTACTTTACTGTCTCGTCTTCAGTGCATCCCAATTTTTCTGATCTCTTCATTTGATTTTGGCTAATCTGTATGAAAGATCATCTAGGTTGTCCTTTCCCAATTTTGTGCTAAGTGAACTTATGGTTTATGAAAGGGAGGATAAGGAAGTCATAAAAATATGGAGATTAGGCTTGTTTGGTCCATCTCAATTTGTTGAAAAGCATGTGCCAAAAAGAATGCTTGGTAGAAATTCATTCTTGGAGATCAAGAATGAAGAGTGTGGAGGAGACCTTTGGGCAATTTTTCCTTCTCTCTATTTTTATGATAGGAACCGGCAACTCATATTGTTATAAATAGAGAGTCCATTCTCTCATCTCAACACATAAAGTAGAACATAGAAGCAAGAGCATAGAGCAATTCAGACATAAGAAATACAATCTTTAAGATAAATAGAGTACAAGCTGTATATAGTGAGCTATGTAATCAAAAGATGATTGTTTCTCTTAATTATGTAATGATACTAACCCTTCGGGGTGTCCAGTGGTTTGAGCTTGGGACTTCCATGTTGGAGGTCTCAAGTTCGAAACCCCTTGCCAGCGAAAGCAAGGGGTTTGCCTTCTGGGTTAGCTCATTGCACCAGGCTTGCCTAGTGCGGGTTACCTCTCCTATGTGGTTTGCGAGCTATTGCATAGGAGCGGGGGTTTTACCCTGTGCGCACCCAAAGGGTAGCGGCTGCGGGTTTTCCTTGTCGTCAAAAAACAAATTAAAAATTATGTAATGATACTATAGAGTGAAAATTCTGTAACTATAGTCATAATATTTTGCCACTCTAATAGAGCTTTCCATGTTAACATTTTGATGGTCTTGGTCTCTTATTTTTTTTAACAGAGAGAACTTTTTCTATGGGAGATTACTCTAGGCAATACAACAAATCTGAACCCATAAAACCTGAGGATTATAAAAACAGCTAGTGCAATCAGAATTACTATTGGATATTTGTTTACACTTGTTGTGGGGAGCTATACCTTGGCACTTAAAATTGCAGTAGAGTGGCATTCTCTACAATTGAATTGGATTATATTATTGTTACTAAAGCTGGCAAGGAAATGATGTGGCTCAAACTGTTTCTTCAAGAAATTTGGCTTTTGGAAGAATGAGTATGTGGTCTATTAGGACAGTCAAAGACTCAAAGTGTGACGGACATGAGCAATAACTAAACATATTGATGTGAGATTTTATTGGATTCGAAATAATGTAGAGACTAGATAACAAACTCTTACAAAACGTGAAAAAAAGTAGAGACTGGAATGAATTCTTACAAATCGTGAAGATTTTCATTTGTGAGAATCCTTTAAATATGCTAACCAAGATAGTAACAAGAGACAAGTTTAAGTTGTGCAAAAACCCTGTAGACTATGTTGCTCGGATAGACTTCGGTGTAGGTTTTTAATACCATGCAGATCTCGAGGTCAGACTCCTCATCACTTAAATTTGAGGATTTGGTGGTACGGATCCAAGTGCGGATACATGTGCTCGGATACGTCCATAAATCTCATATTAAAACATAAATAAGTATGCATTTTAATTAATCAAAGTTATTGAATTAAATAAATACGATTTAATTCTTTTATAAACACCTAATAGTTTGTTCTAAGATATCTCGTGTAAATCAAATATTCTCGTTCTTTTTGGTCATACTTGTAGTCAAGGCACCCTAGGTAAGTTGACCAAATCCGGTGCGAGGCCTAACCCACACCCAAACTATGTCGAATGGACATGGGTGCAACAAGGATTCGAAGGGCTTGTGTGTAGCATAGCCTCTAGGCGCATCTAGATATTTAGTTTTACCTTCATTAGGCTTAGGTGAATTGGTCTGGAGGGGGAATTTATGGGGTCCATTCCCAATTTATTAAAAAGCCATGTGCCAAAAAAACACTAGGTAAAAAATCATCTTAGAGGTCAAGAATAAAGTATGCTGGGGAGAATTTTCGAGCAATTGTTCAGACAAGTGACCTCTTGCATGAAAAGTTTTAGACAAGTGATTAGACACTTGTCATGAATAAAAGCATATTCATGTTGATCATTTGCAATCATAAACTAACAAGTCTCCCGCAACTAATCCAATTCTCTTTCAGGTAGAATCTGAATCTTAACTGCTCTTTTTCTCTATTCTTTTTTTAGTAGCCTACTTTGTTATTTGAATTTTGTGGTTCCTCCTTACTCATTGAGGAATTGTTGGCGAATATAATTGAAAAGGAAAATAAATATGTATACTGTAAAGGAAAAAAATATTTGGATAAAGTCATACGCGGCTTGGATAAAGTCATACGCGGCTTCTTGAACTCGTCCGCATTTTTCACTTTGACACCTTAACGAAAACTAGCACCTATTGAACATCTAAATTACCCAAAAACTGTACCAATTAAACACAAAAGGTGACATGACAATTTAAGTGTTCCTCACTTTCCTTGGGTGTGTAAATACATCACAAATAATGATTTGTTGTTTTTTTTTTCAAAAAACTGACATCTTTTGTGCATGACTATAACCAAATAATCTTACTTCCCTTCTTGTTTAACACTTCGCCGCCACTCCACCGCCACAAGTTTACCATTTTCATTCATCTGATTTGGCATTCAAGGAAAACAATACTTCTGGCACTTGAATCTGAAGAAAGAAGAAAGAAGATTCTTGGGTCATCTTGGTTAAAAATGCAGGCCAATATCCATCAATCCATTTCCGAGCAAACACCACCATTCAACAATCATTCTGTTAAACTATCTCAGAGAATTAGATAGAATCAATTTTAAATGACACAATCTGGATCCCCTCTCTATCTCTTCTTTATCGAACCGTTTATCTTCCACAAACATCTCAACCATTCTGTTAAGCTATATACTGTGTTTCATTGATTATTTTCACTTTTGTACTAAATCTGAACATATTGTTATAAGAAGGAAAGAAAACGTGAGCTTTGCCGGAGGGGGTGGCGGTGACAACTAGAGACGAGGGTAAGAACATGAAAGTGGAAAGGGTTGGGTGAGTGGCTGTGAGGTGTAGAGAATGAGTTCCCCTTTTTCATTTTTCATTGATTATTTCTTTGGATTATAAGGGGTTCAGAACTATTTTCAATTATTTCATTTTTATAATTATTTTGGGCCCATACTCATAAGGTCATTCTTTCATTCGTGGCTTTCTTTTACAAAGTTCGCTTGTGAGTTATACACTATTTCTTGGGTTGGTTGTCATTCGTGTTTAATAGGTACAAATTATTAAGATTGGAGTGTCTTATAGGAGAACAATGCTCCATTAAGGTGTCAAAGTGAAAGATGTGGACAAGGGTCGAGGGCGGGTTATGACTTTAGCCAAAATATTACTACAATATTATCTATGAGTACATATACAAATGGCTTGAACCATTCTAGGCACTGTCCTAATAAATTATTTCAGCAATGTGATAATTTTCCTAGGAATAATATTCTTTCTCTATAGGGGAGAAGGAACAACAACATATAAATAACAAACTAGCTAGTTAGAAAATGAGAATAAGAGGAACAACAGTTAAGATTAAGTTGTAAAGATTAGAGAATTCTTACCTGAAGAGAATTGAATTAGTTGTAGGAGGCTTGTTATTCTTATGATCTATTTGTAGGATAAGAAAAAAACATTTCTTCATGACAATGTCTAGACAGTTGTCCAAAACTTTTCATGTTAGATGTCACTTGGTTGATGACGCCACTTTCTTTTTTTAATGGAGGTTGATGAAGCCACTTGTCAAAAAGGAATTCTAATGTTAGTGTTTGGGACAGTTCCTAGCATGACTCAAGCCATTTGTTATCCACTCATTACGTAAAAGCTGTAGTAATTTTTTTAAAAAATCTTTCAACTTCAAATTCCCTAAAACCCTTATATTTGCCAACAAATCTTGGTTCTCTCTATTTCTGTTCTCGGAGTCTTCGGCTTCTATTGTTGTAGATAGAGGGGCAATTTTCTCATTCCAGCTCTAGAAATATAGAGCATTGAAGCAAGAGTAGAGTGGAGGACAATACACAGGAAGAAGAAAAGCGTTTGTGAGGAAAATTAGAGCATGAGCAGTATTATAGTAAGGTGAATAAATCAAAAGAGGATTGTTTCTTTCGAGTGTGTAGTGGTCTTTTGAGTATTTTACTATCTTGATATTATTTTTCGCATTTACGGCCATGGTTTTTTCCCTTGTTGAAAGGGGTTTTCACAATAAATTGTGTTCTTGTTTCTCTTTCTGTTCTCGCTAATTTTTTTGTTTTGGTGCTTTTTTTTTTAATTCATGTTTATGTATCTTGAATATTATTTCTGTGAGCTATTTTTCTCAAAAATGCTGTTGTTGATGTCACAATGAGCAGAATCGTTATTGATCATTAATATCAAGAACTTGTCTTATATTTGTTGTCTAAAGGGTTTCAAAAAATGTCTGTAAGGATATGGCCCATTGCTTTGGCTCTTAAGATTTTGGGATTTTTCTTTTTGATGACCGTGCGGCATCGGCTTTCACGCACCTCGACTAATTCAATGGAATACCTGCCACTAGCAACATGTACTAGGTAACACTGTCCACAAAGGCCAGGATAGATGGAAAGAATCACGTAGTGTTTTTTTGTCTTTACTGAGTTTTGAACTTCAGACCTCAAGGTTCTCAACCAGTTCATTGACTCAAATTCTTCCAAATGGTTTCAGAATTAAGTTTAGGCAGGATAGTTTTCACTACTGTCTCCTCTCTACCTATTCCACCAACCTGTGCCTCTCTATGTTCATTTTGTCAAGCTATTTGTAGGCACACTCCTTAGTCTATTGAGCTTTCTTTCTCTACTCCAAATAAAGAAAAAGTTGAAAAAAAAGTGAGGAAAAGAATAAACAAAAGAAGGAAGAGAAAGGAAGTAGAATAGAGAAGTCCTCAAATCCTAGAACCGGATTATACGTGTGGACTGTCTTACAGAACCTGTCCCACATCGATTGAGTCGTGGTTTTAAAAAGTTTTTTCATGGTAAATTACAAACAATAACCACAACAACAACAATATTCCCAGTGTGTTCCTACCAAGTGGGGTCTTGGGAGGTTAGAGCGACGCATAGCTTACCCCTACCTAAGAGGTAGAGAGGTTGTTTACGATAGACCCTCGCCTACAAGGTAAGTTACCAGTTTCAAAAAATAAAAAATACGAGGTGTTGAGATACTCCCTTCTCCACTTTTAGTATTAGATAATGAGTTGGATACTTAGATTCTTTCTCTTATAACTAGGATGTCGATTGTTGTCAATATGGAGTTACCAATGGACAACATAGAAAACGTATTCTGTGGAAATTCTGCTCTTCTCATTTCCTACCCTTCCTTTGGGGCTTAGAAAGGAGCTGGTGAGTTGCATAAGGGACATGCAAAGAGACTGCTGGTACAAATGCTTATATTCTTTTCTATCATTTTGTGAAGTTATCAATCCACCGTTGAGTGCTTTACTGCACTAAATTTTTTTTGTCACTTGTTCTAATAATACTGAATCTATCAAACAGTTATTTTGCATCTCTCCTCCTACCCAAGGAAAGGACAAATATCCTACTGTCAGATAATCTGCCACACGCTCTTTAGCACTTTCACTGTACTGGTAACTATATGAAATTTAATTCAGGCTGACATTTCATTTCTTTAAACCGGGGTAATTAGACATCCTTCGAGTACAGTGTTCCCCTACCCATCGCCTTTTCTTGTTTTGTAGCTTGCATGTATATATTGTAAATCTGAGATTCCGTGTGCTTGTTTAATGATTCAAGAGCTCTGTTCTTTCGAATAAGTTATTGCTTCTTATTGTGGCATCAAAATAGTTTTCATCTTGTTACCATGTGTTGTATATGCAAATAAACCTGAATTTGAACAGAGCAGAGGTTGTTTTGGTTGCTGTGCAAAATCTCAACCAGTTATTGCTGTGGATGAACCATCTAAAGGACTACGAATACAAGGAAAGTTGGTGAGAAAACAGAGTTTGTCGGATGATTTTTGGAGCACCAGTACATGCGACCTGGAGATTAGTACTGTTCAATCTCATAGAAGTATGTCTTCCATCAGTATTTCAAATCAGAGCCTCAGTCAACAGAGTGGCACTGGCAATGCTAGCAACAATAATGAATTCGTAAATCACGGTAAGTTTAATGCTCTGATGACTTGGCTTTTTTATATATTAGAAACCTATTCACTTCTGTGGCCTGACATTCAAGTCTTCATTTCACGACTTTCATTCAAAAACACAAGGCATACCTAGTTGTGAAGTAGGTCATGCATTAATAGGGGCTATTTAATTTCCGTTTGCTATCTTGACTGTCTGCTGATTTCAGGCTATCTTCTTTGGAACCAGACCAGGCTTCAGTGGCTAGCAAGTAAAAATCCAGAGAACCAAAGAGTCATTGAAGAACCGATGTTAACGTGAGAACCTTGCTTATGTTTATGTTTGTGATGAAGCGTTTCTATACTACAGTTGCAAATCTCATGGAATCAAATGTTAGGACTTCCCTTTAAGTGTTATTATGCCACTAGAAGACTCAGAAATAAGCTTTCACTTTTTCTTTATAACTGTGGTGTCTGGTCAGCTTGAGCGCACCCGAGACTAATTCACGGGGCACCCGCTGTCAGAGGTGGAGCCAAAATTTTCAGTTATGGGTTCTAAACCACAACCTTGTTTGTTTATTGGATTCTACAATGATTATAAGAGGTCTTAAATGATTTTTAAAAAATACAGATATGTCAAACCCATAACTGGAAGGTACACTCGTGCCTGCTAGCTCCGATGTCCAACATAGGTATGGGGTAACTTTGTCCAACAAGGCTTGGATAGATTAGCAGAAAACACCTAGTACTTAATAAAGCTTTGTTTAAACATCGTTTTCATCGTTGAATATGGCTGCCACACTTTTCCATACACGTCAATTTTCCTGAGTTTGTTTTGCTCTTACATTATTTGAAGTTCATCTATATTTCTTGGCTAATTGTGCTTGTTCTGTCTCGCTATAGTTGGAACGTTTCCTATGATAGCTTATTTGGGACTAACAAGCGATTCCCTCAGCCAATTCCTCTCTCGGTGAGTCACTTCTCACTTCTCGGAACTTCTATTCACTTCTTTTTATCTTCCATTTGAAGCAAGGAGTCGGATTAACTCTTCTCCAAATTTCCTGTTCTCTATAGGACATGGTCGACTTTCTTGCTGATATTTGGGAGCACGAGGGTTTGTACGATTAACCATGCTGATCGATATTGTGTATTGATATCTTCTTCGCTTTATCTGAATTTTTCTGGTTGTTTTAACTTCTGATAAAATTGTGCATAGTTTCCAGAATAGAGGGAGTGATGGAGGATGCAAGAATGTTTAGAAAACAAAGATTTTAACTGATAGAAAATGAGAGGACTAATAGTAAAGGAAACATTTTATTTAGGGGTTGAATATATGCTTTGTAAATGGGAAGCTTATTTACTCTGCATAAACTTTATTATATGTTGCTGTTTTTATTAATTTTTGTCAAATTTGATTTGTATATATTGTTCCTCTTGTTGATGAAGTCTTCTTCCACGTTTGTGTTAGAGCTGTCAAAATGGGTTTCACTCGCGAGGAACGGTTTCAACTTCAACCCTTGATTGAGGGGGTGGGTTTCTAATTTTGTGATCCATTTAGGACGATCTTTTGCAGTCTTATTTGGCCCGCTAGTTTCGTAGGCCCAACCCGCTAGCCTCAAAAGTCAGCTCGTGGGCTAGATACATTATATTTGGTGTGTTTTATTGTAACTGTTTTATCAATTTTTTTAAAAAAAAAATAATTTTGTTAAAAACATAAAAAATCTAAGTCTATTAAACTAGCTTGTTTTTTGTGAGAGGAATGGCTTGAATGATCACCCATCTTTTCGCTAAATCTTCGTGACTAGTATGTTTTTGGTAAGCATTCACTGAAGTTGTAAAATTCAGGAAAGTATTTTTGTAATCATTGCTTGAGTGGATTATAAATGAAAAATTTGTATGTATTGATGTCTGTTCAAGACGTCAACACTCGTTCGTTAGATACTCTTTCCTAAGAGATTAAATATTGTTACTTTGTGGTTGAAGGGTCAATCGTTTGTCCCAACCGTGGCCTGTTGGCCCGGGGCTAGGTGAACCGCTATTTATGGGCCCTTTTAACTAAACGAGTTAGTCGCCAACCCATTTAACTCTCATAGCCTGTTAGGTTGGTGGGTGGGATTGGGCCAAACATTTTGACAAAAACGCTAATTTGTGTACCCATCATCCCCGTTTATCATTTCACTAAGTATATTGGTTTGGTTTTAATAGTTTAAAATCCGACTAAATTGGTTTGGTTTTGATTTTGATTTTGGTTCTGATCAATAATGGAAAAATGCACAAGTACTCTCATCCTATGTCCGAAATTTCAGAGACACACTCATACTTTACTAAGGTTCTATAAATAATTTTCTACTCCTTTTCGATCTACGTGACATTATCATTGAAAAAATTATCAACACGCGCTGGGCCCACAAGATAGTACCATGTAAGTCGAAAAAGGTTAGAAATTATTTATAAAATAAGTTTAGGGGGTAATAGGACCTTAGTATAGTACAAGTGTGTATCTGAGATTTCGGACATAGTTCAGGGGGATACTTATGCATTTTCCCATCAATAATCGATCTTTACTTTCAAGGATTTTCTTATATATTGAAGAGGATTATATTGTATTTTTCCAAATATTAGTACGTCCCATTTTAGGTGGCACTTTTCGGATTTCAAGATTCAAACAAGTCTATGTCTGATCATAGATCTGTAAATATTTGGAAATTATCAATTATTGTGATTGATTTATGGATAGAATAGATGCCTTCACTATAAGTCAATGGACCAGCCCTGACACACTAAAAGATGAACAGAAAGTAATGAGTTTTAAACAACACAACGATTTTTTTACGGGGAAAACTCCTGGCTTAAGGGAATTATTAAAACCACGACCTGTCTCACCCCAGATTTTCAAAACAGTTTTCAATAATCTTCACAAGCAAAAGTGAAAACACGATTACAACAAATGTGAGAAGAAGTTTTAATATCACGTTTCACGCAATAATCTCATTCTTGACAGCCTAGTAGAAGTAAATCTACCCACTAAGCTATCCCACCTAGACAACTTAGAATTTCAATACACCCACTTTGATTCCTTTTGGATTTAGGAATAGTTTACAATTTGTAAGGGACCAAGAGAATATATTCTTAAACAAAACTATGCAAATGCTCCAGAGATTTCAGTTGTTGCTGAATAATTCTGCAGTTTGATTGTCGCTAGCCTTTGCAAGTGCTCTTGAAATGCTTTATCAAGTTGCAAAAACTAAGGAAAATGTTTAGGAAAGTGACTTTTATATGGGACAAGCACTTTCCTTTACCTTTGTCATTGGGTGGAGAGGTCTAAACCTTTTTTCTGACGCTGTGTTGGGAAAATGCTGCACCTACTTCTGTAACCTTCTCCAGCTGGCAGTTCAATCGACTAGTCACATTGGGAACCTGAGTACCTTTACTAGGTCTCTGAGTTTGTTTATCTTCAAAACTCAAGTAGGAAACCTGGTACCTTTACAAGGTCCCTGAGTTTGTTAAATCGTCAAAACTACAATTAACAATTTATAATACTTTTTACGTAGTTTACAAATATATAAATTTTATTTTTAAAAGAATAATGAAGATTTCATTATTTGACTGTTCTCGAATCAAAATTATTTCATATGATTCTATTTGTATTCTCCAACAAAGATTTACTTTAAAATGTGTACATCGTTTTACTCTCATAAATTTTTAATGTTTCGTCTCTCACCTTGTTCCAAAATATATTATACCATGATAAATAATTTAATTAATGAGAAAATCTTATCTTGATTTTGTTTTTTTCTCTAATAATTTGTAAAATCATATCTTTAGAGCAAAATCTCCATTGATCTTTTCAATAGACAAAATCAAGAGTCTAGTAGATAAAATGCCAAACAAAATAATCTCATACAGATAATACCCGTATAATTAGGAGATTTTGGTATTGATTAGTAGCTAATAAAATATTACAATTAACAAAAAATATATATAATTTCCCACAGAGTCCAAATTCCAACGTGTCAGAAAATAACAAAAATCAACCATAATTGTTTAAAGAAATAAAAAAAAGATCTTTTATGACTTATGATTACAAATTTATAATTAGACGTTCTTATATCAGTCATATGCTACAATAATATTTCAACAAAATTTTGTTTGAAAGCTGATTTTATGTTATGTGTTTTTATAACGTTATTTTGTTATAATAGTAAAGAAAAATTTGGACAAATAACGTTATTATAAATAAATTTGACTATATTTAATTATATATATAAATTATGATGGAAAAAAGGTGAAAAAGATTAATATTGCAATGTATCTGGTCTTCTAAATGTCTTAATTCAACAAATCCATTTGACTACATACTATTATATGCCTGATTTTCCTCAAAATTAATTGTTTTATTCTATGTAGATTCTATTTATTCCAACACCTTCACTATTTTATTTTTTTTTAATAAAAATCAATATTTAATTAGGCCTTAATTAATGAGGAATATCACGATTCACGATTCACGATTGATTACATCTTAAATATTATATTCTTAGTATAGTTTTTATTGCCTCTTTGACTGCTCGTCTGAATATCTTGCTTGAAAATTGAAATGTATATATTTATAAATATTTTATTTGTTTGATATTAGTATTAGACTTCAATTAATTTGGATTTGTATTAGCTAGGGGTTCATTCGTGGACAGTGGCGGAGCCATAGTTTTGATTAAGGGGTGTCAAAATATAAAGAAGTAAAATTGCGTAGAAGTCAAGGAATGTCAATATGTAATATATAAACATAAGAAAAATATTTTTACTCTAGATACACTGTAATTTTCTGACGAAGTGGTATCGATCAACAACCCTCAACTACATGTGGCTCGGCCACTGTTCGTGGGGTAGCGCTTCTTTTTTTCAGAGATTTTCATATCTAGGGATCAAATTTGAAACTTTTGGTTAAGTGAGGATCAACAACTTCATCGACTGCACTACATCTTTTTAGGGTAATGTATGCTCGCTAGTCTATGTTAAGAGAGTTGTAATTTGATAAATTTATTTATAGTATAAAAAATTGAATTTTTCAAAGTTCAAGAAAATTAGCAGGACATTTTTTTCTTCTTCGTATTCACCTTTTTTAAATAAGGTTTGTAACTATTTTACAGTTTCTAAAAGGATAGTTGAGAATAATCATAAATATAATAGTGGAAAGTAGTCTTAATTTTATATTCTTATATATTTTTCTTAAGAGGTGTGACAAACCTCAATAATTCACATCCTAGGGTCTAAAAGAAATATATTACATTCTGTTCCATTGTGGTTCGTTCTGATTTATCCGATATATAGTGGGACGGAACGAAATTGAATATCTGTCTCAATAATTTCGATTCAGTTCATCTCGGTATCGATCAACGAACCGATCAACTCGTCACGTTTCGATTCGATATCAATTCGTTTCGGTACCGATTCGTTCCAGTCTGCTGATCCAGTTTCGATCCGTTGTCCAATTTTACCAAATATCAAATAATCCTAGCTAACCAAAGGTCACATAGATTCACCCTTCAAAATAAATAAACTATACTATTCTTGTAATAAATTTTGTGCAGAATAAATTTAAATTAATCGAATCGGCCTAGAGTTATATCAAACTAAAAATATATGAAAACCTACAATAAATTTGATGAAAGTTAACTGTATATAATATTAGAGCCCATGCTCTGGAACAAAAAAAAGAAGAAGAAGAAGATAAATTATATATCATATTCATCTTTGAGTTTATTGTTTCTAAATTTTAGATTTATGTATGTCTAAGTAAGTATTAAATAAAGAGCAACTTTCACATATAACATACACAAAAATTATATTTGTATGCTATAACTATAGTTTGTATATAATTGCCACTTTCATATGACAAACATAAATTTATGTTGCTATGACTATTTCATAGCATTATTATATACTAGATATATATATATTATATATAAAAGAACAATTGTATAAATGTTTTGGTATACATATATTAAAAAAATCAATTGCATAATTTGTGTTTGTGTATTTGAAAGCGACAAAAAAGAGAGCACGAAGAGAAAAACTGGAGAGGGAAAGATGTATTTGGATATCTAGTGTATAGGACGAAAATATATGCATTTGTATTTGTATATACAATTTTATGTCGCTTTATACAAACACAAACGCAATGTACACATTTGTGTTTGCATAAAGTGAGAAAGGCGAGCAAGATTTGGGAGAGGAGAACGAAAATATATATAAACATACAATTTTCTCTCGTTTTATATAAGAGGCCAACGAGACTGCCTAACGAGATTCACCAGGGAGAGAAGCGAAATAACAACAGTTTACTACGAATACAATTAAATCAAACTATAATTACAAACATTTAACTCAAATTAATAATTTACTATTATATATAATTTTCCCTCGAATAAAACATAATTTCATACGTAAAATAGTATTTGAATTTACACATCCACGGTCCAAAAAAAACGATTATACTTCAAAGAAAATTTAATGTAGTTAGTCTTTTATTCTCATCTAACATTTTATATATAATATATATATAATTTGTATCATTTTATATAATTTTATAAATGAATCACAAAACATAAAAGACACATAGTGACTAAAAGCTGCAACATTATGTCTATTTGTCAACATTTAATAAATTCTTCGCAATTAATTTCCACGTGCATATAAAATCTGTAGTTTGTACTCAAAAAAGAGATTTATAATAATTTGATACGTAGAAAAAGATCACGAAATTTAAAATAGGAATAAGATTTTTTTATTTTATTCATGGCTATTTTATAAAATTTGTGTGAGAGTTATATATACACTATATTTTTCGAACCAGTTGATATTCGTATTTAATAGGTATAAATTTTAAATACGAGATTGTTTACCCTGAGATTGTTTACCCTTAACCAATGTCTCGAGTTGTATGAAAAAAATTCTGTTGAAAATGAGACCTATATAATACGCGATTTAATTTTAGTTAGATTTCAATATGAACATCATACAACGAATCACAAAATATATATTCTAACAAGCTCTCCCATCCCATTGCCATTCCACTCCGGTAGCGGCACTACATAGAACAAATAATGATCAGTTGAATATCTTTCATTAAAATAATAAATATTTTACGTAAAAGAAAAAATTTCTTAATTTCTATATATAGTATACATATAAGTTATTAGCTGGAAAAAAAAAAAACAAGAATACACCGTTAAGTGAATTCATCAACAAAAGTTAAACTTGATGATGATAATATTATATTATATTATTTTATACAAATAAGTAACACATATTTGGTACGTCTATTCCAATGCATGAACATAGACAAAATATATAGAGATGAAATAAACTTTACGTGAAGTACTAGTTTTATTATACAGCTAATAAGTTGAAATCGATCGTATGATTATCAACAAATATGATGTAATAAATGTAGCTTTATATTATATTTTTAATACAATATATAAAATTAAAAAAAATCATTTAAAATTGTTATTTTTAAAATTTAAATTTATAATATTAAAATTCTAACTTCGTCTATGTTTACAAAGTCTTTCTAAATCAATTCTGAATCTACAAATAAATTAGGTAAGAAATTTTTAGATATGGATATCTTCAATTGTTTTCTAGTAGATGTATATAGACATAAATTTTGAAAATAGAATTCAAAGTCTTTTTCTAAATCCAAAAGAGGCTGACATTTCTTTTTTGGTATAAATTTGAATTAATCTAATCAAAGAATTTATTTTATTTTTTTCATTTCTCTATCATGTTAGATTTTTGCTTGTTTTGTCTTCCAAGTAACAAATAACTATCTTATGAATTTATCAGTATGGGTTGTGATTTAATAGTGAAATCGCTTTGTTTTTAATCAAAATTTCGAATTCATATACTTTTAAGTACAAAAAAAATAAATGTTAAGAGCCTTTTTTTTTTTAACAATGCAAAATTTATTAAAATACAATTTACATGAAGCTATCCTAAAGAAAGAGTTGATTGGAAAATTTTTAAAAAATAATAATATTTGTATAAATAAAGAAAAAAAATTTGCCCAAATACAAAGTAAATATATATGGACCCCCACTGATTGAAAAGAACAAGAGTAATTAATTAGGAAGAAATAAAAATTATGGACAGTTTTGACAAAGTCTATAATTTTAAATTTTGGATCTTTTGTTTGCTTTTGAAACCCTCCGCCCCCGTTCGCGTGACGAAGAGTATAGCCAGAAAATAATGGGCATGGGGGTGATGAATCAAAAACCGCGACACGCACATAATAAAATGTCGCTGGAGTGTGACTTTGTTGTTGGCCGGTCGCGGTGTGAAGCGCCCATAGGTGTCCGAGACGTGATAGAGCGACACTTCAGGCACATACGTATACCATTAGCTACACATAGGCACAGGTGCGAGGGGCAGCGAACCGAATGGAGAAGGTCACACAGACCTGGGCGGGCATACCTGTGTAGAGTACGGCCCCAAAAAGCGAGGGATCCTGTGACAAGGAGTCCAGATAATATACACTACAAATAATAAGCGATGGGACTAATATATTAAAATTTCATTATTTTTTTAGAAAAGTCAAATATTATATATGGTTAATAATGACAGAGGCATAACTTTTATCAAGAGTAAAAAAATTATACATATTTTTAAGGGAAAAGGACAAATATATTTCCCAAACTATAGTAAATGGTATAAGAATACCTTTCGTCATATTTTTGAGACATTGATGTCCCTGCCGTCCAAAAGGTAGAACATATACCCACTTATATTAACTGATCCTGCACTTATTAAATATCTGATCGACGTATATCCTGTGTCCCTATTTAGTCTTCTATTAAAGTGAAGGCATATATATTCTAATTTTTGAACGTGAGGACACCAATGTCCCAAAAGTATAACGTAGGATATCTACATACCATTTACGATAGTTCGAGATGTATTTATTTTTTTTCTAATTTTAATCATATTTTTTTATCGAAGAGGTTTCGAATAAGCATATAATCCGAAGTTGGCTCAGCCCATTGAAAGCTAGTACTATGATATATGAATTTATATGAAATAATTCACCAACAAGATAATTGACTTCGTCAAATATAATGCAAATAATGTGATCATAATGATCAAGTGAAGGTCTCTTCACGTATTCTTATAAAGTCATGTCCAAAGTCTAAACAAAATGAAATTAATATTATTAATTTTAATGTCTCCCAACTCACATGTAATGTTACATTTGGTATATTTAGATAAATGAAATTTAGTCACCTTTAAGTCTCATCAAGAAATTATAAAAATATCTAAAATAAAAAAACTACGTATGAACAATTAGCAAACAAGGTGATGAGTCATAAATTAGAGTTAAATGTGAAAACACATATGTTTAAAATTAATTTTAATAAGTACTAGATAAAATTACTAGGTTCAAGTGCCAATATTCTTGGTGTCTTTGGCTTTAATTTCTCTAATTGCATAGAAATTTGTGATTATTTGATTGTCCTCAAATCAAAATTATTTCATTTGATTTGATTTGTATTCTTCAACCAAGATTTCCTTAAAAAATGTACTTCATTTTATTTTGAAAAAAAATGTCTGAAATAAATCTGAAAAGTTATTATATATAATAATATAATATTTATGATGTTTATGTGAATATTTATATATAATATATTTTAAAAATAAATTATTTTCTTCGTTCAGTTTTACTTGTTCATTTTTTAATTGACACATCTATTAGGAAAATAATTAATGACGCATTGGGTTTATCATTTTATCTCTATTAATTATGAAGTGGATGAAAAGTTCTATATTTTCAAAGTAATTAGTCATTTAATTGAGGGTATAATAGATAAAAAAAATTGTTCTTTCTTGATTTGTCAAAATGAACAAGTAATTAGGGACAACTATAAAATAAAAAGTGAACAAGTAAAAAGGAACAGAGGGAGTATGAAATATTACAAAGGGTAATAAGCCATGCTCAAAGTTTAAAATTATTATTGCAATTTCGATCAAAATTCAAATATATTTCGAATCCTTTTCCCATTTTATTTTCATAAAATTTTATCTTTTTTCACTCTCACCTTGTTCCTAAATATATTTTACCACAATATATAATATCTTCTATTGATTCCTTTTTGGACTAATTAATTATGTGTAAAATCATATCTTAAAGAGCAAAATCTGCATTAATCTTATCAATGAATAAAATGCCAAAGAAGATAATTTCATACAGATAATACCCGCATAATAAGGAGATTTATTTTGATTTGATTAATTGATAGAATAAATAAAATATTTCAATTAACAAATATAATATTTCCCACACAGTCCAATGTGTTAAAGAAAATTATAATAGTTGTTTAAGAAAAACATCTGATCTCTCATTACATAAAATTATATATGCAAGTCGTTATTTTCTGTAACAAAATTTCATTACAAAAGTTAAATTTTCGTTCAAATTGAATTTGGACTTATCTCATTAATCATCGATGTGAGACTTTTTTGTCATTCTTCAAAATCGCATCTCACGTCCAGTGCTTAGCATTTGGTGCGTGAATTTTTGGGGGGCCCAACATCGGATGAGATTGACCCTGCTCTGATATCATGTGAAATTAAGTCTTAGGGAGGAGGATTGTCCAAGCATTATAAGGACTCCACACATCTCATTGATCATCGATGTGAGACTTTTTGTCATTCTTTAGCAATTATTTTGCTACATCAATTAAAAAATATTGTCACTATGGAAAAAATTTGATTTGTTTGAGGTGAAATATTCTAATCAAGTTTTAAGTATAGTCATAGTTGGTTAAGTATGATTTGAATCCAGTTGGAACAAGATACAATCTTTACAATCTCGATATTATAAAAGATATTATAAAAATTTAAGTTAGTTTTCTTTATTTAGTGAATATTTTATTGACCAAATTTCTTTAATTATGATCTAATTTCGTAAGGTATAAGTTTAGAGATCTTTTTGCTTTGTTAAAGAATAAGTTTTGTATGAATACAAAGTCACTTATACATTGCGTACTTTGTAGGTTCTGAAACTAGGTTCTGAAACTGAACTTATGTCTCTATTGGCATAAGTTCTATCGAAACTAAATTATGTCTTGTAAATTATACCTTGTGGGTTCTAAATATTGTATTTTGTCAACTTGTGTTATGTACACATTGGAATTATGTAATGCAGCGACGATCTCGTCTCTCTTCTCCTCTCTCACTCGCCTTTCTCTTATTTTAAATCAAAATACAAAACATCTCACTTGCTAAGAGGTTTAAGACATTAAATGATGTACTCAGTGTATCTGGTATCAGTATACATTGGTATATTCATCAAACAAGTCAGTGTATCGTCTATGATGTATCCGATGTATTTGTACATAAATACATGTATATGATATCAAACATGCACTAATTGATGTATTTAGTGTTTCTACGCATAAATGCATACTTAGAAAAGAAGAAAATATAGTTATTCAAATGCATGTATATGTGATTTTTTCTTCTTAGTATGTAAATAATTTTCCAATTAAGAACCACCCCAAAATTAGAGGCATTGGTGCAAATGACACATTTGCCTACTAATTAACACTTCAATTTGACAGCCCATTTTGTTTGATCATGCTAAAGTATACAACTAGTGAGTGAGATGGCTTCAAAATGCTTATCTACTTAATTAATCACTTTTAAATTTAACAAACACAAGTTGATTTATTTTTAACATAAGTTGAATTACATAGCCCTATTCCTCACTAAAATAAAAGGAACGATTTGTGTTGTGGTTGTCTTACAAGTGTGGACATATGGAGTTTGGTGAATAGAGAAATAACTAATTTCAAACTCATGGTCGGTCAACCACATGACATTTCTATGATATATGAAATTTATAATTAAATTATTTCTTATGCTGATTAAGTATGAAATTTTAATTCGAGATCATAACAATTTCAACTTCGAGAATTAAAAAAAAAACTAGATAAAGTACAATTTAAATTTCTTTTTTAGCAAATTTTATGCAAGTACATATAATATAAATTTAAATTAGTCGAATCAATCCCTAAATAAATATCAAAATACGACGTTATTATAAAACTTAAAAATATATTAAAGCCCATATCCAAGACCTAGAGAAGGATAAACAATGTAATAAAGAGAAGTGTCATGGAGAAAGCACGCCAAATATAGCCGCTCCCTTGCCAAGTAGCACATTACATAATCAATAACCTCACTCCACACCCGAGCGGATCCGTTCGGGGTATAAGGGATAGGATAATTTCCTTATTTATTTAATTAGGATAACTTTTTTCTTTTGAATTAGTTATTATGAGATTAATTTATTTAGTTCATATAAAATGGAATAATAATTTTGAAATTATTAATTCTGAATTAAATTGTTCACTAACCAAATAAGTTCTAGAGTACATTTTCCCTTGATATAATATAGAGCTAGGGGTCAAAACACACCTAAAGTGATTTTGATTTTTGAATTTTATTACTAAACAATAAATATCCGGAAGATTTATTATGCAAAAACATTATTGATCAACAATATTGTGAGAAAGAAAACCTACCTCAACTATTAATTGATGTTCACTTTTCTAATGCCAAGTACCAATTACACAATTCAATGTACAAACAGGATAAGATAACTTATGGATGAATTAGTTATTTTGAGATTGTAATATATTTTTATTTTATATTGAAACGAGATAAGAATTTTAGGATAATTAATTTGGGGATAACTTGAACTCTCAACCAAACGAGCTTTAAGATATATTTTTTCATAATATAATATAGGATTTGGGGTCAAAGCATATCTAAAATGTATTGGATTTTAGAATTTCATTATCAAAAAATTATCAAGTGTGAGTTTCCTACTAAACATATCACTAAATATTTATCGAAATACAAATATAAAAGCGGATCCTAATCTTGTTTCATATCTTTTTCTCATATTTTCAATCCATAGAAGCGGATCTAAAGCAAATTCAATAAATTCGTACATTTAGCTCAAATTATTTATATATCTAATTTAAAGAAAAATATTATAAATTAAATTTATATAATAGATTATATTTATTTTAAATTCATTTTTTCTGAATTTTAAATTCCGCAATTCTAAACATTAGAAACACGAATTTGCATTGAACATCCTTGTAATGCCTATGGGATATTCGACAAAAAATTCATTCGAAAATATTTCAAATAAGTCAATCTTCAACGGAGATGAAATTAAACATTTTTTTATTAATGTCATTACCAAGTTACACATAAGCCGTCTAGCAAAAGGCTTCATTTCGAAAAGATATAATATAGCTGGACAGTCTACTCTAATATAAATGATTGATTCTACAGAAGCAAATACAAAAAATAAATAAAATGAATATGATGTATATTTTCTTTCATTCTCATCTAGTATTATATATATTTAATCATATAATATGTATTATTGGCAACCCCACAAAAGTGAGAACAAAATAAAGTCTTGTTAGTTAAATAAACAAAAGTTGTGATACATTTACTCTTTTATAAATATAATAATCTTTAATTTGCAATAATGTAACTAAATAAATATATTATTTTTGTATATTTTTTTAAAAGTTTATAGATGAAACATATAAATCTTAGAGTGAATAAAAACTTCAACACTATGTCTATTTGTCTCCATCTTTTAATTCTTCCAATTATTTTCACGTGCGTATAGAATCTATAGTTTGTATCACTTTTGATATATATTAGTTGACCTTCTTTGATTTGAAAAATTCATTAGAAATGTATTTTTGTTAAATTAGTTTTGCTAATATGATTTTGAAATCTAAGATTTATTACTAGTAGTTTATATAATCATTTATAGTATTATTAAGGATGGTATGAAAAATAATAACAGGACTCTTTTGATTTGCAAAAATTAATAAATAAGATTAAACATTTTTTTTAAAATATAAAAATTAAGTAAGATAAATGATTAAAATATTTAAGATTTTTAGTGGAAATCATATATACTTCTATGTAATATGTACATATAAATTAAATAGTATATCTTGAATAATGTGATCTGAAATATTCATGTTATCACGAAAAATATATCACAATATAGAATATGAGGATGTGAATTCAAAATTTTGAATTTTCCGATTCTAATAAAGACATTTTAACGAATTTTAATAATAACTTCTGAATTCTCCGTTCATGTAACGCAAATCAAATTCAAAGATTATTTAGTCAAATTACTTTTTAGTTAATATTTTCTTAAGAAGCGTACAAAGAGAAATTAACATGACAAATAAAATGATACAAAAACAAAGAAGATAAAGCTAAATATATCGTAATTTTAAATTAATCAAATTTTAATATAAATACTGAATATCTAATAGAAAATAAAAAAAAAATATAGAAGAAAAGGCAAATTAGGATGAATATCCCAGGTCTGAACCTAGAAAGATGCATTGAACCAAATGCATTTTTGTGGATAAATTCTAATAAACTATTAAATAAACTATATATAAATAAGTGTATATATGCACCGTTAAGTTAATTCATCTATAAAAGTTAAAAGTTGATGATGATATATATACACAAGTATATTATTTTTCAATAGGTGTTTTCAAACTTCAAAGTGCATGTACATAGACAAGATAATATTATTGAAAATAAAGTTTAGGCTAAGTGCTACTCCTTTTAGAGTTGTATATATGCTGACAAATTAAAGTTTTCTAACACCTAAATTTTATGGTATGTAAAAAAAATGAATAATAGTTATTAAACTTAATAACTTTATAAATAAAAAATATAAAATTGGACAACACTTTTGGTTGTATTCACAAAGTTTGTTTTTTTTTTTTTGATTTTAGATACATTATAAAAAAATTATGTATCATATAATTTTTTCGATGAAGGTAATTGAGTGACCAATATTATGCTCAATATAGCTTTATTTTGGAAATATAAAGGAGAGATATAAGGCGAAATATGGATGATTAAATTCTCATTAACATTATACAATAAGATACAGAATATAATCAATTAACTGAACTAACTAATACGCCTTTTGAGTTAGACTTGATAGATTCATCAACGTAAGTTAAATATAAACAAAAATCAAAATCTAGGTATAGATGTTATTATCTTTATTAATGCTTCTAGTGCATGTATGCAAACACGATATAATTCAAAGTTTGACGTGGATTATTACTCATTTTAGACAATAGTTCATCTATTCGATTAATATAATATAATATAATATGATATATTTTGTTATTACGTAAAGAAAATGCAGCTTGATACGTGATTTATTTATCCTAAAAGATATACATAATCAAATAGTCCTAACTTTATGTTCTTTACACATGCAATCTAAATTTTCGAAATACATTAACAAAAGAGATATTTATAAGTGTCAAAAAAACTCGATCATAAAAATTTAGAACATCTATGTACGTCTTAATAAACGTGATTCAATCCATATGAAATATAAGTGTACCTTCTTACGTGTAACTAGTTCAGACTTTAGCTAAAAATAAATATTATCCAAGATTATATAAAAACAAACCGTTCGTATTGTCAATTACGTACGTACGTGGAAAATTATATTATGACTAATATAGTTCCTGCTTACAAAATGTTATTTGAGTTTCTAGATTTACAATATAAAAATTAGGTAAGCAGTCTAGAAATGGTACATGTATAGAGACACAAAATTGACAACACAATTTATAAAAATCTCAGACTAAAAAGAAAATTCTATGTATTTTGATTTGTCATTTCTCTATCTTGCCAAATTTTTGCTTAATTTGTCTTACAAGTAACACTACACACAAGTGCCCACGCTAGCACGGATTTAATATCTGTTATTTTTATCTTATTTTATGTGATATATATAAAATTTAGAGAGTTAATTAAATTTTAACATGACATTTAAATATTTTAAATTGATAATAATTGCAACTTACATTTATCTTACGTAATATATGTTATAACTTGTCTCAATGTATAGTACATATAGAATTTCAAGAGTCACTACAATAAAAATGATTATTAGTGGCATTTAGTTCTTAATTATCGCTAAATATGTAATTTTAACGGCAATTGTTACTCTTTGTATAGGTCTCTAAATCCTTTAGCGACATTGGTTCTAATGAACTAACTAATGCCGGTAAAGATTCTTAGCCACATTATTCGTCGTAGTATTTAATACCGCTTTAAAGTTGTTGTGTGTAGTGGAGTCAACCAAATATTGTTAATTATTGAGATTGACAATTTTATCATGTAATTTCCAAATTAAATAATACTGTACATGTTACCTATTTTGTCTCATTTTATCACGTGACACATATAGATTAATTTTATGAATCAATTAAACAACAAATACTCAAATTATCTATATGTTTTTTTAAAAAAAAAACTTTTGAGTTGTCCATTATCATGATCTATTATATTTTTAACACAATTTTTAATATAAAAAAAATTTGACAAACAAAACAAATTAAAATGAAAAAAGTATATAATTAACGATGTCCATCAAGCATATCGACCATGACCTACCTGATTATCCCCTAGTATATTAGTAGGGGAAATGACTATGGAGTAAGAGGAGACAAAATCTAATTAATTTTAAAACAAAAAGTAATTCGTTCAATTCGTTTAAATTTATGAATCGAATTATAATCAATTTGTTGGTGAAATTATTTCGATTGGGTGAACTCAAAATTAGCTAAAAGAAATGTTGTTAGATTAAAATGAATTATATCATCGAATTCAACTTCATACACAATCAAATATGAAAATAAAAATTATTTAAATATTTAATAAAGACAATTATGAGTTTTTTTTTTAAAAAAAATTATTTAAGTCAATTAACACTTCACTAATAAAAATAGTAAGAGTATGTAGTAATACCTTTAATCCTCTCTGCTATGAATCTTCACAAATTTAATGAATTATTAAACTTAATTAAATCATTCAATATCAATGTATCATCTATTATTATTATCATTATTATTATTATTATTGTTTCATATATGAAATTAATATAATTTTACAATGAACTAAATATGACATATCATATATAAATCATGCAAATGCATGTTACTTGCACAATATTTAATTTAATTATCAATACAAATCATGTCTTGTTTAGACAATTCGACATGAAACCTTATGTTTTGCCTAATGACAAACAAAATAATATAATACTTTCTCCTTCCCATATTGCCGACATATATTATATTCCTTTTTTTTTTGTTAATTAAATTACAATTAATTCACATTAAGATATGCAAAAGAATAGTTAATTACAAAAATTCAAAAGTATATCTTGGAGGTAAATAGAGTGAGATGAGAATTATAATTTTAGGGATAGATTGATATAATGAACAAGCATAAATATTTCTGTAGTAAAAGTTTAATTATTATAATCTTATCTTTTATTAGTTATTGATCTTGAAATAAATTATATCGAGATTAAAAATTAGTATTGAGATGAGTTCATATTACTATGAGATGATGAAAAAATATTATTAAGATTATTTTGGGATAAAGATGAAAATGACAAAAATAACATTGAGATTTCTCAATTTTCTTTATACTAAATAAAGTAAAAGGTATTTTTTTTTAAAACAAATAATTGGATATAACTTATAAGTTATACAATGAAGTATTAAGAATATTGAATATTTCAATATTGAGATCCTTATTTAAGAAAGAAATTACATGTTCAATCAACTCAATCTTGATTTTTTATGATTTTTTCTTCATTTTGAAAATATTATTGTATTTATTATTTCGTTTTGTGTTGAAATTCTAAAACTTAGTACAATTACATATTTGTAAAAAATTTTGAAGCGATATATATTTGAATTAATGGTATCATTACAATAATCTTACTAGTTTAGAAGTTAATTATTTAAATTTACATTGGTTTGTAATGTTACGAGTTTTATCAAATTTAGACTTATGTATCTAACACATTTAGATACGTCCAAATACATGTATCTCTAATACATGATTTCAAAATTAGGTGTAATTGTTCAACATATACTATATAGTCTTTATATCTATTGTGTTTCACATATATCTAAAATATTAGGTACATTCTGAAATACACATACATAGTAAAGAGATGTGAGTGAGAGAAGAGAGACACGAACCAGAAACTCAACTTAGATACAATGTATCTGAATTGCACATAATTTTACCTTCATATATCCTAAATAAATTTATCTGAATACATCGAATATATATACATATCCGAATTCTTCTAATATTCATAATATTGAAATTCAGGCAAAAAAAAAATTATTCTTAACATACCATATAAATTAAAGTAAATGGAAAGGTTAAAAAAATGTCATCAAAAGTCAAAGAAATTTTGAAAAATCAAAAGACATAAAAACAAATTATACACAAAGGTTGACTATTGTTGCTAAATATTGTCACTTGTGTTGTAGAAAAGAATCAAACAGAATTTCTAACAAATTGCCAAAAAAAAAAAGAAGTTAATTTAACAGGGACATATACATAGAACCAATATTAATTTAATTCTGACATTCATTATTTTAATGCATGCAACTATACTTTTCCTTTTTAACTTTTGGTAGAGTCAGTGCACTGTATTTGTTTATTTAAAATTATTATTTTAAATCATAGTTTTCATAAGTCATAACCATAGCAATCATGTTGAAGTGGATGTTATAAATAAGTAAAAAATAATTATAAATACTTCTTTTTATAATAATAAAAACAAAAATCAAACCTAAAAAAAAATAAAGAGATAGAAACTTCACCATACATCAAGAATAGGTCAAATATAATTCTCTTTAAATCCTTTTTTGATTTACAATTATCTTTCAATTTTACAACCAAAATTGATGAAATGTTGACTTTTTTGTAAAGTTAAAAAATACCAAAAATCTCCCACAAATATATGTGGGAGAAATTAATTATGTCATTAGTTATACTTCATTATTATTATATATATTATTTCTATTTATACTTTTAAAATATTACATAACTTGACATTAATTAAGAGTTTTTTGTCATATATATATATATACATAAATTTTTACTACAAGATATACTAAAAAGTTAAATATATTATATCTAAAATAAATTATATTTAATTCTTTAAGTGATATCGCAAAATTATGATTCTAAAAAACAAAAAAAAAAACCCTAATCTAAAATTACCACGAAAATAGGCAATATTAAAGCAAAAGATTTAAAAATATTAAAAAAAATTATTTTGTGCCTCATGCAACAATTGGCTAAATAGTTGGTGGATCTAAACCTTTACACTATTAAAGTCATATAATTTGAAACCACACACTCCTAAAAGACATAATAATATCTCAAACTTATTATCAATTTTGTGAGACACTAAATAAAATATTTCAAAACCTTCCCATAGAAATGAAAATTTCAGTAGGATCCTTTTTTTTGTATCAGAGAGTGTGTTTGGTACGAAAGAAAATGTTTTTTTTAATTTGTCATGTTGATGTGAGATAAAACGTTTTGGGAAAATGTTTTTCAAAGTAACTTATTTCCTCAAAAGTAAGGAAAAATGATGCGGAGGAAAACAAGGAAGAAAGAAACAGTGGCCAAAACGAGCCGCGAAGGGCAAAGGACAGGGGGGGGGGAAAAAAACATCAAAGTGAAAAAATATTGGCTATTTAAATGTTTGTGGCCACCCGAGCCAGGACACCCCCCCACAACCCGCCCACCCCCCACAACCCCGCCCGAAAAGATCAAGGGTGGGGGGGGAAAAGAGGGGCAATCGGGAAAGGTTATGGGAGGGGGGAAACGCGGAGCACTCAGCAGGGCAGCCTCAGAAAATACCCTCGATCCACCCCAGCCCAATGGGGGGGTGGGGGGGGGGGGAAAAGGAGGATCGAGGGCAAAGGAGGTGGGGACACGCATACCCCTGCCGAGGCCCCCCACTCCAAAAAAAGAGGGGTATGTGGAAAAAATAGGTGCAATTTAAAAATTAGTGTCGACTGAGTAAAATAAAGATGTCTCTTAAAAACAGTTTTGTGCATAAATCAAACACTTAAAAACTATTTCATTAAATTTTTTTGTAATTCACCAACCAAATATGAGAAAATAAGTCTTTAATCTACTTATTTTTCAGAAAAATATTTTCCTTCATACCAAACGCACCCCTAATCTTGATATTTGTACGGATTTTTTTTGAAAAAAATGTAATCTTGATAATTAAAAGTTGATTATAAATTAAAGACAAGTTCTAGTAACTTTCCCTTTTTTTAAAGGGAAAAGGCTCAAATATGCCATCGAACTTTCAAAAAAGGCTCATTTATGCATCCGTTAAAAAGTTTGGTCATTCTTGGCCACTACCGTTTTAAAAAGGCTCATTCATGCCATTTTGTGTTTACGGTGTTTACAAAACCCACTTTTACACGGTCAGATTAAAATTCGTCCACATCATTTTATTTATAATAAAAAATCCAAAAATCTTGAAAAATTATTAAATAAAAAACACCCACCCAAAATTAAAAAATCGCTTGCCAAGTGAAAGGCGATTCTGTGAAGTTCCTTTCTTTTTCTTTTTAAATCTGGCCAGTAAATTTAGGTAACAAATTTTAATAAATTATCGCTGCCAATTTTTTTTGAAGTAAATCACATAAATGTTGATGAAGTTTTTTTAAACCCACATAATTCAGCGATTTTTTTTACAAAAATTATGTCACTGAATTTTTTTAAAAAATTCCACCAAGTTGCGATCTTTAATTTAAAAAATCAAGAAAGAGTAACAGCAAGAAAAAAAATTCTTAATTACATTGCTTGCCAATTGCAGAGTGATTTTAAAATAAAAAAAAAACACTTAAAATTATAATGCGATTTGGATTTGATAAAATAAAAAAAAATACCCAATATTAATATGACTTTTTTAAAACATATTGGCGACTATTATTTTTATAAAGAAAAATTGTCTAGAAGCAGAGATTTTTATTTAAAGAAAAAACTTTTTTGTAAAAATGTTGATTTTGATTATTTTGGTAAAAAAATCCCTACATTAAATAACTCCTTTTTTTTAAAAATAATAGCCAGGCTAAATATGCTCGAACTTTTTAAAATCTTCATTTATGACCAAATATAATAAAAAATAATTTAAACTATTATAATTGGGGGTACATATAGGGTTTGTTATTTAATAATTTTTCAGATTTTTGATTTTTATGATAAATAAAAAATGCCGGGGACGAATTATTATTGACAGTGTAAAAAGTGTCTTGTAAAACCACCGTTAAAAAAAAATGGCATGAATGAGCCTTTTTTAAACGGTTAGCTGGCAATGGATGAAGCCAAATTTTAACGGATGGCATAAATGAGCCTTTTTTGAAAGTTCGATGGCATATTTGAGCCTTTTCCCTTTTTTAAATTACAAGTTCACATTCAGGTTCAGTGCACTGCAAAATACAAGTTGTTTTTCCCTTTAAGACTTTGAAAAATGTCCTGTTGTACTTCTTCTAGTCCGTACTTGTCAATCAATTAAAAACATAGTAATATTTCTGATTTTGTAATTTAGTTACATATATATATTTTAATAAGCTACGGTAAAATGATAAGTATTCTATTTATTTTTAATTTAAATTTCTTTGGATATAAAATTGCCTTTATTAGAAAGCATATTATTCTTTAATATGGGACTTTGTAACTGAATAGTAAATAAAAAAATGTTTTCTTTTTGTTGACTTTGATTTAAAATAGACTTTTAAAAAATATTTTAAATTTATTATTTTAAATTAAAAATACGTGAATATGTCATGTGAAAAATAAAACTAAAAGTTAATCGAAAAGGAAAACAATATCCTTTTTAAATGGATTTTTAGAAAAATCAAACAAATTTAAGTAAAGAGGATATATTATTCTCCTTAAATGAAGAAGAAGAACTAATTCAACCGCAATAGCAATCAACAATTAAGATCGAAACCAACTTCCACAATCAATAATTTAAATGAAAATTATAAATCAAACTTGAGAAATTATTTTATTTACATATAAACGACTAACGGTTAACGATTAACGAGTGAAAGTGTCACTATCTAAACTGTCAGGATTGACATCCTCACTAATCCTCTGGTGGGAGGATTATGTAACAACCTGTTTAGTAGGTTCGAGCAGTAAAAAGTATTTTTGAAAATAACTGGCTGGTGTCGACGATAGGTGAGGACCTCCATGTCACGACGGGACCGGTCGAGGTCTTCGTTCCAAAAAACACTTCACTCTATGAAATCTGGGGGGGTACTAGGGCGACTCTCTGAACTTCCGACGAGGGATCTGCAGCAGGGACCTCATAGATCCGACGGACCGTCACACCCTTGACTGAATTTAATTCTCTGAATCTTGTGATGGACTGCAGAACGGGAATTCGTCTAGAACGAACGGGCCGTCAAAGGTTGTTCGCGTAACCCGACTAGGTCGGATTTCTGCTAAAGTTTTTAAGGGGGTGTTTGGACCATTCATGACAAACTTCATGAAATTAGTGGGGTGAGTTTGATAAGTTATTACTGGGGTTAAAAGAAGTAAACTGAAATAGATAGTGGGTTATTTGTCATCTTTAATTGATTATATGATAAATTGGGTAAAAGAAAAGAATGGAGAGGAAAAATAAAAAGAACAGGAAGAGAGGGGAGAACAAGCGAAAAAGGGAGAAGCGAAGAGGAAAGCAAAAGGCATTGAGAAAAACTAACTGGTTGATCGCAATTGGGGGTGGAGTAGGTTTGGTTTATACTATAGTAGTGAAACCTTAATAGCGATTGATATGTATTGTGGTGGTGGGATTGTAAGTCTTCATTTTAGGCTTGATTGGGGTTTGTATGTTCGTAATTGTGTAAATGTGAAGGATTAGATATTGATACTGTTGAACCTTTAATTTGCATCTCGCTGTTAAGATGGACGCCTTGGGCATAACGAATTACTTGATGAAATAAACTGAATGAGATTAGTGATCAGGTGTCACTTCCGAACGTAGTATTAGGCGGATCGGGTGTCACGTTCCACATGTAGAATTAGGGGATCGGGTGTCACGTTCCGACCCAGTTAGAATTAGGGGATCGGGAGTGTCACCCCCCCAACGTTTCGGACACGAGAAGAATAAAGAGAAGTTATCTTGAATAATGTTAATTATACTCAATTTGAAGAAAACCATATGTCTCAATGGGTATGGTGTGGGGAGCTTGAGTCCTTATAGGTGCGCTTGATTTGATGTTGTGCCCATGGTTCTTGTACTGTTGTTGCCAGCAGTTGAGTATGTTAGTGCTTTATAATGTTACTTGATATATAGTGCTTTCTTTTTGAGTTGGCCGATGATACCTACAAGTGGACGTGTTCCTTGTACTGACTCCTACTTGTAATTTTTCTTCCTTTGTTATTTGTGGAGTGCAGCCAAGCGTGCCATCGACTTCGAGCGTCCTCAACTCTAGCAGTTTCCAGCCACATCAGACTTCAGGCGGAGCTATTACTCCCTAGATCGGACAGGATTCTCTCTTCAGTCCTTGATGTCTTGAAGTTCGCGACATTGGACCATTTTTTTATTATTTTTAGCTTCTTATACATCTTAGATTAGATTTAGAAATTGGAGGATAGATGTTTTGGTGTGATGAATCTAGATGTGGGGATGATAGTTGATTAAACTTTAGAAGATTGTTTGGGGTTATTGGTATATTAAGAGTTTGAGTCTTCCGACATTTTTTATTTTGTTGATCTTATGTTGAAATTTGGTTAAATGTTGGGGTTTGTTTGGTTGGTTCGCTCACCTGTAAGATGAAGTGTGGATGCCACTCACGGCTCGTTTTGGGTCGTGACAAATTATTACAATAACTCAAACAAATAAATTTTATTAAAAAAATGACACATTTAAAATTACGAAAGCAGATTTAAATGACAACAAAAATGGAGTTTCCATAAACTCCAAGGTTTTAACAAATAACTGACCAAACTAATGCAGAAGAACAACTCTTAGAACCTGAAAGTCATTGTATCAAAACTCTACTAACGACAACTCTAAGAGTAGGGGGTACAACCACAAAACTCAACAACACCTTAAACATATAGTCCGAGTTCGAAAAGAGTTGACTTAAACAAGAAAGATTCATGGCAATCTGAAAGAACTTACTCACCCTTAAATTCGGTCACGCTCAATAGTCACCTAACTAAGGTCTATCAATAGTCATCGGAAGATGTCATGTACTCAACAAAGAAAGAACAAGTGCAGTATCAGTACACAACCACAATGGAGTGGTACGATCACACAACTATCCCATTAAGTGCAATATAAGTAAGTCAATACATCATAATAATAGCATGCATACACTGAACATATACAATATTATCAGCATTTACGAACAACAGAGCATTTCCCAATTCTTAAATATCACATTTATATCAAGTAGTTGGTCCTCTCATGAAAATCAAACTCAAACAGTTAGCATACGAAAACGTGCACCCGACCCAATGTTTATGTTGTAGTATGACAATCTATCCCAATTATTTATGCCGAAATGTGGCAATCGATCCTAATTAGTTATGTCAGAACGTGACAACTATCCCAATTAGTTATGTCGGAACGTGACAACTGATCCATTCAACACACCACAATTACAATCACAAGTATATTCTCAACATCATACAATCAAGAAGTGATTCATGGCATATAAAGTTATTCATCTATCTCATTTACAACAAGTGTGATCAATAATGCAACATTCACATACATACTTGTATCATAATGAAGCAAGACCAAACATATATCACACAATCATAAAATCACAATTAGCTTGAACTCCCCTTTCCGAATTAGTTCCGCTTGTTCTAGGTCTACAAACAATAATTTATACACAAGGAACGACAATCAAAGATCTAATTACCCGGATTGTAACGAACTCAGTAGCCTAGACCAAACTCATGATCCCCATACCCAGATTAGGGGTTTTCCACCATAATTCCCATGTCAAAACCCTTCTTCATCAATAATAACCCAAGAAAATAGGTTCCACAGATCGAAAGACAGATTTAAGGAGTGAAAACCTTATCTTTTAGCCTCAAAAATGGTGAAAAACTGTCAACAAGACTCATTGTCACGATCCAAAAATGGACGTGATGGCACTCGTCTTATCCCACAAAGACAAGTCAGCCTAAGATTCAACCATTACACTAAAATGCCAGGATGATGATGAGAATCAATTCAAAACACTACCAAGATTGGTTGTCATGTGACAAGCCGCTAAAGTATTCAATTAATTCAAAAGAAACGATTAGTCTCAAATGACACTGTTTTAGAATAATATAAGAACAAGGTCATAACTAAGGAGAACGAAAGTACAATGAGACGGACAAACAGCTACATCACAATCCTAAGAAACCCAGTAAGGAGAAACAAAGATATCAACAAAGTCGAAGCTGGAACCTACAAAAAATTTCACGAGGAGCAATGAGTGGTTACCAAACCAACTACGATACCCAACAATAACATCTAAACACAAGCTAAAGGACAATAAAATATGAGTTACTCCTACAACCATCGAACCTCCACAACTACAAACCTGCATTAAAATCAGCCCAATCTAACTTCACAAGTGTTCATAGCATCAACTCATCACAAATCCTTTTAACAAATTACATCCCTCAAGTACAAACTCAATATTCAACAATCACAATTTGTACACAACACGGCACTCACAATAGCAGCAACACACAAGGATCAAGTTCGTCACAATAAAGGGAATCAAATATCAAGTCAGGGAATCCCAACAACCAATAAAACACTATCATCAAGATATGAAGGAATGTATGGGAGGCAATGCAATATGACACATGAAGTAAATATCCTTAGAATTTACAATTTCTCTCTCAAACCGTTATACATATACTTTCGGAAACTCGAGGGAGTCATGACCAATGGGGGACTCGCGAGGGTCCAATACGCACGGACGATCTCCACGTGTCTGTATGGACGATCTCAAACCGCACTATCATAATAAAACAAAATTTTGCCGTACGGAGATTCCACGTGCCCAAATCATGATGTAACTTTTCTATCGCCACCGGACGATCTCCATGTGCCTAAATAATTCAATTTACTCGATTCAACACGGCGATATCCAGGTGTTAGACCTTTACTTATTACCACTCTCATGTAATGATGTACACAATATGATATCAAATAAGGAGATGATGCAACAATCTCAATAATCAAAGGTCTCTATGAACAATAATCACCTCACTTATACGGGTCAGTAAAGAACAAAATCACATGTATAAATCAAATCAATAATATATTGTCAATGCCAAATGTTTTGACATTCTCGAAGTACAATCGCATCTATAGTAATAAACCCTTCCAATTACGCCCCCCCACCTGTCATCGTATCTTCTAACACATCAATACAAACCAAATATCACATTGTCTTTTATATCCTTTGTTATCCATAAAATAATCAGGTGGACAAGTCAAACCCTTCCAAATTTCCCATTACTTTCAAACACATACCACAAGAAAATACACGCATTCCATACACTTAGCAAGAGTTTAGAAATCCACTTGCCTCAATCAATCAAGAATTCAGTCTGGGACTTGAGCCTTTCCTTTTTATCGATCTTCCAACTCAAAGCAATCTATTCCAATAATGACCAAAATAAGATTAGAAACTAACAACATTTATATTTTAATGTGTTTAGCCTTGACCAAGAGAAAATTCACCCAAATTTATAATTAAGTTGATAAGTCTTGATGCCCGTTGACATTTCAATTATCGTATTATTCAAGTTTCAAGTCTAGGGTTAAGTCCCAATTTAGTTCAATATCATAAATTTAATAATATTCATATAATATAATACAATAACTATTTAACTATCTATCTTAATGTATCAAAAAAATTAAACTTTATTAAGCAATTATAACAATTAACTAAAACAAGATTGAACCTCAAATTATCGTTAAATTGCATTCAGTAACTTGAATCGAGAACCCAAGCAACCATCCAATTATACGCACAAACCATCTGAGCATCTTTCCAAATTTTAATCTCAAAGGAAAAGAATGTGATCACTAATTAATAAGGGCGAGTCCTGTCCCAATCAACAAATCATGAATAAAACTAAATAAAATAAACATCCACTTATAACTTCTACAATTATTTACCAATTGGATCACAAAATAGAGCCAACATTGAGCGGGTAAAACCGATCACTTAGAAGAAAATTTCAAAGACTTATGGGTCGTACACTCCCCGGGGGGCGCGTGCCTATCCTCAAAGTCGAAAAAAATGAGAATAAAATATTTTTGGGGTATATTTACGACTTTAAGTCGCACCTGCCCTGCCATGGCGGCACTCACCCCGCTACAACGACCTCGCTTGGCAACAGAAATCTCGACCCAGCAGCTTGCGCGAAACCAACGAGCAAAATTTAATAATTCCAAGACTTCATTTCACAACACACCTTCAACCAACGGCACTAAAAAAAAATACCGTTTAAACCAAGATCAATTTCACGAGTTTTACTCTCCCGAATTCAATTCCGTAAAGTCGTACGGGTTTCTTAACGTCTTGGCCCTCTACTCATGTAATTAAAATCATAATTAGGTCTCTCATATGTTACCAAATTTTCTTATATTTTATCAACTCCAATTTCGTTTAAATCTGAACTAGGCTAAGAAATCGCAAATTACTTCAGTTTTTTTACCTCAATTCTTTCCTCAATTCTTTCCCCACCATGAATTTTCTGTATGTAACGACCTGTTTAGTGTTTTTGAGCAGAAGATTTTATTATGGAAAAAAATGGAGGAAGTCGACGGATCCCACAATGAACAGTCATGGTGCACGACGGACCGTTCGTGGGGGGGTTCTCGATTTCCAAAACAGTGGAATTCTGAAAATGGTAATGGAAATCGACTCTCTGAACTTCGTACCGGAAAGACAGGACGGACCGCGTGGGCACGACGGACCGTCAACATCTTTCCACAGACATTAACTCTCTGAGCTTTGTGGAACAGGACCGGCAGGACGCCCGTCAAGTCGTGACGGACCGTCACCGTCGTGGACGACCGTCACAGGTTCCGTAAAGCCCACTCGGGTCGACAATTCTGGTAAGTTTTTTACAAGGGGTGTTTTGGATTTTTTCTGTTTTGGAATTTTCATGCTGATAATTATAGTTAATGGATTACTATTAAGAATTCAATTACTTGGGGTTAAGGAGACAACCTTAAATAAAAAGTGAGTTATTTTATTCATCTCTTATAACTTAATGATATACTAATTAGGGGAAAAGAAAGAAGAGGGTTGAATAAGGAAAAACAGAAAGAACAGAGGAGGGGAAATCGATTGAGAGCGAGGATGAGAGAGCAGGACGCAATTCTGTGGGAAGATATTTCTTGTTGATTGCGGATTCTTCGGTGGAGGTAGGTTATGGTTTTTACGATATTCGTAGTAAACTCTTAATAGCGAATGATATGTATTGGGGTAGTATTGTAAACCATTATATATGCTTAATTGTATGCTTGTATGAATGTGATTAGATAATGTGTAAAAAAAAATGATGGAAGCTATTGAATTTTAATCTTGAAAACCTCTTGTTAATGATGGGCCTAGTATAAAGAAGGCTTGATGACTAAAAGAAGAGGTTAGACGAGTGGGGGTCACGTTCCGACACCAGGGTACGAATAGAGGATCGGGTATCACGTTCCGACCACCAGGATGAATATGGATCGGGTGTCACGTTTCCGACACAAGGAGGAATATGGATTAGGGTGTCACGTCGACAACCAGGATAAGAATATGGATCGGGGTGTACGTTCTGACACCAGGAAGAATATGGCTCGGGTGCACGAATCGACACGTAGAATTAAAAGGATCGGGTGTCACGATTCCGACCCAGGATAGTTAGTATAGGGAGCGGAGGTTTTTTTTTTTTTTTTTTTTTTTCACGTACCGACCGAGAGAAATAAAGATAATGAACCTTGAAAGATGTTAATGTATACTCAATATAATGAACCTAGTTCACAATGGGCCTATCGGGTATTGAGGTTGAGTCCTATGAGTGAAACTGGCGGGGGTGTTATAATGATTATAGAACTTGTTGTGGCTAGGGGGGAAAATGTTGAGTATGTAGTGATTTAGGATTTATTTGATCCTAATATGTTTTTCTATTTTGAGTTGGCCCGATGATACTACTAAGTACTTGTTGTTTTGTTCTGGCACCCCTACTTGTAAGTTTCTTCTTTGTTATTTGTGGGCCCCCCTGCAGAAAACGTACCATCGTCTCCAAATCAACCGCAACTCTAGACAGTCTTCATCACGTCGGATCTCAGGTGAGATAACTGCTTCTAGCTTGGACTCGCGCTTCGACACAGACAATCACACGTTCAGACTTCATGTCTGATGCCTTGATAAGTTCCGGCAGGGACTAGCTTTTTGTTATTTGTACTTCTTAGATATTCTTAGATAGAATTTGAGGATAGAGTTATGGGTGATGAATTCCAGGTTTTGAATAACTAGTATTGAGCTTTTATAAGTTTATGTAATCAAGTTCATAATGATGTTTTAAGTCTTCCGCATTATATTCTGTTATATGGTTGAAACGTTTGGGAATTGGATGGGGTGGTTCTCTCACCATAGTAGGTAGACCAGGCCTTAGGGGGAGTCAGTGGAACGTCGGCACACCTACGCCAAGTCGCAGTCCGTTTTAGGCGAGGTGTCGCGTGACAAAGGAGGTTCAATGACACGGACTGACAAGCACGTGGACTGTGAAGACTTGAACAGAAGATCTACGAGGTCGAGACCTTATAAAAGGAAGATCGAGGCACTGCAAACAAGTCTTATGGCCCCGCCCCACCAGCCGCCCTCCCCGCATCGGCGCGGAGAGCCCGCCCCGCGAATGCGAGGGTCCGGGATGGAAGGTGAATGAGAACATCCGACGTAGCTAACCAGTTAATCACCAGGCGGGAATGCGATCTTATTAAAAGTTAAGCCAATTAAACGCTATAACGAATATCACGGTGCAAGCAGAGACAATTAATTCAACAGCGACCACAGAATAGGAGGAAGGCGCATGCGAAGCGGTCTCGCTGTTTATTAAAACTATCCTGGCGGCGCCCGCTGTAAAGCAAATAGTGGCAATCAGTAGCGATAAAAATACTGTGGGAGTAGTTAAAAATCATGAAAATTAAGACATAAGAAGATAATAAAGTATTAGAATCTAGATTCTACATTTTTCCAACATCAGAAATAAAGCGGGTTACACATCACGGTGTCTGCGTGGAAGAATTGAATATTTCAATTTCTAGTAGTGTTCTTGAGTGTGTAGTGTATTTCAACCGTTTTAAAAAAATACTAAATTTATAACAGAAAAGCAAAGGAATTTTTTTTATTCACGATGGATGAAAGTTTTTTCAAAATTCATTCTCCAAAAAAAGAAATCAAAATATAGGACTATCTAAAGATTACTTTTTTGATAATTTATATATCAAAATTTAACATTTCACAGTCATCAAAAAAAAAAGTAATTCAAAGTAAAGCAATAGAGCAATGCCGATATGCTCAAAATCACGAGAAAAATGATGAAAGTCTGAATGTCTGGGTGTAGGTCGATGTATGGCCGGGATTGTGAAAAAATGATATAGTTAAACATTTATATCTTCACACATAATTTGTCAAATTAAAATAAAACTCGTACATCCTAAAAGATTAGAATTTTATAATTAGAGTTCTATTTATGATTTAATATTTTAAATGCAAAATAATTTTATTACAGAAAAATAAGGGGGAAAGTCACCCTAAAGGATAATCAGTTATAATAAAAATCATGAAAATTACGATGAAAATATCTTTATTAAAACAATTGAAATTTCGAAAATATTAAAAATATTTTTTAAAATGCTATTCTTTTTCGAATCAAATCTATAGTATATCCTTGAGAATTAACATTTCATTTCCCAAATTTTAAATTTTAAAAGTTCTTTCAAAATTAATTTAAAAATGAAATAAAAAAACTATTGTAGAAAATATGTTTGTATTAATATTATTCGGAGCAGATAATTTTTCTTCATATTATTGTAATTCTATAATTAAAATTGCGAAAATCACGGAGATAAACATCTTTATAAATAAAAAATGAAGATAATTTCTTTTATCAAAACATTGAAAATCTTACTCAACTTAATTAATCTTTCTTTATCAATATGTCTTGGATTCGAGCCCTGGGTATGGAGAAAATTCTATTGGGAGCGTCATCCTCGAATGAGCCCTGTAGTGTGTGATTCAGCTTCGAACGTCGGATGAAAAACCAAAAAATAATCTATCTTCCAATTATAGTAAATGACGAAAAAAATATCTTAATTAGAACAATTAAAAATTCAGAAAAATGATAAATAATACTTCAAATTCTACTTAATTTTAAAATCAAATCTAGGGTATATGCTGAAGAATTGACATTTCATTTCCCAAACATTAATATATTTTAAATGTTTTTCCAAAATTAATTCTCAATCTAAAAATTATATTCGTATTAACCTTATTCGGAATAATTATTTTTTCTTCAAATTAAAATGTTTAACAATCACAAAAAATGTAGTAAAAACTACAACAATTCTATAATTAAAATCATAAAAATCACGGAGATAATATTTTTATTAAAAAAACGGAGATAATTTCTTTATTGAAACATTTGAAAATTAGAATATTGATAAATATTATATCAAATTCTATTTTTTCCAAATTAAATCTATGGAATATGCTTAAGAACTAATATTTCATTTTCTGAACGTTAAATTTTAAGTGTTCTTCCAAAACTAGTTGTTCAAAAAAAAAATCCTCAAATTATGTTTATATTAATCTTACTCGAATTAATTAATTTTTCTTCATATTAAAATGTCAACAATCACCACAAATGTAATAACAATTACAGTAATTCTATAATAAAAATCATGAAAATCACGGAGACCATATCTTGTTTATTTAATTCAAATAATAATGATAAATATTACTTCAAATTCTATTTTTTTTTTCTTTCAAATTAAACTAGGTTATATGCTTAAAAAGTAACATTTCATTTCCCAAACTTTGAATTTTAAATGTTTTTCCAAAATTAACTCTCCAAAAAAAAAATCTATTTTAAAAATTATATTTGTATTAATCTTAGTCAGAGTAATTAATTTTGTTCATATTAAAATGGTCAACGATCACCAAAAACGTAAAACTAATTATAGTAATTCTATAATTAAAATTGCAAAAATTATGGTGAAAATATCTTTATCAAAACAATTAAAATTTCGAAAAATGATAAATATTATATCAAATGCTATTTATTTTTTTTCCAAATAAACTCTAGAATATATCCTTAAGAACTGGAATTTCATTTTCTGAACTCTAAATTTTAAAAGTTCTTCTAACATTAATTCTCCGAAAAAACAATTATTCTAAAAATATAATTGTATTAATCTTACTGTGAATAATTAAATTTTTCTTCATTTTAAAATGGTCGACGATCACTAAAAACGTAAAAATAATTACAGTAATTCTATAATCAAAATCACAAAAATCTCGAAGAAAATACCTTTATCAAAACAATTAATATTACTTGGATTACAGTAATTCTATAATAAAATCTCAAAAATCATGGAGGTATATCTTTATCAAAACAATTAAACTTTATAAGATTGATGAATATTATTTCAAATTCTATTTTTTTTTCCGAATCAAATCCAGGGTATAAGCTTAACAAGTAAAATTTCATTAACCAGACTCTAATTTTTTTTTTTGAATTAGTCCTAAAAATCTGAGTAATTAAACTTTCTTCATTTAAAAATGGTCAACGATCACCTAAAACGTAAATCAATTACAATAATTCTATAATAAAAATATCAATAATCCAAAGAAAATATATTTAGTTAAAACAATTAAAATTTAAAAAAATGATGAATATTATTTCATTTACCGAACTCTAAATTTTAAAAATTCTTCTAAATTAGCCATAAAAAAAAATTCTACTAAAAATTATATTTGTATTAATCTTACTCTAAGTAATTATTTTTTCTTCATTTTAAAATGGTCAACGATCACCAAAAACGTAAAAACAATTACAACAATTCTATAATAAAAATCCCGAAAATCATGGAGAAAATATATTTTTTCAAAAAAATTATAATTTAGAAAAACGATGAATATTATTTCAAATTTTATTTTTTTTCCAAATCAAATTATTGTATATTCTTAAGAACTAACATTTCATTTACCGAACTCTAAATTTTAATTTTTTTTCTAAATTAGCCCTCCAAAAGAAAATCTCTTCTAAAAATTATATTTGGGTTAATCTTACTCTGAGTAATTATATTTTCTTCATTTTAAAACGGTCAACGATCACCAAAAACGTAAAAATAATTACAATAATTCTATAATAAAAATCCCAAAAATTACGGAAAAATATATTTTATCAAAATAATTAAAATTTAGAAAATGATGAGTATTATTTCTAATTCTATTTTTTCCCAAATCAAATCTAGGGCGTATCCTTAAGAACTAACATTTCATTAACCGAACTCTAAATTTTAAAAGTTCTTCTAAATTAGCCATCCAAAAAATGAACTCTTCTAAAAATTATATTTGTTAATATCTTACTCTGAGTAATTATTTTTTCTTCATTTTAAAACGGTCAACGATCACCAAAAATATAAAAACAATTACAGTAATTTTATGATAAAGATTCCGAATATCACGGAGAAAAATATTTTGTCAAAATAATTAAAATTTAGAAAAATGATGAATATTATTTCAAATTCTATTTTTTTTTCAAATCAAATCTATGGAATATCCTTAAGAACTAATATTTCATTTATCGAACTCTAAATTTTAAAATTTCTTCTAAATTAGCCCTAAAAAAATCTCTTCTAAAAATTATATTTGTGTTAATCTTACTCTGAGTAATTATTTTTTCTTCATTTTAAAATGGTCAACGATAACCAAAAATGTGAAAACAATTACAATAATACTATAATAAAAAATCCCGAAAATCAACAGAGAAAATATATTTTGTTAAAACAATTAAAAATTTAGTAAAAATTATAAATATTAGTATTTCAAATTCCATATTTTTCCTAATCAAATCTAGGACACACCCTAACATTTCATTTCTCGAAATCTATAAATAACAATAATTTCCATCTTCGAAGTACAAAAACTAGATTTTATCAGCATCGTTTCTCCTGTTCATTACTTATTTTCTTTCGAAAACATCCTTTCTATCCCTGCAAGACAGAATTAATACCTATCTACAATCTATCATTTCCGGACCGTACTAATCTACATTCTCATAATAAATTTTCGTATTCTCTAATTTACATATATTCTATCTTCTTCGGACCCCATGACCCCACGTTATCGTAAAGTATGAAAAGTAAAGTAAACCAAGGGGGAGAAAAAAGAGAAAATGAACCGGACAACAGTACGCGGTTTAACCGGTATGATGTAAGCAGCAGAAGAAAACCGGTTTTTGTGAATGATTCAATGAATTTTGCAAAAAATGGAGAAAAAGGTAATGATTTATGTTTTTCTATGGATTGACACCTTAACAAACACATTTATTTTTTCAATAAAATAATATTTTTCAATAATTTATTTTTTAAAATTATTTTTGTGTGTATGTGTGTATATATATATTCAGTGCACCATAACAATTGATAAAGTAACCAAAGAACAATACTTGTTCTTTTTTTTCTTCTATACTTTCAACCTTCTTTCTCTTTTTTTTTTCCCTACTTAGATAGGGTTTTTGTTGAAATCTTGAACTTTTTCATGTGTAATGCAAATCTTGGTTGAAGATAAAATTTGGGGTTTGTTGTTCTTGGTGCAAAGTTTGGTTTTTTTTAATTTCCTTTGGGGGTTTTGTGTTGAAGAGAATCAACAACCATGTCTACTCTTGTTAATTACAGTGGTGAGTTTTCTTTGTTTGTTTTCATGTTTTGGATTATGGGTTTTTGAGTTTTATGGAATTTGACATTTGGGTGATTTAGTTTTCTTAGAATAGAGTGTTCCATGGATTCTTGATTGTTGATATGAATATGAATGGTGTAAGGAGTTACTAGAAGAAGAAAAAATTGTTGCTTGGGAATTTTAGTAGCTCATGTAGTTGTTTGGTTGGTTATTCTGAACTTTTATATTGTAGATCCTTGCCCCATTTCCCCCAATTTGAAAAAGATTAAAAAGTTGTTGCTTTGGCTTTGAAGATGTTAATCTTGCTCCTATATAGATTTTTTTTTTATGTTTTAGTAAGTGTTTTGTGTGTATATTGTTTAGATTGGTGCTTTTTGATAAAAGGTGTGAATTTTGGTCCTTGTATCTAAGAATTTGTTTGTTGTTTCAACTTTTGATCTAAATAGGTAGATCTTTGTTCTATGTTTTTTATGTAATGAGTTTTCTGATATGGCTACACTTGAAATGAAGTTAAAAGATAAGATTTTTGTAAGAAATGGGCATGAAAATTATAATCTTGGGAATTTTATTATGTTGATTTGGTGGAAAAGATTTGTTGATGAAGTTGTTGATGTTTGATCTTCAGGTGATAATGAGTTCTATAGTGGAGGATCACTTTGTTCAGCTGATTTGGGTCTTATGTTGGCTCTTGGTCATGCTGATATTTACTGTCCTGTTAGTAAGAGGGCACGCATTAGTGGCCCGTTTATCGTTGAAGAGAGGACTAAGAATCCATCCATTGAATTACTTCCCAATGAATGCCTATTTGAGATCTTCAGAAGACTGGAAGGAGGCCGTGAAAGGAGTGCAGCAGCTTGCGTTTCTAAGCGTTGGCTTATGCTCTTGAGTAATATGAGGAGCTCTGATATCCGCCATACTAATCTTTCAGCTGCTAATGGGGCTTCGGATGATACGAAAATGGCCTCAGCTGATGAAGATCAAGTTGAGTGTGACGGATATCTTACGAGGTGTTTAGAAGGGAAGAAAGCTACAGACATTAGGCTCTCAGCTATGGCAGTTGGAACTTCTAGCCGTGGGGGTCTTGGAAAGCTCTCAGTTCGGGGGAGCAACCCCTTTCGGGGTATTACTAATGTTGGTTTAACTGCAATCGCCCACGGTTGTCCGTCTCTTAGGGTTCTTTCATTGTGGGATGTTCAGGATGTTGGAGATGAAGGTCTTATGGAGATTGCAAGAGGATGTCATTCATTAGAAAAGCTAGATTTAACTAAATGTCCCTCAATTTCCAACAAAGGTCTGGTTGCAATAGCAGAGAATTGCCCAAGTTTGACGTCATTGACGATCGAATCTTGTAAAAATATTGGAAATGAGGGCCTGCAAGCTATTGGAAGATGTTGTACCAAATTAGAGTCTCTTACTATTAAAGACTGCCCTCTTGTAGGTGATCAGGCGGTTGTTAGCCTTCTGTCGTCGGACAATACCAGGTTGAGGAAAGTGAAACTTCATTCTCTAAACATAACGGATTTCTCCCTTGCTATCATTGGACACTATGGAAAGGCGATTACCGATCTTAATCTGTGTAAACTTGAGCACGTAAGTCCGAGGGGGTTTTGGGTTATGGGTGCTGCTCACGGTTTGCAATCTCTGGCTTCTTTGACAGTCACTTCATGCATTGGATTGGCGGATGAGAGTCTTGAAGAAGTGGGAAAGGGCTGCACAAATATTAAAAGCATGTGCTTTCGAGAGTGTAAACTTGTTACTGATAGTGGACTTGTTGCGTTTGCTCAAGCTGCTGGATCTCTCGAGCATCTCTTGTTGGAACAGTGCGACAAGATCACCCAAACAGGCATCCTAAATGCTGTTTCAATCTGCAGCAAGTTGAAGTCGCTTTCCCTGGTGAAGTGTTTGGGAGTCCGGGATTTGCCTCCACAAGCTTCCTCCTTGTCTCCCTGTGATTCTCTCCGATCTTTGTCCATCCGAAGCTGTCCAGGATTCGGTAGCACAAGCTTAGCTATGGTGGGGAAGCTATGTCCCCAGCTTCATCATTTGGATCTCAGTGGGCTTACTCGAATAACAGATGCTGGGCTTCTCCCACTTTTGGAGAGCTCCAAGGCAGGACTCGTCAAGGTTAATCTTACTCACTGTATGAACGTGACCGATGAAGTGGTGCTCTCATTAGCTAGGCTACACGGTGAAACTTTGGAATTGCTGAATCTTGATGGATGCAGGAAGGTTACCGATGCAAGCTTGGTGGCAATTGCTGATAATTGTCTATTACTTAACGATCTTGATGTTTCGAAGTGTTCAATAACTGATTCGGGTGTAGCTGCTTTATCTCAAGGAGTGCAAATGAATTTGCAGGTTCTTTCACTATCAGGTTGCTCCATGGTAACAAACAAGAGCTTTTCGTCTCTTAGAACATTGGGTGAGAGCTTGATTGGTTTAAATCTCCAGCACTGCAGCTCCATCAGTAGCAGCAGAGTCGAGGCTCTTGTTGAGGACTTGTGGAGGTGTGATATCCTCTCCTAAAAGCCAACTGGAGCACAAGGCTATGCATCATCCAAAGGTGTTCGAACTACGAGTCCTAGCTATTTGGTTCATTAATCTTGATGGGATAGAAGTAAACATGATTGTGGTTTTTGGCTAACTAATGGCCTTGTGATGCTCCAGTGGCTTTGTTGTTTTCCAGGAGGCTATGACAAAACAACTTTCTCCATCATTTTTTGCAGGCTTCATCTACTTCAAAGCTTGTTCCACTTCGTTCAGTCTCCGGTTTCACACGGAGGCTGCCTCTTTACACAACCACGGTATCCTGAGAATACAGTTACCTAAGTCCTGGTGCTAAAGTTTTCACTAGTGTTGCTCCTTATCCCGTCTTTCGTGGATGAACTAATTATGCTTCTCTTAAACTTACATGGATATCATGCATTCGCCTGGGTATTAGTACTACACTGCAGAATCAGACAGTCTTTCATAGTTCTAGTATGTTAGTTTTCGTATTAAGAAGTTGTTATAAGTGTTTTACTTTCCGTTTTAGTCTGTAGTTGAATCGAACGATTTCTGTAGCATGGTGTCTGTCAATCTGGAGCTTGGTCATGGCAACTAGTCCATCTAGGTTGTTTTTCTAGTGTTCAAGTTCTAGTTTTTGATAGGATTGTCGAAAGTCCTTTGATTGTACAGGTTCCTTGTCTTTCAGATTTGTACTTTGCAACTACTTTGTTATGTCTAATAAACTGTGTTTAGTTTGTTTAAATTGTGCTTAATGTTTTTTCTTCCTTATAGTTCTCTCTCAAAGTTTGATTATTCATCCCTACTTGTATGCTAGTGTTCTCGAAAATCGATAAATTCATCGATTGATCGATCGATTACTTTTGCCTTGTTGGTTGATCAAACTATGTTTCAATTCTAAAAGCTTGCTTCAGGAATGCCAACAATGGGATTCACTCATATATATCATTACACTTTTTTGGAGTCAGAGTCTATCGGAACAATTATCTATCCTCATGATTTCTGTCAAATTATATCGAGTGTGTTATTGTTGTTGGAATATCCATAGGTCCATCACATACCAATATTTTAGGGATTTGTTCTAACTATACATTGCACCTTTGCTTCACTTTATTTGGAAGTAAAAAATAAAAACTATAGGATACACATTAAATTTCTTTTTCAGAATAATATTCCAAAGTCTTAATTTCAACATGAAAGGTAAATTCGTAGAAGTGCGATATTGTTAGTAGCCCTCTTTCTAATTTTTTTTTAAAAAAGTCAATATTGGAATATGATAAAACAAATATTTTAAAAGACACATATATTATTTTTCTAAAATTTTCATTCTTCAAATGTTATTTGAATCGATCATTTCTTTTAAACATCACGTATCAAATACGAGCTGATTAAATACATGCGGCTAAAAAATTTGGTAATACACTATATAAGCATAGGGGTAGGCTTGAACATTTTTGAAATGAAAATGTGTGTCCAAATTTGAAGTGCATTATTTATGGTAACAAAGTTGTTTAACAATACTTCTTTTCTTGTACATCACCTTTGACATCTCAATTTATACTAAAATGCAAAATTCAATGTACTAGATTTGTAGGTCCACTATGGACCAATATTTTAGCAATTTGTTGTAATTATTTTTCTCTGTGTACTTTGTACCTTGATTCACCTTTTTTGGAAGTAAAAATTTAAAAAATATGGGTGATTGGGTGAAAGGGATCGAAAGGTTGCTTCAAGAATGTCAAAAAAAGAGATTTGAATCATATATGAGATCATTATACGGTTATATTTTGTTTGAGTCGAGAGTTTATCGAAATAATATTTGTATTCTCGTAAAGTAAGATTGATGTTATATTTTATCAAATTTTATTTGTGAGATTAGTGTGTGTGTTATTGTTGTTGAGAGAACTGTAACAATGTGCACACTGAAAATTATTTTAAAGTAGGGAAAATAGGCAAATATATCCATCAACTTTATGATTTAAAGCGGATATATCATCGTTCCATTTGTCTTTGATATAACATTGACATCTTATAATGTGTAATGCAATATTCAATGGACCAATGATTTAACTATTTGTTCTAACTATTCTTTTTGGAGGTAAAATCTTAAAAATATGGCATATACATTATATCTCTTCTTCAGACAATGTTAAAATATTGTTGGGTGCAAGTGTTAAAGTTCTACAGAGTTAAATTAATATCAAAGGTCGTGTAATTGTAAAGATATGACACCTAGGCGTAACTTAATTCCAAAAGTTAGTTTATGAGGAAATTGTCCAAGTCTATATTAGGAGATCATCAGTCTATTTTCCAACCAATGTAAGACTTTTATCACTCTAACACCCCCTTCACGATCAGGCCCTACTGAAACGTGGATCGGAAGTCCAAATAGGGATGAACCTGACTATGATAGCATGTAAAGATATGTTACCTGGACCTTACCGTACCCAAAAGTTAGCTCATGAAGGGAGGATTGTCCAAGTCCATATAAGGAGACCACAAATTCATTCCACAATCAATGTGAGACTTTTACCTACACTTACAATAATAATAAGATTTAATAAGAGGTCTAGGGAAAAAGTTCGGTAATATACTATCGAGGTAGACATGCACATCTTATTTAAGATCTCTCAAGCAGATTGATACTAGGCACTAGGATACGTCTGGTCTGCGAAATATCAATCAATCGACTATGACTCAATTGTAGAAATTAGTGCCAAACAACCATTTAAAATCAAGTACACAATTTCCAGGTGAATCAAGCAACTGTATAAAAAACTGCTTGAAACATTTTTCAAGTTGAATATGTGTGTGTCCAAATTTAAAATGCCTTCTTTATGGTAACAAACAACTTTGTTTAAGAGTACTTTTTCTTGCATATCACATTTGACATATGTGTATAAAAATGCAAAGATTCAATGGACTGAATTTGTAGGCCCACCAATATGGACCTAAAATTTAGCAATTTGTTTTAAATATTTTTCTGTGTACTTTGTACCTTGCTTCACCTTTTTTTGGAAGTAAAAATTATAAAAGAGAAAAGGGTCTGATATACCCCTCAACTTTGTCATTTAGAGCTGATATACCTCTCGTTATAAAAGTAGCTCATATATGCCCTTACCGTTATACAAATGGCTCACATATACCCCTACCGTTACAAAATGGCTCACATATACCCTTCATTTAACGGAAGTTAAAAAATTAGTTTAAAATTTATATTTGATTACTGCTAATTTGTTAAAAAAAAAATTATTAGGGGTTATATATGATTCTTCTATCAAGTTCAGGTATATTTAATTTTTTCTACAAAAAATTAGTTTTTGACTTCTTTTCTTATAATATTTGAGTTCTTATTCTTATTTTGTTTTTTTTCTTTCATCCTTAGTTTAAAGAAAAAAAAATTGAACTATTTCTTTTTATATTGTAATTTAATTTCGTATTCGAAGACAAAAATGTGGTCACTACCACTAAGTTTTTACACAGAATATTGAGTGAAACATAAATAAATTTGATTATCAAAATACTACATATAACTTAGTCATTGAAATAAAAAAAACAGTCAAAAAAAAATATGCTTGAGAGGATTAAGTTACTCCTATGGGATTATATTTTTTATAGAAAAAAATAATAAAAAATTTAGATTAAAATTATTATTTTTTTCATTTCCGTTAGAGGAAAAGGGTATATGTGAGTCATTTGTTTACAAGCAGGGGTATATATGAGCCACTTTTATAACGAGGGATATATCAGCTCTAAATGACAAAGTTAAGGGGTATATGAGACCCTTTTCCCATTATAAAATATGGTATACATTTTACTATTAGATATCCTTTTTGGACAAATTTTTCAAAGTGCTTTAATTTGTTATTTGAATGTTGTCTGAAGAAAATGTTGAAATGGACTTCGATTATTTGCTACATTTTATTTATGTTTTAATTAGTTTGAATTGTATGGTAATTCATAATTATGAACTCAATGATAATGTGATAATTTGTATTAAATCGTACGCTTTATATTTTTTATGAGTCTATTGAGATGGTAAGTGTATGCCATTTACGACTAGATTCTCGTTCTAACCTTATATGAAGCACACTGATTTTTTCTCTTTACATTACAAAAAGAGTGATAGATAAACGTGTACACAACTCTATTAATGACACCATTTTGAATAAAAGGATAAAAAAAAAGATCTAATTCGTTTCTATAGTTAGGTTTTCCTTTAACGGAAATAACTACATTGTTCACTCCCACCTTTACTTTGTATCCCATTATTATGTTCAATGTAGAGATATATTATATTAACATTGAACATAAATGTGTTAATTAAAAACCACAATAATACTATCTACAAAATGACCTCAAAAGTGAAATTATTCTTCGAAGTTTATGGAACCATCTCAAACAACTAGTATTCTTTGATCCTTAGTGCCAAGATCAGTAGTATCAATTTTAATGCCAACAAATCCATATGACTTCTGATTTTGTGTCAAATTTTAGAAAGATTTAGTTTTAGGATACTTGAAATTGTGTATTATCTTGTATATATGAGTATCAAAGTCTTTTAAGCTCACATAAAATATTATAAAGAATGTAAATTAAAAAAAAGTGTTGACTTTAAAAAATGATGAATATTATTAAAACTGGACAATATGAAGATATAATTATTACATGTGTCTACTTTCTTCGATTGTGGGTAAAAATTTTAGAGAAATACTCCATCCTTAAATTTTGAAACATAAAACTTTTTAACTTTCAATTACTGCATTGTCTTGTATAGCATATATGCATGACATTTCAAGAAGTCAAGTACCAATAATTATTGTTCAAGACTTGTATGATAAGGAAAAAATCAGATGCCTAAAATAAGTCTCTAATAAGAAATCTCAAATATTTGTAAATGAACACCAAGTAGTTTACAATTATTACTATTATTTTTACATACTTTTTGTTTTTAATGTAGTATTTTTAAATAACATAAAATATTTAATTACCATCATATTTTTTTTATAATAGAAAAGTAAGAATTAATTCTAGTTAACAAGATGTTATTCATATGTTTACAGTACCTTTAAATGTTATTGTAATAATCTTATTTATAAATATGAAAATTTGAGTTATTTAATTCAAAGTTTTAAGATACCAAAATAAATCTTTTTTTTTCTTATACTAATCTTGAACAGTTTTTTTACTTAACAATCTTAAATATTATTTTAAATGAAAAAAATCATTAAATTCAATATAATATAAAAGTAAAACCTAATTCTAGTTAACAAGATGTTAGTCACATGTTTAAAGGACATTACCTTTAGATGTTATTGTAAAAATCTTATTTACTGATATGAAATTTTGAGTTATTTAATTCAAAGTTCTAAAATATAAAAATAAATCATTTTTTTCTTATACTAAGAACAGTTTTTTTGCTTAACTATCTTAAATATTATTTTAAATTAAAAAAGATTATTAAATTCAATATTAAAAGTTTTGGGCCTTAATGTTGTGATGACCGAAGGAAACACTTTACTAACTTCACCCTTTGAACTGACTCATGAATGAATGAGCACACTACTCGTCAAAGGATATGATTTATTTCTAGACAACTATTATAATCATAAAATCATGTAAATACTAAAAGCTATATAACAACAATTAGAAGGAAATAACTTGATCTAAAACTTGAGCTACATGTAATTTTCAGAGCAAATTAAATAATATAATTCATATCTATCAATCACAGGATTACTTTTATCAATAAGTAAATTATATGTGATATTTAACTTGTTGCAAGAGGACCCAAATAACTCATAAGTAAGCTTCCAACTTTCAAATTACCTACATGCAGTTTTCAAGTTAGATCGAGTAAAAATCGAGGGGGCGGGGTACGCATTAATTAGGTAAAATAAAAATTTGATACGAATTGAAAAATTGAACCAAAATAATTTTGTTAGATTTGATTTGGTTCTTATTGACCTTCTATGAAATGAACAACACACTCATGAGTTTCCTAATAAATTTTGTATTCTTTGTAAATTTAAAACTTGATAGTGAAATTAAAATCTTTAGAGATCCATCTTATCTATTTGAACGAATTAAAAAAATAAATTAAATATGATTTATTAAAAACTTACTTACTTGATATGTAATCGAATTAATCTAAAAAATGCATCGAGATGTGGATGTTACTTCGTCAGCCAGAGTCCTATTTTGCTGAAGTTAAAGATCATTCAAGCGAAGAAGGTAGATTGTTAAAACTCAGAATTTGAATATCAGAGCTACTTTGAGCAAAGAAGATAGTTAATAGGGATCTAGATTCAAGAAGCAACTGAATCAAAGCTAAAGAAATGAATTCTACTCAATTTTTACTTTTTCCCAAAATGAAGTCCTTAATTTTCTTTTTCGAGTTTATTCATTTTCTTTTACTCTGATATCATTTTTGAAGGAATAAAGAAAAGAAAATGATTTAAATAAGATTTATTAAAGACTTACTTACTTGAGATGAAATAAATTTACCTAAGAAGATGCATCAAGTTGCAGAGCTTAATTCTTCGGGTAGAGCCCTATTTTCCTGAAGGTAGAGATCATCAGAGAGCAATTAGATTGTTAAAGTTCAAAATTTGAAGTATCAGAGCTAATTTGAGCTGAGAAAATAGTTATACAAGGATTTAGATCGGAGAAGCAACTGAATCGAAACTGAAAAAAGAATCTCTACTCAATTTTTTGCTTTTTTCCAAAAAGAAAAACTTAATTTCCTTTTCAGAGTTGTTTCTTTTCTTTTACTCTGACGTCATTATTTGGATCGGTCACTTTTGACTTGACCCACTATTTTTAGTATATACGATTATTTTAGGCAAAATTACATAACTAAACATATTTCACAATCATATATACTATTGTTACTTGTGCTTTTAAAATATTACATATCTTACCCTTAATTAAGAATTTCCTACCACATATTGAAGAAAATACACTTGAATACATGTATATTTGCTACTGATACATAAAAAAAAAGGAGAAAAGCAACCGATTAGGGAGGAGGCGAGTGAAACTTGTATGTATTCCACATTCGTGTGAAATCACATTAGATATATGTATTTGTAGTAATTCAAGAAATACTAATTCTCGCATAAATAATTACAGATCATAACTCATTTATTAATGCTGATGATTTTCGCTTAACTGATACTAAATCAATATCGTATATTTTATTGGTATCATTAAGACTGATAATTTTTCTTAACTAATACTAAATCAGTATAATATATACTTTATTAGTATCATTAAGATTTCTTGTTTACAAGTTACTCATTAGGCAATATATAATTTTAACATATATAATAAAGAAAATATTATTGTTGCATATAATATGTATTCTATAACATGTGTATTAAAAACTATATCATTACTATATATTTTATGTATAATAAATATATATATCAATATATAATAAAAGTATAATGTATATACGCTAATGATACAGATATTATACAATTCTTACACACTATATATTTGGGAAAATACACGGATAAATAAATATATACTATTTAATTATGTAGTATAGTTATAGTTTAATCAAATTATCATTCACCACTAATTTACAATTATAATTACGTGGTTAGCGTCTATATTTTATATAATTTGGCTCCTAATTGAATAAAAAATCAGAATTTGTATAATTAACATTTCTAATAATATAAATTCAAAATTTATATGATCTAGTTTCTAATAATTGTACAAATTCTAAATTTTCCTAATTGTATAGATCCAAAATTTATATATAGTTACTTTATTTTGTATATATTTATCATGTTGATACATTTGATTTGTATGAATTTTGAAACTTTTTCAAATATATAAAGGGAAAAATTGTATAAATAGCAAACTAATAACCTTAATTAAATGGAATAGATATGGGTCGTTGATTTAATTTGCTCCATAGAAACGTTGGAAAAAATTGCCAGGCGTCTCTCCTCCCAGAAGTCTCGATCGCCACTCTCCCATTCTCGCCTCTCTCGTTTATACACAGAAGTGTATGAATTTCTGTTTCGTTTGTATAAAGCGAGAGGAAAATGTATATTATCAAGACCCAAAACGGCGCGATGGCACCCACACTTATTCCTCCTATGTGAGCGAACCCAAACAAATCTAAACCCCAACATTTCAACCAGTATATAAAATTTTGGAAATAAAAAAAAATAAATACGGAAGGGACCAAACTTCATTAATATAACCAATAAATAAAAACTTCTAAAAATATATTAACTTATCATCCCAAAAAAAAAATCTGGAAGTATACACCAAGAAACATCTATTCCTCAATTTCAAATTCAAGAGTAGTTTAAGAAGCTAAATAAATGAAAGAGATGGTCCATGTCGAACTTCAAGACATCAAGACGTGAAGAGAGAATCAAGCCCAGCTGGGAATAGACTCACCCTGAATTCTGACGTGCTGAAGACTGGCTCGAGTGCGGACGAGTAGAAGTGGCTGGCACCGTTTTGTGCACTCAACAATATAACAAGAAGGAAAATGCAAAGTAGGGGTCAGTACAGGGAGGAGGAAACCTTACTAGTAAGGTATCATCGGCCAACTTCAGGAATAGTAGAAAGCCATATATATCAAGTAAGAATATAAATCAAACTACAACAGCAACAGGTGACCAACAACAAGTACAACACCCTAACCTACAACACCAGCACATCGATGAGGCGCTCAATGCCTCCACACCACTCGTTTGGGGGAATTAGGTTCTTTAGATTAAGTAAATCACAATTAATTCAAGATTCATCTCTTTATTCCTCTTGGTGTGTGGAACGTGACCACTCCGATCCCCTAATACTACGTGTCGGTTCGTGACACCCGATCCCCACATACTACGTGTCGGTTCGTGACACACGATCCCCTAATACTACGTGTCGGTTCGGACACCCGATCCATTAACCTCTTTCTTTTTTAGGTCATCAAGCATTCTTTTTATACCAAGGCATCATCATAATAGAGTGAACTTAAAGGATTCTTTTGTTTAAGATTTCACAGATCATCATTATAATACATACAATTATATAATCCACAATCATTGCAACAACCGAAAAATAAGAGCCATTAGAAAGACTTTTACAATACCACCCAATACCATATCAATCGCCATTTAGGTGTACTATGAACTAAACATAAACCATAGCCTACCTCCCCGAAGAATTTGATCAAGCAAGCTACTCCCCAATGCCTTTGCTTTTCTCTTCGTTCTTCACTCTCTCTCCGCTCGTTTCCCTCTCTGTCTTTTTCTTCTTTTTCTTTCTATAGATTTCTTTTCTTTACCCTTATCATACAATCAATTTTAAAAGATGCTAAAAGTAACCCACTATTTATTTCAAGGTTACCTCTTTAACCCCAAGGTAAATGAATTATTTAAAACTTACCCACTAATTTATACTTATAAGCTGAATCGTCCCAAAACGCCCCTTTAACAAACTCTCAGCAAAAACGACTTAGTCCAGGTTACGCCACTCGTGACGGGCCCGTCGTACCTGCGAAGGTCCGTCACTGCAGTCAGTCACAAAAGTTCAGAGACTCAATTTCAGTATAAAAAGGTCGATGACGGTTCCGTTCGTGGCTTTACGACGGTCCGTATGCAGTTCCGTCGTTGACGTAAGGAGAGTGATTCCCAGAAGTACCAAGCTTTTCAGTGATTTAAGTGTTTGGAACGAAAAACCCTCGAAGGTCCGTCGACTGATCCATCGACCCAGCCAGTTTTATCAAATTAATCTTACTGCTTCGAATCGAACTAAACAGGTCGTTACATATAACACATGCAAAAATGTATATCTTAGTGTTATACACTTAATATATTTAACTTACAAACATTTTACTTCAAATATTGCAGAGAAAAAAGGCCACAAGAATTATACCATTGCCGTAAAATAAAATTTGTTCTAGCTTTATCACAAAAGTGTATATATTGTGTTTCTGTTTTGTATTAAAGCGAGGAAAAAAGAAAAACATATATTTTTGCTATTCACTGATAATTATGCAATATACATACATTTTAATTCGATTTCAACTGTATGCAAAGCTAAATTATACAATTGCAGCGAAATAGGCCAGGAATTATACAATTTAGGGCCAACGAAGTATACACTTGTATATGTATAAGAATTATACCGTTTATATGTTTGCTATGGAGCGCAATAATGCAAAGTTTGCTAGAGATACAAATTATGAATTTTTTTGTTTGCTATTGTGCAAGTTGCCATATATAAATAGTACAAAAATTTGTTGTACTTATATTTTTTGTATATTAACAAAACACACATATATACATTAAAGTAGTAAAGATATAAATTAAAAATATCCATAACAAATTAAAACTATAAAGGTAATGATAAATATAGCTAAGAGACCTTGTTAAATTTACTTCTATTTAATATTTATGAAATCTCCATATGTATACACTGGTGAGAATAAATAAAGATAGAAAAAAAAATTTATCCAATCAAATATGTACCAAAAAGATAATAGATTTGTGTAATTCATGGCGTTTATAGGTGAACTGGACGAAGATATTCAACATATGCAGAAATAACATTTTTTCTCATTTGGACACTTATAATATATTTATAATATAATTTTAAATTATATAATAAAAAATAATTTATAAAACACATATAATTAAATTTTATTGATAAATAATATATTTATCATACGTTTTAATACACATTGTCTCAATTTCTTATAAAAAAGCATAACATATTTATAATATATCTATATTACATTCACTTTTAATACATTGTACAATTTATTACAATATTGGCTCTTACAAAGTACAATAAGAGGTGCAATTTGGATAATATAACGCTTCATTATGACAAGTATTTTTTTGAAAACAATAGTTAATTATTAAAGGTAGAAATGAAAAAAATAACTAATTATTTTTTGATTGTGTAAATTAATAATTAAATTTGGAACAATTGTTTTTAATATATCTGACAAATAAAGTAGACGAAAAAATATACTTATATTAGCGTAAATACTAACAAATAAAAAGTATCACTAACATTAATTAATTATTTTATCAAAGGAGTAGTCAAAATGCTAAGTTGTTATAACATTTTTTCATTTATTTACATTTTGATACACAAAAAATGAATATATAATGAGATATTAATTGAGGTAATCAGGTACGTCATAGTTGCTAAGAAAATTAAAATTGAATCCTAATTTATATCACAATTTTTCAATTTTATAGAGTTAAATAGAGAGGTTTGTGTGTGGACCACAAAATCAGGGAGCATATTTAAATGATGTAAGTAAGAATTAGTAAAAGAGTAGGAGAATTTTGTAAGTATATACATCGTTTCTTAAAATAATTAAAATAGACATGGTGGAATTCACAATCACATTAATTAAAACGGATGAAGTAAATACTAATTGATACCTCCATTTCAATCTATTTAATATGGCACACTCTCTTTTAGTCCATTTAAAAAAAATATTCTTTATAATTAAAAATAATTTCTAAACGTAAATATCTAAGATTTGTTTTTGATTTATATTAAAAGGGAAGGAGTTATTTTTTATTTTATTTAAAGAAGAATTATTTACATCATTGCTCACTACAATCCACAAAAACCCAAAAAAAAAACCATGTTCTAGCCTCCATAGGTAGAAGAGCCCATAGTTTTCATTTACATAGTAAAACAACTACTGGCTTTCAAAATTTTGAATTTTTTTTTCAACTTGTTCAAAACTTTAATTCAATTCTTGTTTGTACCACAAGAAATGTCTTTTCATTAACATGAAAGGCTAAGCCTTTAATTACTATAGCTAGTACTATATATACACATACACATAATTGTTAACTTCTATAAGTAACAAATTAATTAAATTGAGTTCCCTTATATAATTTTATTGCAAAGTTTGATCATCAATCATCAATCATGAGTAGCTTTAGTGAAGAACAAGAAGCTTTGGTAGTCAAATCATGGGGGTCTATGAAGAAGGATGCTGGTGAATGGGGTCTCAAATTCTTTCTCAAGTAATTACACTATATAATTATTACTGTATTACTTTTGATCTGATCGTTTCAATTTGTTTGTCTTTATTCGATATTCACAATTGAATAAATTTAATGATGATGTTTAGGATATTTGAAATAGCACCATCAGCAAAAAAGATGTTCTCATTCCTCAAAGATACAAATGTGCCATTGGATCAAAATCCTAAGCTCAAGATTCATGCTAAATCTGTCCTTGTTATGGTAACTACAATGACATTACTATTATTTTACTCTGTTCCTTCGTTTCAATTTAAGTGTTTTATTTTTATTTTTTTTTATTCGAAAAATAATAAAAGAGTGCATTTTGCTATGTTTAATAAGCTTACAATTCAAATAGCTTATGCAGTTACATAACAATTTTAAGATCATAAAATTTTGGAAAAATGCATTAGTAGCTCCCAAATCTATGTCTGAAATCTCATGACACGCTAATACTATACTGAAATTTTATTACCCCTGAATTTTTTATCCCTTTTCGATCTACGTGGCACTAGCTTGAAAAAAATGTCAACATGCGTTGAGTCCACAAGATAGTGTCACGTAGGTCGAAAAGAAGAAAAACATTATTTATAAAATAAGTTCAGGGGGTAACAGGACCTTAATACAAGTTGTCTCTGAGATTTCGAACATAGGTTGGAATACTTATGCATTTTACCTAAAAATTATAATGATATTTTAATATATGATCTTCTTCTCAACCCATTTTTTTCTGCATCCTATATAACATGCTTTTAGATCACAAGATTAAATTACGTACACTTTCATGTATATTAGTTAAACATCACAAAATTCAATAATTATCTTTGACTTTTTTTTATAGAAGATTTCTTTCATTTTTGTCTCATCGGCCAAACTTATAATTATTATCGGTACTAAGCATGCATTGATTATATATATTATATATGTATATGACATGTATAATTATATTTAAATATACAAAACAGATTATTTGTTGACTATTTTGTAAACGAGATCACTAAGAAAAACATTCAAACACTTTTTAAACTTTATATTCAATCAAACTAAAAGAAACAAATTAATTAAATTATAGTGACAATATTATTTTTTTCTTCATAATTAAATTGTTTTTTTTTTTTTTTTTGTGGCAGACTTGTGAAGCGGCAGTTCAACTTAGAAAAGCTGGAAAGGTTGTGGTGAGGGATTCTACTCTCAAAAAAATAGGTGCTACACACTTTAAGTATGGTGTGGTTGATGAGCATTTTGAGGTATATATAAATATAATATTATAACAAAGATTATAGATCCTACTTATCAGATTATACTGTGTATATATGTTATTATTGTATCCTATTAAATATTATTAGAAATGATATGTGTAAGATATAGTGTTTAGAGAAATAGATTTTGGATTCGATTCAATTCGAAAAGCTAGCTTAAGAGATGATGATTGTTCAAGTCATATAAAGAGACCATTCTGATCCTCGATGGGGACTCCTTGACCCCCAACCCTTCACGTCCTTGACATTTGAAGCATGTGTAGATAATTAAATTAAGATGAGTCTTGCTATGATATCACATTATTTTTTTTTTAAATAATGAATCTGGAGCCTAATTTAGTCCTTAAAAATTAGGCAAAAGGTGAAAATTGCTCGGTTTGTATAATTAAAAGTACTCTCATCCTTTTAACCATCGACGTGAGTCTCTTCACGGAGTAAATAGATGTTGGAAATTAAAATTCTAAAATCATTTTGGTTGACAGGTAACAAAATATGCCTTGTTGGAGACAATAAAAGAAGCAAGTCCAGAAATGTGGAGTGTTGAGATGAAGAATGCATGGGGAGAGGCCTATGATCAATTGGTTAGTGCTATCAAGACTGAGATGAAGTAGCTAACCTTCAAAATCCAATAACATTAGTCTCGTAAATGGGGTCTGAAATCAAGAAATTGATATACGTATATTATATTTTTATTTTTATGAGATAAATGACTGTTTTTGATTGATCATCAGTTCAAAATACTTGTATTTCGTTCAAAGTTTTATAATCTAATTTGTGTGCTATGTCTTTTGTATGCATTATCTAAGGAATTAATTTGGTGTATGAATTTTATTTTCTTAGGCATGTATGTATCAAAGGAATTAATTTTTAAAAATAAGGAAAGTAAATAACCTTCTCTATTAAAAAAAATGTTTTTAATTATTAATGCATCTAAGGTAAATCCTTTAATTAGGTGTACTATATCCATGAATTAGGTGACTTTTTGTGCTTCAGAAATATTGGTCAAATATGTTATGCTATAATTTTAACTTCTTACACTAAAAACCAATAGATAATTGAATTTTAAACAATTACAATTGACATAAGTTTTAATGGTTAATTCTCAGTCCATTTTTATGCGTTCAATATTGACTGAAATTTCAGTAAATTTTGATATTATATTTTTTGGTATAAAAAAATCCTTAGTAAAAAACATTTTTTCTTAAACAGGATTTTATACAAATATAAATTTAAAATAATTAAATTTAAATATAAATATCAAATCTTAAATAAATGATTTTGATGTTTTTTAATAATATCAGATGTTTTTTAATATTGATAATACACTTGTGTCGTAATCGAAAATTAATTATCATATTTTTTTGTTGAAAAAATAGGTTTTAGTGGCAACTTTTAGTTTTCACCAAAAATTAGCGGCGGCTAAAATCAGTGAAAATTTTTACTGGTGATATCTTGAAATTTTGTGGCAATTTTTTTCGTTGCTAAAGGTCAAGTTACTTGTAGTAAAAATCTTAGTTGAAAACGCTTAGGTGGATGGATTAATTAAATGTTAAAATCAAAATCAAATTGAATCAAATAAATAATGTTGATTGTTCTTCAATTTGATTTCATGTTTTTATTTTCCGTGAACACACACCTACCTAACGTTCTTTATTATTATTGGGCCTAATTATCTTAAATTTGAGTAAAATGAGTTAATTTAAAAGATATTTTCCAAAACATTCTATCCAACCAAATATGAAAAAATCGAAAAACATTTTTCGAAATATGTTTTCCTTCGTACAAAACACACCCTATATTGTGCAGCCCAATAATAATTCATAGAAGAAGGCCCAAAATGATCCGAAGCCCAACTTACAATTTTTTTCATTAAACATATATTTCTATTTTAGCCACTTTGTAATTACATTTGTAGCCATCCTTTATGTATAACTACACATAATAAATGACTGATTACGGATAATATAGTTTAACACTCGTTTTATTATTTCCAAATATTTTGTTATCACTTTTTCGTCAAAATTTATATAATATAATTTGATTTGATACAAATTTAAGAAAGAATTTTATTTTAAAAAAACTTGTATAAAAAAAAAAAAGTCAAGGATCTTTGATAATTATAAATCATTTTATTAAGTATAAATATAGACATTTAAAAGTTAAATTGTTAGTAAATATACAAAAACTCAAAATGAGTTTTTTTTTTGTCACTTGTGTTTGATATCTACATTAGAGTTAAGTTATTTTAAAGGGAAAAGACACTATTATCCCCTCAACTTATGCCCGAAATCCCATAGACACACTTATACTATACTAAGGTCCTATTACCCCCTAAACTTATTTTATAAGTAATTTTCTATTTCTTTTCAGCCTACGTGGCACTATCTTATGGGCCCAACGTTAATTAACTTTTTTTTTCAAACTAGTGCCACGTAGGACGAAAAGTTATAAAAAATTACTTATAAAACAAGTTTAAAAAAATAATAAAACCTTAATATAATATAAGTGTGTCTCTGATCGCGTAAAGCGAAGGAAACATTTTCTACCAAGTTTTTTACGAACATGAAATTTGCCACACCACTTGATCCTTTAATTAATCCCTTTTTGGATCCTAATGATCTGCTCCAACTCACCGTCCTTGGATTATATTACCAATATACTTTTAAAAAAAACATGTCAAATATGTATAATTTAATCAAATTTGTTTACTAGTATGATTAAAATATACAAAAACTTATATATTAATTATGTATATTATATTTAAAAATATACAAAATCTATCCATTATTGGCTATTTTATAATCTATATCACCTAAAGATGTTGAGCCCTAGATATTCCTTTAACTTTTTTTCAAAGTCATCCAACACATTATATTTAGCCTTTTAAATTTCAATACTTTTTTATTTCTTTTGATAGGAGGGATAAATAATAAATAATTTTACGATTAAATTTATGATAGATTTGTTTTATGTTTGGGTTAGATAAATCGGAGGATAACTTATTTTAAGATTTTAGTATTATTTTTATACCACATTAAGGTTAGAGTAACAATTCTAAAATAATTAATTCTGAGACAACCTGTTCTCAATCTAACGAGCGTGGAATAATTGTTTATTTGTGTCCTTTGTTTTTGCTTTTTTTTTCTTCAATTAATATTACATGTTGAGGAAAAGGCCAATAGAACCAATTAGCATAAGTGATCTGGTATTGTGTGAAAAGATTCCAAATTCAAACACTTAAAACAATCATTCTATCTTTTAAAATATTAAAATATAATAATAAACATGCAACTTTTTGGTTTTGGCATATTAATTTCTTCACAACTTTGTGTTGTAGGTATATAATCTATCAACATGTATATGAGTCATTATCTCATGAGTTGGTGATAATTATGTCTCTTTAAAAAGTATAAACTAAGTGAATAAAAACACATTAATTTGTCTCTACTAATGTCATTTGATCATCATGTCCATAATTATCTCATTATATAAACCCTAAAACCCAAGGAAATATAGGAATACAACTTGCCCATTCAATTTGCCTAAAGAATATAACACAATAGCAATGATGAACTTGAAGAAGAATAATTGTCATGTTCTTCTTGTGTCATATCCAATATTAGGTCACATAAATCCATGCCTTCAATTTGCTAAGAGATTGGTCAATTTAGGAGTACAAGTTACCTATTGTACTGGCCTATCAGGTTTCAATCGCATCTCTAATCTCCCAACTATAAAAGGACTAAGCTTTGCTCCCTTTTCTGATGGCTACGATGGTGGTTTTAAGGGATCATTCGATGAGTACCACTTATTTTGTAATTCTTTGAAGACTTATGGTTCCGAGTTTGTGATCAATATGGTATCAGAGCATACTATAAAAAAGAATCTTGCTTTCACACGTATTATCTACACTACCCTTATGGCTTGGGTCGGGTCAGTGGCCAAGATCATTAATGTCCCATCAACACTTTTTTGGATTCAACCAGTCACAATATTGGATATCTATTATTATTACTTCACTGACTATGCAGATTCTTTCAAAAATTGTCCTCAACATCAATCTCTAGAGCTACCGGGGTTGCCTTTAGCTCTTAATCCTCGCGATTTTCCTTCATTTGTTTTCACAAATGTGAAGTATAATGATTGGGCAACGCAATCTATCAAAGAACACATTCAACTATTGAATAGCGAAGAAAATCCAAGAGTATTAGTGAACACTTTTGATGCTTTAGAATTTGATGCTCTTAAGGCTTTGAAGGATAGTGTGACAATGGTGGGAGTTGGTCCTTGCATTCCTTCAACTTTTCTTGAAGAAAAGGATCGTTTTGATACTTCTTTTGGATCCGATTTACAATCAACATCAAAAAATTACATAGATTGGTTGGATGAAAAGCCTAACGAGTCTGTTATTTACATAGCATTTGGTAGCTACGCCGAGATATCAAATCAACTAATGGAGGAAATAGCCCAAGGATTATTAAAAAGTGGAAGGCCATTTTTGTGGGTGATTAGGAAAGGCATAAAGGGGGAAAACCCCAAGGAAAAGTTGAGGTGCAAAGAAGAATTAGAAAAGCAAGGGAAAATAGTGACTTGGTGCTCACAAGTGGAAGTTTTACATCACCCTTCAGTGGGTTGTTTCTTGACTCACTGTGGATGGAATTCAACTCTAGAAAGCTTAGCTTCTGGCGTGCCTATTGTGGCATGTCCACTTTGGAATGATCAACTTTGTAATGCTAAACTCATTCAAGATGTTTGGAAAATCGGAGTCCGAGTTAGTGTCAATGATGAAGGTATTGTTGAAAAGGATGACTTTGAGAGATGCATAGATGTTGTGATGAAAGGGGAGGAATGTAGAAAGAATGCCAAAAAATGGAAAGATTTGGCTAAGGAAGTTATGAAGGAAAATGGTTCGTCCAATTTGAATATGCAAGCTTACGTTAATGAGATTTTACTTGGTCATAGCTAAATTTCTTTTGATAAATGTTTCTTTAAATTTAAAGAATAATAAAATTAAAGTGTAATAATAGCTAATGGCAAGCCTTTTCTTATTCTAAAAGTGAACTATGGCTTATATGTTATGTAATAAGTAGTTTTTTATTTATCAAATTTATTGTTTCTTATGTAAGCATATATACTATAGTTTCTTTTTGTATTTTTATCTAAATATTCCAAGAAAGAAACGTTAAATTATTTATATCTTTGAACCCAATTGACTAAAACTATGACCTAATTGGAGAAAATGCAATGGTCCTAAACTATATTGAAATAAATCTATGACAATAGATTTTCTTTTAAGCGTATAAAATATTTATTTTTGAATTGCGAATTAATTAGTATATGTTTTATAAATATTTTTTAATTGCTAATTAATTAGTATATGTTTGCATCTCAATCATACATGATTTAAATACTTTTGAAAACGAAATAAAATTTCAGAATATAAATTTCATACCTCATAAAGAACAACACAATTAATTACCAATTTATCAAAAATAAAATAATAAGTCTAACAAACTTATTTAAACATTTTTAAAATCTTTTTTATGTTTGCACTTTAGTCACTCATACATGAATGAACTATAGGTAAAAATGGGCTGCAATTTCAGGCATGTGAATCAAAAAGTTTGCCAAAAGAATAAACTATTTTAAAATTTAAACACCCAAATATATTTCAAATTAGCTTAGATTTGAAATATAAATGTCATGTATAAAAAAATCAAACTTTAAATCATCAATTAGTTTATAATATATTACCTCCGTCCCTAATTACTTGTCCACTTTTCCTTTCATAGTTGTCCTTGATTACTTGTCCATTTTGACAAATCAAGAAATGACATTTTTTTTCCTATTATACCCCCCAATTAAATATAATTACTTTGAAAATGGAAAATTTTTCATCTACTTTTCATAATTTATAGGGTAAAGAAAATTCACATACGTCATTAATTATTTCTTAATAGGTGTGCCAATCAAAAGTACACAAGTAAAAAAAGGACAAAGAGGAGTATGATAACACAAAATCTAACATACTCATTGAACACCTTTTCATTTTTTATTAATATATATCTATATAAATCTATATATATATATATCTTGAAGACTTTCTCATTATATTTATACATATAAATCAGGTAAGAGTCCTAGTCTAAGTCATAGAATAAAAATAACAACCCTATGCAAACTAAGCCACAAATAAATCAATCCTATTCATATTAGATTATCCTTTGTCATATATATATATATATATTGAAAAAAGATTCAAATCAACTCATTTTCTTCAAATTTAAGTAAGGTCCAACTCCAGTAAAGATTTTCATTGATTTTAGCCACCGCTAATTTTTAGTGACAAGTAAAAGTTGCCACTAAAATCTATTTTTTTCAACAAAATATATAATAATTAATTTTTGATTACAACACACGTGTATTATCAGTATTAAAAAACATCTCATATTATTATTAAGAAACATCAAAATCATTTATCTTTACATAATTTAATAATCATATTTGATTTCTTACCATATATTTTAATAATAGGCTACCTTTGTATATCATACTCTTTCTTATAAATTTGTCCTTCTAATTATTAATGTATGACAATATTATATAACATTAAAAAATAATATAATTTATTTAAAATATTATTTTTATCAAAACAATAAATAATATAAATTATATATTATAAAATTATACGTAACAGCCCACGGAATAAAGTGAAAATAACTAATAGGGGAATCTAAAATCCCTTGTCTCCACCGTTGCATCCAAGTGCTTTTTTCTATTTTACATGATAAGTCATGTAGTAACTATTAAGCAAAAATGTTGGAATATTTTTAGCATCTTTCTGAAAGCCTGTTGCAGTTACCTGCAATTTAGTAATTTTTTTATTTTACTTTTATTTTGAGGTTTGATATTTATATTCAAATTTAATTATTTTAAATTTATGTTAGCATAAAACCCTGTTAAGAAAAAATGCTTTTTACTAAGGATTTTTTCATATCTCAAAATATGATATCTCTGATTAAAGAGTAAACAGCTTCGTACAATAAAAAGAAATTACAAAAATACTAATAAATAGACAACATTCAAAAATAATGTATTCTTTAGTGAAGCCTTTTACAAAAATATTGAAAATATGTTTAAATTTGGAGTAAATAATTAGTTTCGGCTTCAAGTTGTTGATAGCTTTATAAATACTTACTTACTTGACTCACTAAATTTAGATACACCTCTAATTTGCCACGTGATATAGCAAGTAGTCTTAAAACTCTTATTAGAGCATGATGTTCTTAATAAGAATCCAAGAGAAGTGTTAAAAACATCCTTAAATGTGACGAGATGTTTAGGGGTCTATTTCACTGACTTTGTAAGATCGGAGGTATATTTAAGTTCAAGTAATCAAGTAAGGGGATGTTTTCAAAAACATCAATAGTTCGGAATGAAACTAATAATCCGCACCAAATTTAGAGAGTTTCAATACTTCTCTAAACAAAAATTAAAGAAATGTGAAACAGATCAACATGCTTTTAAATTTATAACTAAATTTCATTTAGATAAATGAAATTATGACATCTCCCATTAAATATCTATACGTACGATAAAATATTTTTATTAGAAACACTATCGTTGTGCTAAATTTAAAATTATTATTTTTTTGCCGTTATATTAAAATATGACACACTGAATGCTTAACGATTCACATCAACACAAACTGAAACACACCTAAGATTTTGTACGGATTTAATTAAACTCCGTATAAATATATTCAGCAATAACATATTTCAAGAGATTTAATTTACTAAATTAATAGTATAATAAACGTTTGAAACTCACATAAATAATATAAAAAAAATATTTATCATATGTTCAGATGATCGACGCGAATAAGTGTGCAATTGTATTGGATTCTTGCATCATACCCCATAGCCCATAGTTTAATAAATATAAGTATTTCATATCTTTAGTCAACTGTCATGTCCTTGTATGGCAAAGGGATAGCAAAGAAAAAAAGAAGAAAACATCAATCAAATGGAATAAAACAAAGAACACAAGTGGGGATTGGACAATACCACAACCAAAGGCTGATATTATATAGTATATGTGATAATAATAATAATAATAATAATATAATAATAATAATAATAATAATAATAATAATAATAATGTGAAAATAATAAATAAAGTTGTGTTTGTACTTCAATAATTTGAGAACCTGTTGCTTCAAATTGTCACTACTGTCATTCACACAGAAAATAAATAGAGTCAGCATTACTGTTTTCTCAATTAGGAAAAATCAGAGTTTCTTTGTGGTGGGCCCCTTCTTTTTATTTATTTTTTCCTCGTAAGTGTTTGGTCATGCGAGGTCATATCACGACATAAAACAATAAAATGGAATCAATATTTGAACATATGAATTTACGTCGATTACATCTCATGATTTCATATTATGAAACGTGATTTCATATTATTCAAAAATCATGATATAAGAATTTCATATGATAATTTTTAATATAAAAATTCATCTATAAGTTCATATTTTAATACAAAAATCCAAAGAGACGTATATTTGTTAAGTTTATTAACGACAAAGATAAAAAATAACATATTTTTAACGGTTTTAGATAAAATTACCTACTTCAAATAAATCACTGTATTTTGGCCCTTGACCCTACTAAGATAGGTGTTGGGGGTCCCTTTAAAGCTCCATCTTTTTTGTCTTTATAGAACTACCATAGCTAAAGCTATATTGATATATACAAAGTTAGACACTTTTAAATTCTTCCCAACACAATTTGTGAAAGAGGGTTTGTGTTTTTATTTTTCATGTTGTGAGACAAGATTGGGTGATGGCTTCAACCATTAATATCTACTCAAAAGGCCTAATCATTGTGATCCTCATCTATTCTTTCACATTACTTGCATTTATATCAGGTAAAACAATTTTACTCTCTTTTAATTTTTTCCATTCATTGAATTTGAAAAAGAGTATGTTAGATTCTTTAATCTTTCTTTTTATCTACTAGCTTGCTCATGATAGGTACTAATTGGAAAGTTCATTCTTTAAGTATATCTTAATTATCACTTTTTTTTATAAATTTACTATTGTAAGTTTCATATTTTAGTTTTCTATCTGAACTATCACTATCTACGTATTAATGTGACACCTAGGTAATAGTTTAAATAGAAAAAGTAAATAATTGATAATTAGCCTAATTAGCTTTGAGGTGTGTTTTAATATATAGATAATGATAGTTCAGATAGAAAGAGTATATAATATTGGGATTGAAGCTCGCGAAAATGAATGTTTTTGTCTATCTGTGCTGCTTGCTCCATTGACCCTACTAATTTAAATGTTAATTTTTTTAAAAAAACTGTACTTTACATATATACTAAATGAATCTTAGTGCATCAACATGAGAGTGGGTGTAGTGACTCTGCCTTTTGTTACTAACTTAAAATTCTAGATTCGTCTTTGCAGTTTAAAAACAATTTAATTTATAGAGTTACATTACGACATTATGTTTATATGGCTAAATAAGAAGCATATGTTAATCCTAATGCGTGATGATTTATGCACGGGAACATAAGATCAAATATAATATGTTTTTTTCAATTCCTCGTGAGCCCCTTATTTCTCCGAAAAAAAGAAAAAGAGAGGTTGAAATTGAAATTGGTGTGTATGTTATAGGAAGAAGTGAAAGGAAGCAAATGAGAATGGTGATGTTGGGATCAAGTCCACCAAAGTGTGTTAATAGATGCAAAGGATGCAGACCTTGCATTGCTACACTTGTTATTCCTCCACATACAAACAAAGGTTTAAAAACAATAACATCTAGAGAAGATGAAGGCTATTATCTCCTTTCATGGAAATGCAAATGTGGATCAAAGTATTATCATCCTTGAAATGTGTTGATCTTCTAATACAATATTCTTTCCTTTTTCTTTTCTAACTTAGTGAGCAATATCTTGGTTGTTATGTATTTTAGGCACAACTTTGAGTTTAGGTAATTAGTTGGTATGTATATATTTTCTTTGAGAGATAATGGTAACAAAAAACAAACACCTAAAGTATCATGTTTTTGCGAGTTTTCTATTTGAGCTATCTGGTGTTCACTTTTCCTACTTGAACTATCACCAACTATTTATCAAAACACATCTCAACTATCGATGATAGTCTAAATAAGAAAAGGAAGCAACTGATAGTTCAAGTGTATTTTCAACTATAGTGATAGTTCAAGTAGGAAAAGAAAACAACTGATAAATTGTTCAGATGTGTTTTGATAAATAGTTAGACAGTTCAGATTGAAAAAGTGTTAACACCTGATAGTTCAGATAAAAAAATTAAAACTTCAAATATGATTTTGAACTTCAACTATCATATTTTCAACTATTTTCTAGTGTTTATAACTTGTCTAACTTGCTGTGTATGTGTGCCTAGTAGTTTCTTTCACTATAGCCTTCCGAACATCTACCATATAAAGGAAGGTAGAGAGGTTGTGGGAAGGATAGTCTGTATGTAGACCGTACCCCTACCTTAAGAAATACAGATGTTGTCTCTAATAGATCCTCAGTTCAAGAAGAAGATTTTCTGGCTACAGGACAAGGAAAAACAAAAAAATGTCATTGATTAGACTACAGTAATATATTGTGTACTAGTGTTTAGAACTACGCGTTTGATGTGTTACATATCAACTATCAAGATTGATGGTTATTACACACAAGCTACAGTATGATCTAGTCGTCAATGAAATAGGTTGGAGACCATGAGGGCTCGGTCTATGACCTGTGGGAAGAGCCAGTTATTTTTAACAAGGGAATTCAAAAAATATATAAACTTGTATAGCAAGTGAATATAATTAACTATCACGGGAATTTAACAGCTCACATACATACAAAGATGGTAACTTTTCCTCTCTTCAATGTAATTTTCTGACGAAGGGGATTTAGTCAAACCCCCTAACACACTTAGCTCCGCGACTGACTATTGCTATGGTGTTAACTGTGAAGTTTCAAGCTGTTTACTAAATCTGTGTACCAAATTATCACTTCTAATATACATTATGATACATTTAGGAGCATGTATATTACATCATCAAACAATTAAATCAAAAATTGACAAAGTACATTATGAATCCAAACCTAGTTTTGAAAAGAATAACCAAATAATACAAATTGAAACACAGTAGAACGAATAAATACAAGTGATATGAATATACTTGATACATGCTATATTCAATGTGCGAATAAATACTATTGATATAGATTGTATTCATTGCGCAAACGAATACAGTATATACAGGCCCAAAATTCAACTCAACCAATATTGGGCCTTCTATTGTTGAAATAGGTGTGCAACCCGGCCTCTACACATATGCCACTTATTTTTTTCTTTCAAAAGAGATATAATCCCGAGAAAACTACATAATTAGACATACTTCATAATCAAATATATTATTATTACATATACTTTCAAAATATTATGTATTTTACCACTGATTAATAGTGTATATGTATCTTTACATAAATAAAGATATTTTTGCTATCAGATACATAAAGATAATAGGGAGAGGCGAGAGAGCGCGAAGAAATATTCGGGGCGAGAGAAGTCGCGAGACGCGCGGGAGCGAAGCGAGATTAGTATGTATCTCAGATAAATAAGAGAATGGTGAGCGAGATGGGAGAGAGGCGAACGAGATTTTCTATGTATATGCATGTAAATCTACTTGGATACAGTGTATTTATAATAAATTATACCTAAATTTGATCACATATATACATATATATGAAAGATTCAAAATCCGATAAGTTACGTAGTATTACAAACTAAAGTATATTTATGTAAGTATCTAGGATTTATGTAATTTACATTTTCCAAAAATATACCATTTCAAATCTCTTACAATTTACAAGAAAAGCCTCAATTTCTTATTGATAAGCTAATAATTATCTCTCTTATCATCAACTCAAGATTTTAGGATAGAGACAAATCCTAATCCTAAATCTATTTTTTTACATCAACAAAAAAAGGTAATAATAATACTAATAGGCACATGTATTAGGTCCCATAATTAAAATTTACTCTACATTGATTGGAGAATTCAAGGTAATGAAATTTTTTATTGGCAAATCAGAAAGATGGGCTACATATATGTAACGACCCTTTTGGTCGTTTTGAGAGTTTGTTTTAAAGCCTTGTGTTTCATAAAATATTTTTCGTTAGATTCTAAATTGGTATTTTGACCTATTTTATAATTAATATGGAAGATTAGTGGATAGTTTTGTAGTTTTAATAATTTATTTAGTTAGTGGTTTTTAGGAAAACAATATCAACACTAATAGTGGAGCACTTTACTTCTTTTTATGATTAGTTAGGTATACAATTAGGGTAATAATAAATATATCTTTCTTAATGATTGTAATTAATTAAGGGTTGATTAGTGGCAGGATACGTTAGGGGTTATATAATGGATGGTTGTTTGTTTTTTTTTTTTTTGTTTTTTAAAATTCCAGTACCGTATGTTAACTTGAATGAAAGTGTTGGGTTTCATATTTAATTGGGTATAGTTTCCTTAGAGAAATTAACATGATTGTACTACTTGTTTATATAAATATTATAATTGAGTTGTAAGAAATGGTTTGTGGATATTATTATTGTGAATTATCAATTGGTGGGGTTACATTGGCATATGGTAAAGAAAAGGCTAACTAACATAATACTGTGGGGTTTATAATATTTGTGGATTGGATAGTAATTACTTAAGGATACTAAATATTAGGACTGATGATTGTTGGTTATTGGATTAACATAAACGTTATGTTTTGCAAGTGTTCATTCTGTTATATATATAATTAAGTTTTAATATATGAGATAGATAATTAAATATTGAAGACATTATGTATGTAACGTCGGAAGGAATTAGGAATTGAGATTAACCCTTGACTTGAAATTTAGCGATATGAGTGATCTTTACGTGTTTATGGCATTAAATTAGGAACTTGATTATAAATTGAGCGTGTTCGTTTACGCACATTATATATTTGATAGATTAGAAAGGTTCGGAAGCATGAGGAAAGGAAAAAATTGGAGAAGTAGTGATTGACTAGTTCTTGGTGGAGGTGGTTTAGGTTATGATTATGCCTATTCATAGTAAACTCTTAATAGTGACTTGCTATGCATGATGGATGATATTGTGAAGTTTTCTATGTAATTGATTGTTGTGTTGGTGGCTTGGTCCGTTGGGGGTTTGTGATTGGTCGAACATCCCTGAGGCCGGGAGTGGATGGAAAATGGAGAATCTTAAACAATCTCATCGAAGGTAATTCCTTAAAAAGAAGGCTCGATGAAATATTATTTAAACGAATGAAAAAGTTGTTATATTAAATGATAAATTAATGGTTATTAGGCGATCGGAGTAGTGTCACGTTCCAAACACGATATTTTTTGGATCGGAGTTGTACTTTCGACGATATTTTTGGATCGGAAGTCGGTCACGTTCCGACCCGGTGGTATTTTTGGATCGGAGTGTCCGTTCGACACGGTATTTTGAATCGGAGGAGTGTCACGTTCCGACACGGTATTTTTTGGATTGGGTGTCCGATTTCCGACACAGTTATTTTGGATCGGAGGAGTGTCAATTCCGGACACGATAATATTAAAGGAAAACATGTTGAATAATGAAGATACTAATCCAAGAATTAACTTTCCAAAAATGGTTTGGTTTGGAGGCATGAGCCTCATGTGTGATCTTGATACCGTTGGCTTAATAAGTGCTACTTATTGTTATGTGAAAATTGTTCTGTTAGTGTTGCTTATTTACATGGTAAGTGATATAGTTGAGTTCATATATTATTCTTTGCATATTAGTTAATATTTTGGGTTGACCGATATACTTACTCAGAATGTTGCCTCGTACTGAGCCCAACCCTCCCCTAATTGTGTCTCTTTGTTTTCCTGTATGCAATGCCGCGAGCTGAAGTATACCTATGAATTCTGATTTCCCTCAGCTCTAGCAACCTCCCGCAATCCAGTTCAGGGGAGCTATTCATTCAGCCGTGTTGGATTCTCGCGGTCATGCATGTTGTCCTATACTTTCGGGGACACATACAACTTTATTCTTTTATTGTAGTGTATTCGGATATGCTAGACTAGTATTGGAGATTAGATAGGTCCTTGATGTATGACTATCAGATTTTTTTTTGGGAGATAAGTGTAAACTTTAGAACTTATTTAAACTGGTGGCATAGTATATTGTGGAGAGCTTCACGCATTCCATTTATATTATTATAGTTAAAACTATTGGTATATGTTGGGGTTTAGATGTGTGGTTCACACACCTGGTATAAAGTGGGGTGCCGGGTGCACTCACGAATCATTTTGCGTCGTGACAATATATATTATCTTGAGGCTAATATTTGACATGTCCCTTACAATATAATTTTATTCACACAAATTTATTATCACAAAACTTTGAAATTTTTCAAGTATATATTCTTCTCTTAAACGTTGTCCATACAGAAGTATTATCAAATAAAAACAAAATATTTAAGTTCATGAACTATATATATACTCACAACAATCTTATGGTTCTATACATTGAACTTGTTTCTTTTGTTTTGTGTGGTGCAAATTGAAATTGGCAACTATGGTATTTTTACCATTGGCCTACTATTTTGAAATAATGAAAATGTGATTATAAATTAAAAATATATTATTATGTTAAAAAATTGAAATCGAATAATACAAAATCGAATAAAAAAACCAGATACACACATAGTTTCAATCGTATACCATTCAAGAAAACTCCAATTATGGCCGCAAATTTTTATTATAGTTGGACCACAAATTTGCCACTTCATCTTTAAAAGTAATTCTAAAAATGGAATTAGTAGTCATTATGAATTATTTTTCATTTCAATTTTTGAAAATGTAGTGATAGCTACTTTTTTTTTTTAAAAAAAAAAAAAAAATTCCTAACAAAATTATAAACCAAGTTCATTATTATTCAAAGAAAATAAATTTAGGGCAAATATCTAATAATGACTTAAAAGACTTGAATAAGATAGGTAGAATTGAGATATTGCAAAATTTTGTTAGTCCAAATAAGACTTATTATCAATAGTACAATGCAATCTAACTAGACTACTGAAAAAAATTAACAAAAATAGGTAGATTAATAATAAAAAAGAAATATCAACTTGTACCTGATATTCTAACTTTATAAATTCGACTAATCAACTTGTACCTGATATTCTAGCTTTGCCCTCGATACCAGAACTACTTTTGTACAACTCCATTAAACAAGTGCAATGGCTTAAACAACAATCTTAAATGATCTTATTTGCACAAAATATGTTCACTAATTTTACCATGTAGCCACAAAGCATGAACAAAAAATAGTTAATCACACAAGTGCTCATGTCAATTTCTAGTATTAATGGTCACATGTTGAAATTGACAAACACTCTTGTAACTCACCGTTAAATTAAGCCCATGGGCTCCTCCACTTCCAAACAAGAAAAATTCTTGTGGGTTCCATCTATTGGGCCACAACAAATTAAAGTTAAAGCCGACTACAATTAAGGGTGGACATATATATCGAGAAATTAAAAAATTAAATCGGATTAGTTGAGTTTGATCACAAAATTGGAGATGTGAATTGAAGCTTGATGAAATTGAACCGAAGATACAAACATCCGCCTATGTACAATAACTTATTCAGGCAATCTGACGTGTAAATCTAGAGAGAATAAAATGTACACATGCAGTATTTTTACCTCCTAAGAGTATGAGGTACGAGTTAGAAAGACTATTTTCAAATGACATTTGACTTTAGAGAGTACGTAAAATCAAAGTATATGAAAGAAAGTTACGACATGAGAAAAAAACAAGTGTCAAAATTCACCAGATAGCAAATACATATAGAGCAGTAACAACAGCGAAATCATGTGGCGGCTAAAACATAATAGACAACAATAATAGTAGTAGATTCCAAAACAACCCTATGACACTGAATACAAAGCAATACCAACAGCGAAATAATGTGATAGCTAAAACATAATAGACACCAATACTGATAGCAGATATCAAAACAATACTACAATATTAGACTCGATGCTACCAAACTCCCAAGAGAAAAAAACGAGAAAAATCAATTACCTTCTAACCTTTATACCGTAATTCGCAACCTTCATACTTTCCTATCTAAGTCTAACCGCTCTCGATTTTGCCAGGACACGTCATCACTGTATGTCACGTGACTGGACAAATTTGGACCGTTAAAGTACATTTCACAGAGTATGACGTGTTACATTTGTGGGTTCCACATTCACATGAATTGTGGGCCCCACAAAAATGAAATAACGACGCCGACAACTTAGCTGGGTGAATTGCAGCAATACTCACTTTTATGTTAGTTGTTTTAAAACATTACAAAAATTCTAATATTATTTAAAATTTAACCACATCCAGACTTTATATTAAATATAATATTGTTATTGATAACAATAATAATATATTCACTCTAATTGAGATCTATGTAGGATAATAGTGTGTATGTAGTCTTGTTCGATTGTTGTGAATGTGGAGAGATTATTTTGATTTAAATTTGTATAAAGTTGAATAAATAGATATACGTAAAATAAGCGTATGTATTTATTTAACTTTAGAATATTTATGTGCATCTTAGACAAGTAACTTGACATTTTGAGCTAAAATTGCAAGATCTGACATAATCATATGACCAACAAGGATTAAGGTGAGATGGTTAATATTAATTCTTAAGAAATATCGATTTTAAATTTTGAATATGAGAAATTCATTTCGAGAAACACTTTTTTCTTAAAGGGATTTCACTGACGAAAGCAGATTGTTAGATACATCTACGTGATAGGAGAATCATATAAAGAAATTAAAAAAGAGAGAATAATAAGGTTGGCGTGGTGGTATAGATGGGATATACCACCATCCTAATTAAGAGATTTCATGTTCAAATTCTAAATATGAAAAAAATCTTGTCAAAAAAAAACTTTGTCTTTAATGATCGTTACACAAGGCGTATTCAGATTAGACATGGTCTAATAAAAATATTTAGACATCAAATAAAAAACCAAAAAAAGACAAAGAACAATAATGTGGGGCTAAAATATTAATTGCCCTATGTATTTTTTTTCCTCTATAAAATGTCAATACAATAACTCTTGCTATCTCAAATTAAATTTTTTTGAATAAATTAATGATGCTTCTTCGTAGCTCTTCAAGTCCATTACTCAAGCAACAACATTATTCATGTCTCCCACAAGAACCAAAAAAATACTTAATATTATCATCATTGTCACAATTAGAATATAATTCAATACAAAAGAAGATGTCTAGAGCTTCAAGTGTAAGTGATCTCAATTCAAGCAATTCATGTTGCATGGCCTTGCACAATCTACTACTTCCTATCACATTTGATGAAGAGGACAAAGAAGATGAGGTATTTAGTGTTCATGAATTGTTAGAAATTCTAATTTCTCATGGTCGGGGGAGAGTACACTTTTATTTATTTAAATATAGCTTCGACACACTTTTTTCGGGTATCAATTTGACTTTTTTTAAGGAAAAATGCATATGTACCTCCAACCTATGCGTGAAATTCAGAGATACACTTTTACTATATATACTAAGGTCCTATTCCCCCCCTCTCTCTCCCTCCCGAACTTATTTTATAAATAATTTTCTACCCCTTTTCGGTCTACATAACACTATCAACCAGATAGATTGAAAAAATTATCAGCACGAACCGGGTCCAGTAGATAGTGCCACATAAGCTGAAAAGAGATATAAAATTATTTATAAAATAAGTTCCAGAGATGGTAATAAGACCTTAGTATAGTAAGAGTGCTGCTCTAAAATTCAGACATAAATTGAAAAGATACTTAGATATTATATATAGATAGAGAGCTATATATATAGATATATATATATATAGATATATATATATATCATTTTTCAGAGGATTAATTAAAGTTTCAACATCTGTCCTGGTCCAAAATATGGAATGCTTTTGCCCTTTGTTTTTATGTAAAGGATTGGGAGGCAAGGGGAGGAGCGGGGTGCTAGTCGTTTTGTGGTCATTGGAAGTTGTAATGTTCGAGTAAACAATGTCAATGGTAAAAAAAGAGGATAATAATATCAAAGTAAACAAAGAATATATATCTATAAGTAATTCTACTTATAAATATGAACTTAATTACATGCAGGTGAGGCTCAAGTATATTGATGGCCTTAAAGCGAATTAAAGGGGCCTTAAGCGTGTTAGTGTTACTAACTTTTCGATATAGTTGATTCTTCTAGTGTTTCAATTATAATAAATTATTTTTCTTGTGAAATATTTTTCATGGTGGAATACAATATAGTACTTCAAATATGTCAAATTTCTTCAATATTTCATTCATTTTCATTGAACAGTAACTTTTTCTACAAATAGAATTCAATATTTGTTAAAAAATAATAACTTATAACCTATTATTATTAAAAATGAGGCCCCTTAAATTTGGGGGCCTAAGGCGCATGTCTTTTTTTTTAACAATGTCGAGTCACCCCTGATTACATGTGTAGTACGAAAGTTCTATATTAATCGTGAGTGATTTATATATTAAAGAATGAAAGGTGGTTAATGAGATGGGTAAATTCATTATCAGACTTGAGCAATCTTACTCTCTTTGAGCTAGCTTTTGGAGTGTGAGTCATGAGGCAACTGGACTCATCTAACTTAATGTTAGATCCCAGAAATTAAAATTGTTCACACATCAAATGCTAAACACTGGACATGAGATGGGATGTCAAAGAATGACAAAATTTTCACGTTTATGGTTAATGAGATGGGAGGACTCCTCATAAGACTTGAAGAATCATCTTTCCGTTGTACTAGCTTTTTGAGGGTGAGAGTCAAACTCAAAACCTAATTTTACAACATATAAATTAAAATCTTCCTTTTGATTGCCTAACATGTATTATATTTTTTGATAATAAATGACAAGGAGATTTAAATCTAAGACGAATTTTGTTTGCCTTCTTTCATACTATATTAAATTTGATGCGTCCATCTAATCATCGAAGAACCTAAACTATTAATGTCAATATGATAACATTGTTTTATTTAATTAATTATATTTTTAACAGGTAGAATTGACAAACGAGTTGATGTTACTTTCAAATTTCGGATTGGAAATGACGGAGAGACATGAAGTTGAGGAAGAGAAACACACGAGGGCGGTGGAGCAATTGGTGGTTGACGGTGGTGGAAGTGGAGGAGATGGTAGAGGAAATAAATGTGGTGGCGATGGTGACGGTGGTGGTAATTCTGATGGAGATAGTTTTGAGTATAGTACTGATTTGTATTACACAAAGATGATTCAAGCTGATCCTGAGAATTCATTACTTCTTGGAAATTATGCGAGATTCTTGAAAGAGGTATTAATATTATAAATTTTAATTTGCATTTTTTGATATTAGGAGATGTTTATGTACGATATAAAGTGACACATGTCAATTGAGTGACGCATGCTATATCGCATGACATGCGCCACACATGATAGACATGTGTTGCACGTGTGCGTGAATAAAATTTGCATGATCAACACTTGTCCCACATGCATGAGTAAAGTTTGGACATGTAACATAGCACACTTATATTGTGTTTTCGTCACGCTTATGCATTCATTCTCAATCAATAAATTAGCTCTTGATAGGTTGAATGGTTCAAACCCATATTAGCAGACCTAAATTCATTTTCCAATCAATATAGAACTCTAACCTATTCTAGTAATAGTGGGTTCGGCCCAATTCAGTAGCTAGCTTTAATCCAATATATTTGTATTTAAAAAATTATTGCATATTTAATTTTTAAAATCTTTTGATATTTTGTAAATTGAAAACCAAATAGGTGAGTGGAAACATGGTGAAAGCACAAGAATATTGTGAAAGAGCAATTTTAGCAAATCCATGTGATGGAAATGTACTTTCATTGTATGCTGATTTAATTTGGAGAGCACATAAAGATGTCCCTCGTGCTAACAACTACTTTCACAAAGCTCTTAAAGTTGCACCAAACGATTGGTAACAATTCATTTCGAAATTATATATCTCTTATATTTTTAACTAAATAACTCAGCGTAATACATAAACGTATTTTTTAATTTGACTTCAGTTCTTTCTTTTCAATGATGCAGCTATGTGTTGGCTTCCTATGCTCACTTTCTTTGGGACATAGAGGATGAAGAAGAAGAAGAAAAAGAACAACAACATAGACAATATCAAATGAATGATAATAATTTATCTATATAATGTTGTAGATATATAAAATATATATAATTAACCATACTAAAAAAATAGTTTTTTTTTTTGTATATCTTTTACCTTTTTTAGGTAGGTTTTCCTTTTTAATTTTTCTTTTTTGCCTTGTCTACTAAAGCATTTTGATGAAGTTAAGTTATTGCTCTTTCTTGGCTTGATTGTAATTGAGGATGAAATAAAATTTGGATCGCGCTCTAACACTATGTTTGGATCATTGTTATCTATTATATTGTATTGTATCGTTACTATATCTAAAATGTTTGTTTTGATTGTTACTTAAAATGTATTGTTAAATTTCGTTGTTACGAAACAATGGAAAACCCTATTGATGGAACAACCAATTTTGTATGTTGCGATTGTTACGTAATTTCTTTTTTCAACTATATCTTAATAATATTTTTTACTTAAATTATTAAACCAAAGTCAAACTCTACCCCTAGAATTAATTAAGGATATTTAAGGTAAATTATAAATTACAATACAAGACGATACAATTCAAACCCAAACACTTAAATGTTATTAAAACACAACAAAACAATACAATCTAGCAAAATTGTATCTACCATATAATAGAGTACAATACAATCTACATTATTGAAACACATGGGTAACAATGATTCCAAACAAAGTGAAGTGTAAAGGGGACTATTTCGGGAATGACCAATTCCTCCACAGGATTTCTCCCTACCAAAGGCTCGAAACCCTGAGAACGATAGAGTAGGAGGACAAAACACCTTCCACCCGTGCACCATAACCCGTTGTTAGGACAAAACAAGATCTTAAATGACTAGTTGCAGCCATTCAAAAATATTATTATATTCTTGCTTAACATCTTTGCAGGCTGTCTTTATTCTCAAGGAACTATGTATAGCTGCACATTAAGATGCCTAAGAATTGTCCCCATCTATATGTGTCTTGCTAACTTTAAATTTGTTATGATGCTCCTTACCATACCTCCACCCATTTTTTATACTATCAGGTCACGTAAAAAATATAACGAAAGGTAAAAAACATGTGGAAGGATAGAATATATTATTCCCTAGCTAGACAATTTACTATAACGTATTAAGTTATTATATATCAAAAGATAGTTCGGTGCATGAATTGTTCTGTATTTACATAGTCAAAAATCAAGGTATGAGTGTTTTATCCAAAAAAAAAATGTAACTTGTCCACGTATCTTGCCTAATTTTGTCCGATACAGCAGATTCGATCGAATTTAGTAACTTTGATTCAAACTTTATATTTATCATAAAAAGATCATTTAATATGTACAAATTATTAATTTAGAACCTACTAGTTTAAAACGTTCATAATCTCAAACTCATAAACTTCAAATTTTGCCTCCACCCTTATAGATAGCCTACCCTGATATAAATGTCAATAACTAATACCACAACTCGAACCAGCTAAAAGATAACAAGCAACTTGACTTTGCCTTTAGTCCCAAAACTTAAATTGCTAGAAAATTACTTCCTCCTTCTTAATTTATACGACACTTTCTATTTAAAGAGTCGATTTTTTTTTAATTTTAATCATAAATCTAGACATAGAAATCTATCTAAAATGTACTATAAGTCATATCACTCACAAATTTCAACAATCTAAAATATTTAAAGAAAAGTACGAATAAATCGCGGGCCAGAGATTTTCTTTTCTTTGATAAACACAATTCATATTGTAACATTGTTTTCCCCATAATGACATAAATACATTGATTACAACACAATATTTATGAATTCTAACTACTAACTAATAATTTCCCTAAATAATAGCATTTCAAATAATCCAAAACCAACCAAGAACAGAACCAGACACTAACCCCAACCCTAATGAAACAGCCAAAACAATTGCAGCAATTTCAGCTTCAGAACTTGGGACAGACTTAGGAACAAGAATCATAATGACACTTGTCAAGTACCCGTTGGTCAGACCGAGCATCGTCGTTAAAAAAACAATTGACACCTCACATTTTAGCCACTTAGGACCATGTAAACAAGCTGTAAACAGAGGATAGAACAATAACCTAGCAACACAACCCCATGTAGCCTTGCCACTACTCTTTACAACATACAATGCAGTGAGAGATTTCCCAACGAAATCCGATACGTTGTAAATTGAGATAAGTATAATGGGATACCAATCTTTAAGCAAACTCGATTCAAGATTCTCTGCTAAGAACCCTGGGAAAATAGACAATGTCACAGTGTAAATCGCGAATATTCCAAATGCAGGACGCTTTATAGTTCTTGCCACATCGCGGAGTTTATGACTCGAACATGGCAAGAGATCTTGAACAAGATGTGTGTAATGTTGCTGCATAATTGGCAACTTATACAACAAGTTGCAACATATAATGCACACTATCAAAATTGTTGTGCTAATTATGAAGTAGAAATGAGCACTTGTCTTTAGACCTTGTGGAGTATGTGGAAGTGATACTTTGGTTATAATCCTTAATGTGGAAATTAATACACCTGTTGAAAAAAACAACAACACATTAACAAGTTCAATATACAAAAAAAAAATAAAAAAAAATCAAGAATCAAGCTTGAGCTAAGTTCAACAAATAATCAAATCTTGAATCTGTCTATGACTGTGTAACCTTTCTACAACAAATTAACCGTTCCCCAAAACAATATTTCACTATAACAATCAAGTTTCATGGAACCAACTTTATATTATATATTCTGTATAACAATATTTCATTATATCGAGACAATCGGGGTTGATATAGAGAAGTTAGACTATATGTTCATTTTGTAAGCAATTTGAAAAAGAAAACACATTAATTAAGAAAGAAAAAGAAAACAAGTTCAATATACAAAAAGATAAAAAGAATCAAGAACCAAGCTTGAGCTAAGTTAAAACACACACACTAATAAATTATGAACGTACGATGAGTTAAAGTCTAAAATCTTGAATCCACCATATACAAATTAACCGTCCTTCATAACAACATTCACTATAACAATCGAGTTTTTTGTAACCAACTTTATATTATATGTTCTCTATAACAACACTTCACTGTATTGAGACAAAAAATATTCAGACAAACGAGACTGTTATTGAGAGGTTCGACTATATGTTCATTTTCTAAGCAATTTGAAAAAGAAATTAAAACACATTGATAAAGAAAGAAAAAAAAAACAAGTTCAATATACAAAAAGATGAAATACAAGAATCAAGCTTGAGCTTTGTGGAAAAAAATTACTAAATTTTCAACAAATATTAAATTCACATACGATGAGTTTAAGTCTTAAATCTTGAATCCATACCATCAGACATTTCTATAACCAACATTTCTCTATAACAACAAACTTTTCTTAGACACCGACATTTATGTTACGTTATATTATATACTCTCCAAAAAATTATCCAGACAAACGATGTCGTTACAGAAAAGTTTGACTTTGTATACATACCTGAAGAAGCAGTTCCAGCAAAAATTGCTTGCATGTATTGTTTAGGCAGTTTACCAGCAGAACCAATCAAACTTCCACCAATTAAACCATCAGCCAAACCACAAATAACAACAGATACAACCACAACATAATATGTTGCATTTGACTTCACTTTTGTTCCATTTTGATCCCAATTAATCCAATCAACAATTGGTGTTACCATTAAACAAAGAACAAACATAGAAAAACCAATATTTAATCTCAACCTAAGACTCATTGTTTGGTTCCATTTACTCCAACTTAACATCAAAACAAGAATCAATAGAGATGAAGTCATGTAAGCAACAGAGAATACTTTCTCAACATGTTTGGTTGGATAAAGATAACCAAAGTAATCAATAGCAGTGATTAAAGCATTCCAAGGTAACAAATTGCCAGAACCAAGCAAGAAATGAATTATGTATGAAATTTTATAAGTGTCTCTTGCTTCATTTTGATCAACCTTTGTGATCTCTATTCCTTTGTGATTTTGTACCATCTTTTGAATTGTGGAGAATGATCATTTGGTCAAGCATCTTATAGACAAGTTACTAATGATATCTCAATAGGTAAGTATAGCACCTATGTTGTTCGGATACGGGTGTAGGGATTTGATATCGAGTGTAAATTCAGAGGTCGAATATGTCATTTCATGAATTTTAAGATTCGAGGGTATAGATAAGAACAAATTGTTCATTTGTTTGAAAAGTAACTACAACTCAATTTTAGTTAATTAATAAGTTGAATGATTAAACAATGTTGTGTTATTGATAATTAATACATTTTTATTGATTAAATAGTGATGTTTTACTAATTACTACTCAACTTTATTGGTGGATTCTGAGATATGGTTAGTATGTTTTAAATAGTATAATGGTTAATAATAAGATTCACAAGTAGAGGGACCAAAAGTATACAATTTAATTAATTTAAGGTTAAATGTGTTTAACCATATATTAGAAGGACCAAAATTAAATTTTTGCAATACTTAAGGGACTAAAAGCACAAATTTCCTATTTTAATTTTGAGAATTACATATTGTATATATATAGATTGATATTATGTCTTTGGATTTGTGATTTTGGTTGGGAATAGAGAGACTCATGGTGGTTTCAACATACATAATTTGATGAAGTAAATGAAAAATTGCATATGCATTAGAGGGCATGCAATCGAGCCATAACACGAGATAAATTAAACTTATGTGACACGGGTGCAGGATACACGGTATGACACCCCTAGCCCCGGATAAAGGGCACACAGTGGAAGGGGTATGACACCATGACAATGCACCATAGACATGCACCTATTAACTCGGAAGAATGTCAAGTGTTAAAAAATCAGGTTCACCTGAACAGTAGTGCTCGTTAGGTGTTAATCACATCTAAGAGATAGTTTGAGATGTGACATAACCACATAATGTCACCTTTATGTCCCTTAATTAAAGATTCCTCTTTTTATTTTTCAAGATTTCAAATTCCATTTTGATTATGGTCATTGGTTATGTTTTCACCCAAAAAAAAAAAACTAGCTTTCTTTATAGGTGATTGAGTGACTACTTCCTCTTGAATTGACAAGAATGAAAGGTGAACCACTCTAGTAAGTTAAAGATTCCATTTAATTGGCATAGATTTGACAAATAAGGTTGAATTTTGGTATATAAAAGTTTGGTTTATTTGCAAAGAAAATATAAATTGTATCTTTTGTGGGGACAAAATTGGAGGGGTCCTATAATTTTGATTTTTGAAGAACAAATTTGCCAAGTGAAAAAAAAAAAAGTATAGTGTTGCATATGCCACCAATGTTGGTTTGCGCGAATCATACGGGAATGGTTTCATAATGGACGGATGCAATGATTTTCGATATATCGAACGATAATTCAGAATTTAAATTTAATTTTAAATTCAAAAAGAGAGAAGTATAGTTGATATGAATTGCAGAATCTCGTGAACATTGAGCCGGAGAAAGTAAGTTGTGTCCGAAGATATTAGGTTGAGGGCCCCCATTTGGGTGTATCTCCCTCCTGTTTTCGTCGCGCGCTTGCACGCTCGTCGGATGGCTGAATGTGAAATATTACTCTTTATTTATTAATTCAATGTTGATTACAAGAGATTGCAGTTTTTCTTTTATTTAATTTTTTATCGAGAAAATTTTCGACCTTCGAAGGTCGTCTGTATGTGATTTTCCTGCATCTTTTACCTAGAAAATCGATTTCTTAAGGTCGGATTTCTTTTTAAAAAATAAAAAAAATAATTAATTAATAATATCGACCTTCATAGGTCAGAAATTACCGACTTCTATTTGAGGTGGTATTCACAGTTTTTCAAGTAGTATTAAAACGAAGTATTAGTTTCGTCCTCGGACTATTGATACCTTTAAAAACGTCCATTTATTCAACTTATTGAACTTAAGTACACTTTCAATCTACCACATGCCATAACAAACGATCTCAAACTCTTGTAAAATCTAAAAAAATGATAAAAATATTTTTAAACCTGACAAAAATTATTAATTTCATCTCCAAATTTAAAAATCACATTGATCCTCCTTACAAAGTAAAGTAGAATAAGTTGCAGGTATATATATATCCACACCCCAAATACAAAAACTTTGTATAGTACTAAGATTTTAAGTTGTGTGCTTAAATGTTGGTATCATTTTCTTATATAGCCACTTAACGTACGTATTAATCTAAAAATTTCATAATATTTGAAGCCCGTGATTAATTATTACACGATTTTTATAGTATTAAAAGTTAATTATATTTTATCCATACTATTTTTTAAATTACAAAAGGATCTCTTAAATTTGGTGGAATCCGAATATATCTCAAAATATTTTGCTACATCACATCCCAAATATCCATCAACATCCTGATGCATCGCAACTCGATTTTAAATACATCACTCAACGTTTCGATACATCACGTAAAGTGGTGTATCATACTGATACTGCACATAAAGTAACTTATGATACCTCGCGTGCGTCTCGATACATACAAGTGATATATTCGATCGATATATTGGAAAAATGATGTATCCGGCTGATACATCACGTAAAGTAACGTCCCGGTACCTGGCATATGTCCCAATACATCATAAAGTGTTGTATCCAATTGATACATCGCACAAAGTAATGTATCCGACTTATACTTCGGATAAAGTAGGAATTTTTATAATTTTTAAATATTATATGAAATTTTTAAAAATATAATAAAATATAAATCTCTTTTTAAATAATATTTTTATTTTGATATGCATGGAGCTTTTTTTATGATACAAAGTGAGTTGAATGTCTTTCACCCTCTTCCATTTTCTTTTTTTACTATGATTCTATTGTAAATTTTAGGAAATATTTCAATGTTATCTGCGTGAATAAGGGCTTTTGCTTTTATAAAAAGGAAGAGGATTGTGGGTTATGATCACTCCTATCAACCTACATTTGAGTTTTTTACGAAAAAAATGTCTGAAATATTTTTGAATATTAATCGAAATTGCTTTAATAATTCTAAACTTTAGGCATGACCTATTATTCCATCACTATTTACTATTTATAATAATGCGATATTTATGATGTCCACGTGCACATCTATATATCTTCAAAATACATTATTAAATAGTACAAATTTGAGATTGCTACGACAATTTCACTCAAAGATACATTTCTAACTCTTTTGCCCCTTTTATATTGATGTTGGTCCAAAAAAAATTGAATCATATGTATTGACATATAAATATTTTTATACTAACAATTTATTTTAAATTTTTAATAAAAAATTATTTAATTTTCTATTTTTAGAATTTATATAGAATATTACCTACAACAATATTAATTAATTTTAAAATAAATTGATAATACTAATTATTTTTATAACATCGATATATATCATACCAGAAATCAAAAGACAAATGATATAACTATTATTTTGTTTTTTTTCGCAATTACTTAGAAATTAGAGAATATCTAAACCATATGATACATCATATTCAAGTAGAAATTTGATTCTTTCTACAATTACTAATTGTACTTCAATTTTAATTATGCAATGGAAATGGCTCAAGTGATAGTTATAATATGGTCCCATTTGTAGTAATTTCATAAATCGTTATATTCTTCAATAATTGAATTTTGACTTGTAACACACTGAATATATACAAGAAACATGCTTTAAAAAAATATCTATGGGTATAGGGCCCCTTAAAGTATGAAATTGTTATTACAAATTCGATTATAGTTTAAACGTCAATAGAGTCCTTTTCCCTAATAATATATATTGTCTTTTCACTTTTCTAATTTGGATCATTCATTTTATTACATACTTCAATACAATAATAAATATTTTATTTGTCTTATTTTAGCAATATATTTTTTATTTTGTCTAAAAAAAGATACTTTTTATATTTGGTGATAAATTTAATCTTAAACATTTTTTTATCATTAAAGATAATTTACTGTCACTCAAATATTTATGATTAACTCTTTTGCCTAAATTATTTGCCATTCTAACTAAAACTAGATGATCCGAAATAGTTATCATTTTAGAAAATCAATACTTAATTGAGTCCATTCATCTTATTTTGCCCTTAATAATAATTATTTTGAAATGTAATTATATTGAATAATAAGCATAAAAAATCTAATTGAAAAACACACATATATACTCAAATATTGTGATTCCTTATATTAACTATCATTTTTTTAAAAAATTATTATTAAAATAAAAAGAGATTAAAAAGACGATTCATATTGAACATATATTTATATCTTAAATGATTACAAAGATAATAAATAAGAGTATCATCGGTAAAATACTAATTTCGCAAGAGATGTTTAAAAAATAAAATATAACATATTATAAAGTTTTTTAGAATCTAAATGAAATATTTAAATCACAAATTTCAAAAATCTTTATTTTCTTTTTAAATTTTATATCTGGTCAAACATATTCACATAAAATGAAATCACAATTTGAAATTCAAATGTCTTTTCTTTAAAAAAGAAAGAATTTGAGCTTTAAATCGTAACTTTTAAGATTAAAATATTTTATAGGTAGCATAAACATACTGTGTTAATCTCAAATCTAACTTTTGAAACCAGACAATCAAATTATATGACCAAACCCCTAACCTGGGCATAAGATACCAAAAATTGAATTATCGGATCGATCAAAATTTTTGAAAATTTGATATTGTATATTTGGTATGGTATTCAAGAGTAAAATTTTAAAATTATGATATTAATGAGATATTAGCATCATTTGGTATTTGATATTTCTCGAATATCGAATTATTTACTTGATGAGAATCATGTATCAACATGTCCATTACTCATTAGTACAAGTCTAAAGAAGAAAGTTAAACAATGAACATAAACAACCCAAGTAGATGTCTTTTAGTTTTATCAGTTTGTTTTTCTTTATGTTTCTTATTTAGTGATCTTCTATTATATCGTGCTTTCACATTAAAAAAAATAGAAATGATTGGCTCCAACTTCAATACGGTATTATCGAATACCATACCAAATCGAAATTTAATTTACCATTATAAAATTATCGAATCAAAATTTTAAATTTTAATATTTAGTATCTACTTTTAACTACCAATTACCAAACCAAAATTTGATAATCCCAAACTAAACACCAAACGCCCAACCCTACAAACACCTACATATATCCAACAATTTCAATTTTAGCTAATTAATACAAGCCTACTTTGTGTGCTAATCCCAAATCAAATACCGAACGTCCAACCCTACAAACACCTGCAAATCATACAAAGGATGTAAATCGTATTAGGCAAGACTTGCGCGACAGACTTGATTCAGAAGATATTGAAGGAGGATCAATCCCGAGTCATTCGCGTGGGACTCTCCAATCCAACTAAACCATCCCCGAGGACAAAAAGATTACTCTTTTTTTTTTTAAATAATTTTTTAAACTCTATGTCGATAAATTTTTTAATAAACCTATTTCAAAAGTAAGGACCAAAACGTAATTTTCTCCTCCAACTATAAACAAAAAAAAACCTCTATTGCTTTACTCAGTTGCTCCCACTGTTTTCCACAGTAGAGAGATGGAGTTCAATACGACGCCGACACGTTACGGTGGCAGAGACGGCGAGAGAGGCGCCGGCGGGAAGTTTAAGAAACCGTCGGCGAGGAAACCACCGGCAACTCCTTACGCCCGTCCACCATTGAACCAGTCTGGTCGGACTGGCTGGTTATCGAAACTGGTTGATCCGGCTTACCGTATTATCTCCGGTAGCGCCAACAGAATCCTCCCATCGTTTATATCGAATGCAATTGCTGGGAATCCTCCTCCGCTTGAACAAATTGACGGTGAATTAGGTTTGAGATTCGTACTTCATATTATGTGAAATATTAGGGTTTCCATGAATGTGCGGTTTTTATGTTTTTTTGGATATTGGATATTGGATATTGGATATTGGTGATTGAGTATGTTGATGTTTTGGTTAATTGAGGTTGCAAGAACTGACCTTTTTGGTTATTTTAGCTTACATACTATGATCTGTGCGCGAATGTGAGTACTTAGAGCTTTTGTGTTTACACTCCCTCTACTATGTTGTTTTTGTTTTTTTGCTTTCGGTTTTCTCTGTTCAGATGCAGGGATTTTCTTGATATCTCCTGTTGCATAGTCTTAATTCTCACACTAAACATTGAATTAGACACGAATATGATCTCTTTACTACTGTCCCTGGCCGACATCCCGGTTTGAGGTGGTCGGTGTTACGGTGCACAACTATTAGGTTTTGCTCAGTCATTCTGTGTGACATAAGTTCGCATCATCAATGATGACTTTCGCCCCCTCCCTTGTTTGGCATTGAACTTGGTGTGTTTTGTCTACTTGTATCTTAATGACATTCCTTTTTGTGTTTGTCCTCTTCATTGTGTCATTGTACAGTCGTATACTAGTGCCGTCTGGTCGCACTTTATGTTCTTCTTCTTATATGATTGGTAAAATCTTGAAGAAGTTTGACTTTGTGAGCTTGGGAGTTGTATTTGCTACTTTGCATGAATGGTAGACCTCATACGCACACAATTATTATATGTTGTATAAAAAAATTATAATTGTAATTGTATGTGTGGTCTGCCCATGATTGTACAAACATAGATTTGGTATTTTGCTACCATTGGCTGATAAGAGAATGACATCAAGCAGGCTAGCACTGTTCCCAAAGGAAAAAAGGTGCTGAGGAGCTAAGGGACTCTGGTGGATTCATAATGTCTCCAAGGTTGGACCCAGTGGTCAGGCACAGGAGAAACAACTTGAAGGTCTTAGGTTTGAAATCCAGTTACAACAGTTAATGTGAGCCTGCCTGCATTAGGTTTTGTTGGCAGGATTAACTGATCCTATGCTTGTGAGCCCAGGTTGCTTGATGGAATAGAGGCGATGCATGCAAATTTATCAGGACACCAGCTTCACAAAAAAGAAGCAGCTAAAGACCTATTATAAGATAACTTGCCCAAAAAAGAACATAAGATAATTGCTCAGGTTCTTATTGAAAGGTTTAAAGAGTGATTGGTACTCTGATAATGGGAAACCAAAAATTTTTTATTCATCAAACTAAGGCTAGTAGTGAATGTTGCACTAATTGCCAATGGCTGCATTAATTATAGACCGAGGCAATTAACTCATGGATATCATGTTAAAATGGATTTGGAGAAAGCTTACTACCATTTAAATTGGCCATGGTGCTAAACATTGTGAGTTGGTGATCAGTGATGGGGTTTGGAGATAGGTGGATCAAGTGGATACTCGTTACTGCAATTTGCCACTATAATTTGTTGTTTGTCTGTATTTTTCTTTCTATATTAGCCGTATACATGGTCATATTGCTTATCTGTCGTGGCGGGATTTAAGGATTGATTGATTATTCAGCATGGGTTTCCTTTTATAAATAGTTGCTAATGGTGGTGGAAACCTTGGTTTCACAGCTCAACAAGAGCCGGCACAATTGGCCTGGCTATTAGGGGTGTTAGGATAGAGCTTAGAACATGCAATGGATATTTCACACATTTATTGATGACACTTGAATAGTGAGGAAGAAATAACCGATGTACTTGAGTCTGCTACTATTTCAAGCAGTTCCTAGGCTTCATATATATCCAGTTAAGAGTAGATCATTCTTTTTGAATCAAGTGAAAAGTAGAATTTTCTTTGTTAATGCACACTGCCAAATCCTTGCATTATCCAATATCCATTATATTGGGCTGTAAGGTGGAGATTTCTTAACTACATATATGGGTCTCCCTTTGGAGCCAAATACAAAGATAATAAAGTACAGGAAGGTGTGACTGAGAAGTCAAAGGAGACTTTTTCATCTCCCCTCGCTTTAGTGCCCAGAAGCGCTTAACCTTCTCCTTGCCCTGCCTCAAGCTTTAACCGGTTTTAATAACACTGATCTCATGTGTTTGTTACTGCTTAAGGCACCCTGCTGCGTTATCTTGTAATGCTCATAGACCAATTACAAGCTACTTATTCAGACATAACAAGCAGAGCAGTTCTGGAATTTGGTAGGAGAGGAATGGCTGTCACTTGAGTTCCACATGCACATACAACAATGAACCTAGTGTAATCCCATGTACACATATGCGACGTTAAAGAATAGACACCATTAGGATTTAGGAAGGAGATTAAAAGCGCACCACATACGGCATTGAGGGATATTAATGCTCCATGTGAAAGAAGAAAGGTGACTTTTGAGTCTAAAGCAAAAGATAAGGGATGATTTTGGGCTTTTATCTGTTTTTTGCGGGAATATTAACACCCATCAGCAGGGGCACATCTTTCATATCACTTTCCTATCTTTCACACACACACACAAAAAATGTATTTGATATGTATAGTGATGTTTTCTGTGTGAACCGACTTTAGAGGGACTTCTCTTTCCGATCACTTCAAGGATACAATGCCGCTTGGGAGATTGGGTGCGTTTTCCTGAATTTGTTAGTATATAGTAGGGTGAATTCCTAACAACCCCACATCAGTAGTTCCGTTATTGCACAATATAAGTGTGAAGGAGTAGACACTGTCAGGGATAAACTTTTCTCTTAACAACATTTTTGATATATATCTAAATGCTTTGAAGAGAAAGCGAACTTCCTTTTTTTTGTTGGTATAATGTAAGATGTATTAATTATTTGAATTTTTGGGATAGGATAAATTTTACAAATGATATTGAATGTGCATTGGTCTTCCCAGATCTCTATGTTTAGAGAATATGAGTCCAAGAACACTTTTTTACACTGAATGTACCTTCTTGCTAACTTAGTAATACAATTTTTGCTTGCCTTAAAAAGTACCCTATTAGATACAATGTTTGATTGTATACTTTATGTCCAACAAAAAAACTTTTGTCGTAATGATCATTAATAAGTTTTCTTATTCATACTTAATAGAGGAGTTCTACTAAGAAGACTCTATAGTTGATTGGATGCATTGTGATAAGTATGTTTGATACGTCAAACATTGTGAGCTAATTAAATATAGATATCATTAAACTTTTTATCTTGTTTGTTTCCTCAGTTTGATCATTAATCTCATTTTCTTTTAACTTTGGGACAGATAATGAAGATCCAGCAACAACACAAGATGTTGGAGATGACAACAAATGTACTTCAAGTGTAAGCTTTGTTTATTTTTTCTTCTTGCTTTAGCTTGGTAAATTTCTCCTATTATCTCCATTTTATTGGTGGTTAGTGCGGATGAAGATTTTGCTTTGTTATTATGTGTATTATATATTATTTTACTACGCGAGAAAGAGGAGCTCAAAATATATAATAAATAGATCTAACACTTAGGTTGGATGGCAATAAATTGTGAATAGAATTTGTTGGCGAAGGTGGCATTTGAACACTTGAAGACAAGGGTTGCATTACTAATAGATATCAGCTGAAGTGATTGTTAAGCTCTGAGTTACTTGATGGAAAAGGGGTAAGTTCCATCCAGCATGATGCCTTACTTTTTGGGAAAACGGTTGGCAATTATCCATCCTGATTAGATGCTCCTGAAATACTAAGACTCCCAAATGAATATGATAAAGAGTAGAGTAAACATCGTCTTTGGTTAACGAGATCGACGAAGTTGATCGTTCTTTATTCACAGCTGATTGTTTTATGTTTAAGAAGTCGATGGACTTGTATATTATATATGCTACACTAAGAAGATCTCAGAGTATTTTTGCTAAAGTTTAGTCGTGCATTGATACAGGACAACCAATATCACAATATCATATTAATGTGAAAGAATATATCAAATTAATTGTTAAAATTTATCTGGGGAATAAGAGAGAAACCAGTATATATCGTGGTTGTGATCTGGAATCTTAATTTTGTCTATGCTTTATTCTTTCTTGTTCGTAGATTTTGTCAAACTTGGATTACTCCATGGGAAGTGCCTTAGGAAACGAGATTAGAGCTTAGATTATGTTATGCTGCTAGACAAAACGAGTCAATAGTTTGATATAAATTCATCTTCTTCCTATAATCGAGCTCGTGGCATCAGACTTGCCTAGTGTGGGTTACCTCTTCTGTGTGGTATGCAAGCTATTGCATAGGAGCGGGGGTTTTACCCTGTGCGCACCAAAGGGTAGCGACTACGAGGTTTTCTCTGTTTCCTTTTCCAAAAAATAATGTAAAGGTTTTTTCACTTAGACACCATCAAAGTCACAATGTGCGATAAACGCACAACTTTTTTTTTGGTTGGGTTAATTTCTACCTGTACTTAGTGGCATTCCGTTGTCCTGGAATGTAATTAAAGTCAAATTGAAATATGCACTTTTTTTTTGGTTGGGTTAATCTTTCTCTTGTACTTAGTGCCGATTCTTTCCTGGAATTTATCAGCTCCATTGATCTCTGATGTTAGCTGTTTAGATAGTTTTTTTTGCCTTTTTGGGGGCTGATATTTTTCTTTCTTTGTAATCTGTGCATCTGCTGCTTTGTTATTGACATTCTTCTCACTTCACCAAAAATATGCACTTATTTTTAACAAAACCCCTGGTGTTCGGACTGCTAGTGGTACGAACGTCATTAGCCACCTATGTGTGTGGGACGTTTACGCCACGATAACTAAACAGGTTGTACGATAGAAGGAAACGGCATACCCACGATCTCCCAAAAAATATCTCTCCCAAAAGAAATATGTACTCTCTTTCTTGACAAGTAAACCCATTGAATATTCTCTTAGCCTCTTACTAGTTTTAGGTTCTTAAAAAAACATCACTATAGGCTACAAAAAAATTGGCATTCTTAATAGCAAAAGAACTTTCAGTTTGTTGTCATCACTAATAGAAGTATGTCAAATACTTCATACTGTCCTGGAAAGGAATTATTTTCATAATCTTATACAGAGGTATTAGGAAACGAGATTAGAGCTTAGATTATGTTATGCTGCTAGACAAAACGAGTCAATAGTTTGATATAAATTCATCTTCTTCCTATAATCGAGCTCGTGGCATCAGACTTGCCTAGTGTGGGTTACCTCTTCTGTGTGGTATGCAAGCTATTGCATAGGAGCGGGGGTTTTACCCTGTGCGCACCCAAAGGGTAGCGACTACGGGTTTTCCTTGTCATAAAAAGAATGTAAAGGTTTTCACTGAGCACATCAAAGTCAAATTGATAAATGCACTTTTTTTTGGTTGGGTTAATCTTTCTCCTGTACTTAGTGTCAATTCTTTCCTGGAATTTATTAAAGTCAAATTGAAATATGCACTTTTTTTTTGGTTGGGTAATTTCTCTTGTCCTTATGGCCCCGATTCTTTCCTGGATTATCATCTCATTTAATCTCTGATGGTTAGCTGTTTAAGATAGTTTTTTTTGTTGTTTTTTGCCTTTTTGGGGGCTGATATTTTCTTCTTTTGTAACTGTGCATCTTCTTGCTTGGTTAGTGACATTCTTGCTCCACTCATCAACCAAAAATATGCACCTTTTTTTTACCCCTGGGGGTCGGTCTAGGGGTAAGAACGCAACCATGATGTGTGGGTTAGACAGATATAAAAAGTTTGATAGAAGGATAAACGGGCAGACCCATTATCCAATAAAAATATCTCTCCAAAAAGAAATATGTACTCTCTTTCTTGACAAGTAAACCCATTGAATATTCTCTTAGCCTCTTACTAGTTTTAGGTTCTTAAAAAAAATCAAATATATTCTTAAAAAAAAATTGCATTCTTAATAGCAAAAGAACTTTCAGTTTGTTGTCATCACTAATAGAAGTATGTCAAATACTTCATACTGTCCTGGAAAGGAATTGTTTTCATAATCTTATACAGAGGTATGATGAATCCTAAAATTCTTTTGACATTAACATTGAGAAAAAGCTCCTCCCCCAATTTGCTAATAAAAATTATCAGGATTTACTTGTAATTTATTCTGTTTAATTGCGGAAAGAACCGTGGAGATGAAAGCTTTTTAGTAACTTAACTGCATATGATGTCAAAGCCTTTTATATGCTTTTGTGATAAATCCTTCAAAGGACCTACAGTAGGCTTCTCCCTAGCCTAATTTATTCCTCTAAAGTTATTATTTCCGTTTATCTATGCATAATTGATCTGATGAAACTTCATGATGGTGCAAAAGTAGAATGCCCCTTTTTGAAGTCAAAAAAGACCATCTGTAATGTAAATACTATTCTTGTATGCTATTCATGGTTGCCTGTAGCAGTTGCACCACCATTTTCTATGCGTGTTACGTCTCTCTGCTCCATTGCTTCCTTTTGTTTCACGCAAAGCTTAAAAGAAGAGAACTTGAATAGGTCAGTTTCTTCAAAAAAAGAAAGCTTGAATGGGTTAGTTTTTGATATAGGTTAGCATGTAGCTTCTGTCTATGTGTGTTTGAATAATTGGCTAATTGCAATTTTTTAAAAATGTGCAGTCCTTAGTTGAGAAGATCCATTCAGATACCCAAATAATATTGTAGTATAAATTTTTTATACTCTTTTCCTACTTTTAGCGAACTTAGACAAAGATATGCTTATATTAATTTAATAAATACAATTAGATTAAGAAATGAACATAGAAGAAGAAATTCAACTAGTGGATTTCATAGGAGCTTTGTAAGTAGTCCTGTTTTCTTTTTTGTTGGTTTTTCTATGTAACCAACACTTTTGGAGGTGGCCAGCCGCCAGCATAGCCCTTAATGCTGAGGATTACAAAGCTACAGTTTTCAAAAAATAAATAAAGATACAACTAGATATTAGAAAAGTACTACACAGCTCAATTTTTATGGCATGGTTCGGATTTCGAGAGTCTACTTCTTTATTTTGATTGTGCATTTAGACATACAATCTTTAAGGTTTTTGAAAAATAATTTACAGATTTAGAGACTACATAAAAGTACTACAAATCACAAAGATTACCAATTTAAAATAGTCAAAGGGCATATGAATAAATCATGGACAAAGATATTCTTGTCTGACTCTCGAAATCTGAAGTATGTAATATAAATTGGGACACAAGTTTAGTTTGAAATGGAGGAGAATTTTTGCCTCTATAGTCACCAAAACAGACACTCTGGACAGATATCAGATGTCATTCTGTGAAGGGGATATCAAATGGAAATGAAGAAGAAAGAAGAAAAAAGGGTGGGCAAGCTTTTGTTCCTAATTTTAACATTTTTCTTAATAACATTTTCTGGCAAAAGGGTAATTTTTGTCATTTTATTGTTTCACTGAGGTATAGCTAATCCTTTTATTTTTTATCTCACGTCGGGTATTATATAAACGTACACCCAAGATTCCAGTATAACATTATTCCGTAAACAAAAAAGCAACCAAACGAAGTATAAAATAATTCGGAAGACTCCAATGCCCAAGCAGTTACACGTTGTTGATTTCAGACTCCTCCGGTAGAGCCAACAACCATTCAGTGAATTGACCATGGCCTTGTTAGGAATTGATGCTGTGAAAGTGCCCCCTTCCTCAAACAAACATAACCGACGTGTGAGAAAACGAGAATGAAGAGAAAAAAGCTGAACTTTTATTTATTATATGGTTTTCTAGTAAAGAGAATATTTTTTCCAGAGTGTTTGGATATTAGTTATAGCAGTCATGTGATATCCCCAATCTACTGGAAGGACCACAACCCGATGATTCAGCATGGGAAATTAAATGAGATCCCCGAAGCAGAGAAGCTGGAAGAAGAGAAACCAAAGAATTCTACTTCTATTGAAGTAAAGGAAGAGGATCCAAGTATGGCGAAATCGAAGGGGATCTCCGAAGCAGAGAAGCTGGAAGAAGAGAAACCAAAGAATTCCTCTGATAGTGTTGAAATTTTGAGAATTGAGCAGCTCATGCAGGGGAAATCATTTTCAAGGTAGCATATCATTCTTCATGTCTCTGTATTTTTTCTGTAATTCTGGTTATAGCCAGGCCCATCTATCATTTTGTTGCAGTGACACCTCATTGATGAGACAATATCTGTTTTAGATGAAAAATGCATGCATCTTAAAACTTGTTATCTTTCTCATAGTCCTTAGTGGTTTGAGAATTCAGTTCTCTATAGTTACTAGGAACTGAGATTTTGACTTAATAACCCTCTCCTGTTATTTTGATGATCCTCCATCACTCTGTACATGTTCTATGCCACCCGTGCCACTTATTTCTGTCTGTTTCATTCAAGCTATCTCTTTTTGATCATTTACATAATTTAAATTTTTTTCAGTTAAACCTTCTTGTTGAAAAGCTGTCTTCACCATATGCAGGGATGAAATAACGCGTTTGACAAAGATATTAAACTCAAAGATTATCGATGAACAAGAAAAGATAGCTAGCATAACAGCTGAAGGAGACATTGGAAGGTTACATTTAGCACATGAGACACCTAGAAGACCAAATGACAGGAATCAGGATGAAACAGGCTTTGCTATGCCTGGAACTTCAACACCTCTTCCCCAAACGAATGTGAGTTAACTATCATTCTGTCAATAGAACACATTTTGTTTTGTGAAACGACTACAATCTTAGTATTTAAGCGTGCTAAAACTTCAACTCAGCTAAATAGATACAAATAGAACAGGATGAACTAGAGGATTAATGTAGCTGTAGCCAGCTAGTATGAAATTGAGTCACACTTGATTGATTGATTAGTAAGAAACAACATTTTAATTAGTCAAGAGATGTCTTGGATGAAGCTTTAACAGGAAAAATGGACCACTGGATAAGGTTCGGAATAGCTTGGAAGTAACCACAAATTATTATTTTATGAGATACCCTCATTGATGCTCCCTTCTTTCTGAGTTCTGGTATTGATTCTAGGATGTACTCTGATAAATACTGCACTACTGCAGGTACGAGATGAAGTTGGCGCATCCCCCATTGATATTGCAAGAGCTTACATGGGAAGCCGTAGGTTAAGTAAGGGAAATGATTCTTATGGTTTTGTATCCAAGGTGGAGCAAGCTCCCCAAAATAGGTTTCATCCACCACCTTCACCAAAGTCATCGACTTGTTGGCCTGCTGCCATGGTGCAAGATCAGCATGGTCATTTTACTCCACTGAATCAGAGAGGATGTGGGCTTGTTGAGTTCCCGAGGACCCCATACTCTAGAACATTATTGCCGAAATCCAGAGATAGGGTTTGTACTGTGACTAAATTAACTTGTGCTTTAACCATACTTCTGTTAATCCGGGAATAGATATTCATGTTGCACTTTCAATTTTGCCAGCAGACGCAGTCGCAAGTTGGTAGCAGGTGGCTAGATCCCTCAGTGAAACCCTTCCAACAATCTCAATCATCAATCTTCAGCCAGGTATATGTGTTTTAGCAACTTCCTATTAAAATAATCCTCTGTACTAAGCGATTTCCTATAGCTTCCTACATTGATTTGCAGGTTCTTGTGTGTTTATATGAATTCTGTGATCGTTAGTCTTTATTTTAATGTGATAGAACTCTTTCAAGGAGCAGATGGGATCTATCTGAATGTTCTCATAAAATTTTCAGGAGAAGACTAGGACGGATTTACCTCTTCCAAGCTATGGATCTGTGGGACCGATTCGGCGCATACGGAATAAATTTGGCTCAGAATCTCGCCCTAGGAAATCCATTTTCCTGAATTCTCCAAATGCTTCTTCACCTTTAGAAAAAGTTGGTGCTTCCAAATTGTTCTTGCCTGCTGCTGCCGGAAAGAATTTGGAAGTTGGTCAAACTAGTGGTCTAGAGAAGTACCAGTCAGTGGACCATAGAGTAGGCAGGTCTGAAGAACCTATGCCATTCATAAGTTCTTCAAATGATGCTGTAAGAAAAATATTAGAGCAACTTGATAGACACAAACCCACTCCTGCAGAAAAGGCAGCTGAATTGAAGCTGGCAAGCAAATGGAAGAAATATCCCGGCAAAGAAATCTCTGATTCCACTCCAAATGATAAAATGAAATCATCACATTTAGGAGACTTTGGAATACGTATGAACAATGGTCTGGCAGCTGCCCAATCGTCCAAGGAAGGAGATAATGGTACAGTCAATCGTGTGGAAATACCTCAAGAGCAAACTACCCGTGAAACTGACACTGGTACGGGTGCTAGTGTTAAAGCTGCTAGTTTAATCGCTAATGATAAGAGGAGAAGGTTTTAAATAGATGCAGGCAGAGGATGGGGGGGGGGTGGGAGGCCGGAAGCGGGGAGGGTTTGGGCGAGGCGGTGGGAGGGAGTGGGGTAGTCCGGAGTGCAGGTGGGGTGGGGTTGGGAGGAAGGAAGGGTAATGGTGGTCTGGGGGTCGGGGGGAGAGGGGGCTGTGGTGTCGATTTTTCTTTGGCTTACAGCTGTCCCGCCCTTCACTTCTAAGGCAGCTGATTCCCAAGTCAAAAGTTTCTTTTCTGGTTCTCACAATCCAAGTTTGCGCAAGGTATGTATTTGCTATTGGAGCTACCTTTTCAAATGGCATTAGTCTGCACCTTCCTATCATTCTCGAGTTTGTTCTTAAAAGCAACTTCTTTTACAGTTCAAAATTTTGTTTATGCATTAGAGAATGGAGTGTGCAAAAGCACAGACCACCTGGGGATGTTAATTTAGGGGTTTGTTGCTAATATAATATAGAATCGCCACTTAACATGGATGTCTTTGCTGCAGGACTCGATACACACTGATGATGGACAGAAAGATAAAGGTGCTACCCCACAGTGGCCTTCTTTCCGTAATCAAAGCAATGGGCAGAATGCTGCAACGGTATCCAACTCCATGGGTTTCCAGCTACCAAGAAATGCTCCTGGACAAGCCTCTGGTGCAAAACCTAACTTGCCATCCATTTTTGTGAATAAGCCCAATCCTAGAAATGCGACTTTCCCAGACAATGGGTTTGGATTCAGTTTCCCAGTCCCTGCGTCATCTGGAGCACTCTCAGAACCACCAACACCATCCATGCCATCTCCCGCAGCCGGTGTCCTCTCTCAGCCAGTGGATGCATCCACTTCTCCAGTGTACGCCTTCGGCACTGGTAAATCAGCTGAACGACTAGTCTTCTCTTTTCCCTCTACGAGCAATGCATCTGTTCCCGTGGATGCTTCAGATGTCAAGTTTAGCTTTGGAACAGACAGGAAATCAAGACTATCTTTTGGTGCAATAGGAAAAGCAACATGCTAGGAAGGTTTGTCAATACTCTAGCTGCAGGATTTAAACTCAATGATGGAAACTCTACTTCATTATATTTTTTGTATTCTCACCTACATTTTGTTATCTGCCCCAGGCAAGCTTTTCAGTTTTGAGGATGGATGATTACTGATATCTATTGTAGCAAAACCATCATTGCCTTTTGGACTTGACTTCATGATTTTTCTTATACATCTGAGATATAGAATTCTATCGACTCTCCAAAAATGTGTGGATCTTTCAAAAAATGCAGTATTTATGAACTGTGTATTTCAAGCACAACAAAAGCTATTGAGTTCGATCGCATCGTATCTACTCATTACCTTCTTTACAAAGCAGAATTATTCTTGTTTTATTTCCTTTTCTCCTCCTTTTAGGCTCAACGAAACATATATAACTAAATCAAGATCAAATACCCTAGTTATTTGTTCAGTTATACAACTAGGGTCTAACTAGTTTCCCAAACAGTTATTCTAGTTGTGACATAAAAGAAGAATTTGAACTAGATCTAGTCTCAACACAAGTAGAGAACATGATGCCATAAGAATCATGCATTGATTGTACAAAATATTCAAAAAATTTCCCAACTTTAAAGAATTTATCCCTTTGGCCATGTATATAAATCCCAAGTTGTTGATAAGATGGCCCTACTCACACATGATTTTGTTCAAGGTGGTGTTTGAATCAACTTTTAGCTAATGTCGACTATTTTATTGGGTATCAGTTACTTTCATTCATAATAGATGTTGAGTAACTTCATTTACCAATTAGACAGTTTAATTTAAAAAAAAAAAAGCAATTTGATTTTTTAATTTTTTTTAGAAATTGAATTAATCGGACTCGTATAATATACCATCACTTCTAAATTACTAAACCTTGAATGTATGAAATACCTCTAAGAAATGGACTAACATACATGAGATTTCACTTTATGCTATTATCAAAGATATGAGTTTTCTCTCTATATGTACATGTTTTTTTTTTTAAATTTTTTCATATATGTCGTTTCTATTTTGAATTCCAATTGATTAGATCGCCAAATATTCCCAATGAAGGACAAAGATCTTTCACTGTCAAAATCGATTAATCTTATGATATTTAAATTCAAATTTTCTAATTTATAATGAAAAGATATTTAACACTTCACCAATGATGAATAATCTTTAATATGACCTACTACCAAGGTTTTCGATGAGATCCTCTTCTCTCTTATTTGATTCTTTTTCTTCGAAGGGGTACCTTCTTGTTATAATCTTATTCACTGATTCGACGGATATATAAAATTGCACTACTGGTTAGAGTAAAGGATATATATGTTCTAATAAGTTTTTGATGACAAAAATATCAATGTTTCAAAAGCATAATAACAACATCTTCATACATTTATGATAATTCAAAAATATATGTATCCGTTCTCTCGATATTAAATAAATGTGTGTGTAAGTAATATGAATATTTATACAACAATATTATCAGAAAATGTATCAAAAAGAAGGGTCACTAGTCAGAGAATGGGGAAAGTCAGAGATGAAATGACAAGAAATGAAATGAATGCTAAGCAGACATGAATTTGACATTTCAGATTCTGTGTTACAGTACTCCTTTCTATTCCACACTCACTCTCTTATCGGTCTGAAACATATATAAATTATTTTTAAAAATTTAGAGTAGATCGATTGATCGAGTTTAGATCTCATTTAGTAAAATCTTATTGAATATATATTATGATTATTGTTATTGTTGTTGTTGTTACTGAATTGGTAGATTAAGTGAACAAAAAGTTATAGAAAAAGTGGCTCAAATTATTATATTTTGATTCCTTTTATCTTCAACTTTAACACAAATATGCCCCTAAAAATATTGAGACGTTAGATTTAAGGTTACTATAATTATTTGTGAATTTTTGACGTTAATTTTATATATTTTCATATTCTTCTTATTTTTTTATTAATCAGTTACTCATTTTTGGAATTTATCAAAAAAAATTTGACAAAATTATTGAAAATCGGTCTGATAATTTATTTAAAAGAGGGTTGATTTATGGGTCGTATTAGATTTTTATGAGTCCAGATATTTCTTTCCATTTTTATATGAATGTCATGTGTTAAGGTTAAAATGACATAACAATTCCATGTGACATTTAAAGAAATGAAAAATAAGGTGAATATGTCCAACATGACAACTAACGCTCATAAGAGCATATTTAGATCAAAAGTTGGACGGCGAAGGTATGAGTGAACCAAACTTTACGGAGGGTATATCTAGACCTTTTCGAATAGTCTAGGGGTATATTTGACCTTTTTCCCTTATATAAAAGATGTTAGTAATAATATGTAATAGTTTGTATATGAGATCTTATGATCTCTACGATATTATGTAATTATCTATTTTGAGATGTTACTCCTCAAGAACATATTTAATTGTATGATTCAGGTAATTAATTAGTCAAGTTGAATTATTTTACTCATTTTTAGAAATCGAGTATCTAAATCACATTTTATAAAGTACATTTAAATTTTAAATATTCTTTGTAAAGTCTATAGTCAGACACACTTTCAACTCTAACCACAACTTTAATTTTTTTTAAGTAAGATAAATAATATCTGAGTTTCTTGACCGTCTTAAGACGTTTGATATGATTGATTCAGAGTTTAATAAATGAAAATAAACTTTTAAATTAGATCATATTAAAATAGATATATACATAATCTTAAATTTTGCGGATCCCCAGGAGACTTTGTTCAATCATTTTTTTACTGCCTTTCTTGTTGCTCTTAGATTTTTATATTTTTTTTTAAAATTCAAACTTTTTAGTTTTACTTCAAAATAAATATTATTTTAGCAAAACAGAGTTTGTTACAAATAATTTTTATTTTTGAAAATTAAGACTATAATTAGTGACTATTTTTAACTATGCATATTAAAGAATAACTCTTTCTTAATACTCAATTTTAAAATAATATTTAATAAATACGAATAATTTAATATATATACTTTGTATTTTTCATTATCTTTAATAATTACTAAATAAAAACTAAGACGGCATTTATTTTTAAATCGAAAGAAGTATATACAAATAAATATAAAAAAAAAAACTAGAGAAATTTAACACTTACTATATATATGTACAAGTTTATTGTAGCTTTATATATACAATATATTTTTTTGATAAATCCTTTGCAATACCGTAGTTGTGCCCACAGGGTGGAGCCACGTGAGGCAGAGGCGTATGCAAGAGGGATCACCGAGTTCACGCGAACCATGCTTCCCTCCTAAAATCATATATAATAGTGTTGTATTTTTTTTAATATTTTTTTTTGTTAAATATAGATGTGTAAACCCACGTGAAGGTATCATTGATGCATTGATCTTTGTGTGGCACCGCTCAGGGAGAGGAAATTTAAGTGGATATATTATCTGGGAGGAGTGTTTTTCCTGTGGTAAAAATGAATAATACTGCGTAGGAGGGATGGATAGCACGTTTGCGGGGAATTATTTAAACAGGTCAATGGGAAGTGGGTGCATGAGAGAAGAAGGGGCAAGCAGTAGATCCAGGTGGGCAAAGAGACACTCATCATTCCAACTCCTGGATACTCCTCCGACTGGAAGGGGTCAATTCCACCCCATATTGATCTCATTGACGTGATGGTGGCCGTGTGAAGTTACGTCTTTAGTGCTTATATTACTACTTAAAAAATAATCCTTTAGCAAGAGTTTTTATGGACAAAGACTATTAGCAATTAAAATATTTTTTTTAGAGATAATTATCACTCTTTGTAAATTTAATAACATTAGATCCAATATAAATTAACTAATACCAATAAAAACTTAACATTCTTTTATATATATATACTACTAAAAAATATTTCCATCATAATATATTCTTAATAAAAATTAACTAATATCGATGAAGACTTAACATTTATATATATATATATATATACTATTAAAAAATATTTCCATCATAATATATTCATAATAAAAATTCTGTTTCCGTCAATATCGATCCATGTTGAGATGCATAAATGCATGTCTCATTCTTTGGTCTATAAGTCATGAACCAGAGGGTTCACAGATGCTAGCTAGCTAAATGGACCTACATGTTTATTTATTTATAAAAACATGTATCTTACAAATTCTTGGTAGCAACTGAAAATCATAAATACCTTTTAATATTTCCTAGTTTAATTTTTTTTCTTATTCTTACATTTAGTAAAAAAAAGAAAAATGATTTAAATTTATCAAATGTATATGAAGAAAAATAGTTTATTAACAAATTATTTCGTATTATTAACGAAATTCAAGCGTAAAATAGATAGACTTCACATATTCAAACTCATAAAAATAAAAATTTTATTCATACGTCGACTTCTGATTAAGGTTTAATGGATAATAAAGTTATTGAATTAATTGAATAGTATATGTGCGGTAGGGCAAGGAATGGAAAAAGGGGTCTGATATACCCCTCAATTTTGTCATTTTAGAGCTTATATAGGTGCCCCTGTTATGAAAGGTGACTCTATATCCCATACTCTTGTAAACAAATGGCTCACATATAACCCTTTGGGGGGGGGGTTGCGGGCTGGTCGGGGACAAGAAAAAAAAAAAATAATTTAAGAACATCTAATTTTTAATTATTTTTTTCTAAAAATATAATGGCCTAGGAGTACAATGTTAGGATCCTCGTCAAGATAGTGGGGTTTTTTGACTTTTTTTTTGTGTCAATGACTAATTTATAATTATTATTTTGTAATCAAATTTTATTATATTCACTAATATTCTTGTAAAACTTATGTAGATGCCAAATTTTTTTTTTCGGCGAATACGAAATACATTACAATAACACAAAAAAATATTAGTTTAATTTTTTATTATTCTTTAAACTTTTAAGGAATGAAAGAAAAAATAAAAATAAGAAATAGAAATTCAAATAAATAATTAAAAAAAAGAGTCCAAAATAATTTATGTATGAAAAAAATTAAAAATACCTTGAACTTTGATGAAGAATCATATATAAACCCCTAAAATAATTTTTAAAAACAAATTTAAAGTAATAATATAAATTTAAAACTATTTTTTTAAACTGTCGTTAATGAAATGTATATGTGAGTCATTTTTGTAACGGTCCGAGGTATAATGTGAGCCGTTAATAACGGTAAGAGCATATATGAGCCACTTTATAACGAGGGGTTAATCAGCTCCAAATAACAAGTTTGAGGGTTATATCAGACCCTTTTCCCTTTTATTTATTAATCATGTAGTATTCATTTCTTTATATTATTACTATTTCTTTTTGGAGTTTTTTGTTATCGATATTAATTTTATATTGTACAAATATAATTGATTTGACTATTCATCAGTAAAACTAATAAAAAATAAATTGAGAAAATCCAGTCTGAATATATAAATGATAAAAGCTAATATATTTCTATTAATATTTTTTTGGATCTCTTTTAGTCTGTCAATGTCACTCATAAATTGTACTAATTCCTTTCACGGTCTTATATAAGTTTTGACAAAAGCAAACTGATTCTTTTGACCATAAAAAATATTTAATTTTTTAAAAAAAAAAATATTTTTTTTTAAATTAACATCTGATCATAAAGAATCAAATTCAACTTGAAGTCAAATTCGAAAACAAAGTATAATCAGTTTTTCAACTAATTATTTTTTACTTTTGATAATATTATTTCAAATGTTCTTTGCAAAAAGTATCACCAGACATAACTCCATTTTTAATTTTAGTTTCACAAATTTAAAAAAAAAAACATATTTGAAATTTATGGTCAAATTCTACTGAGTCTACTAAGTCTAAAACTAAATCAATTAAATCTCGATAAATTATTAAATTTAAAATTATCATTAAATATATAAATTTTAAATCTTAAATTCACTCGAGTATTTACACGTGTACAAGTTATTTGAACCATTGGTTTGGTTAAGAGATTATAAAATTATGAGATCACCCTTTTATCTCAAGGTAACAACTAATTAATGACACATGTTTCTAGTTCACACAACAAAGACTTTATGTTAATATAAATATTATTACATTGTCATTGCTAAATCATCTATGTCACTTAATTAAAATGTCTTACAAAATGGTCATTACATTCTATAGATGTATAAAAATTTCAATACTCCACTCTCGCACAATAAATATGATTGTAGGGTCTGAACAACATATTAAGTTGTTACTTTATTTATTATACAACTATATTAAGTTATTATGAATCTTAAGTAACTTTGATATTTTAATTATTTTGTAGAAATAGCACCCAAAATGAAGTTTTTCTACATTTTTTTTTGTTTAATTTGTATACTCTTGATATACAAAACTCTAAACTTAAAATACAACAAGTGAAGTGCTCCATGATGAAAGGTGCAATTTTACAAGTGCACATCAAAAGTGGGAAACAATTAGTGACATATGTAATCTTCCTCTTTTATTGGTAAACACAGTCATATAAAAGTTTTGGACCACTTATTCTTTTGAAAAGTTGAATGAATGAAAAAAGAAAAATATTGAGCAAGCTATTGAAGCAAATTGTTAAAAGTGTTTGTTCTTAGTGCTTTGAGGCAAAATAATATTGGGGTGGGGGGTGGGGTGGGTAGGGGGTATGGATACAAAGATTGGATGCCAGGCCAATAGGCATTTTGTGGTCCATATGCATGCTATTGTGCTTCACATAGGTAACATAATTGCTTCATTTGTGGGAGAGTTGTAAACTATATGATATGCTTGGACATAAAAGGTCTTTTACTAGATATGTTCACCTTTGGTGAAAAAGAAAGTAAACAACTTTTGCCCTCATATTCAATTCCAATTTGTACAAGAGAAAAACACATAAAATGTATTTCCCTCATCCCACAACACATAGAGAGATGTTGACGATACATGATTTTTGAGGATTTTGAGTTGTCTGAGTTCATCCTCATATCGGTGCTCAATACTAGATACTACTACTAATATATATATTTATGCTCTCATGTATAAAACATAACTTGTTTTTGGTTTGAGATAATTGCTCCAACTATTCTCTTAAAAGAGGTAATTGCTATGAAATATCTTAAACTCAAAAACTCATTTAGAAATCAATAAAGTTTCTCTTTTCTCACTTTAAAAATGATGGGATATACTTAGTTCCCTTATACTTTCTCTCAAAATATTTGTTAAGACTCTACTCAAAACTCTATTTAATTTTCTCATAAATCAATTTAACACAATGATTGGTAAAAAAGATTTCTTAATAAATAACTCAATAATTAAGTTCATGCTGGAAAATATACATGAACTATCAATTCAAAAAAATAAGGGTAATGCCCATACCACCACCCAAGTAACCCACCTCCCACCACCCCCCCAACCCTCAACCTATGTCCGAAACTCAGAGACACCCTTATACTATACTAAGGTCCTATTACAACCAACCCCCCTCCCCTGAACTTATTTTATTAATAATTTTTTACCCTTTTTTTCGACCTACGTGGCACTATCTTGTGGCCAAACGTGGTTGACCTTTTTTTTTCAACTAGTGCCAGTCGGCTAAAATGGGTAAAAATTAAACTTATAAAATAAGTTCAGGGGGGTACTAGGATCTAGTATAGTATAAGTGTGTCTCTGGGATTTCGGACATAGGTTGAGGGGGTACTTGTGCATTTTCCCAAAAAAATATCAATACATGATATACTACAACTCAAAAATTGAGAATAGAAATTCAGAATTCAACGATACTACTCATCTCAAGAATATTCAAAATCAAGGATAAATTTTTTTCTAGATTACTCTTTTACTGATTTGAAAGTATATGTAGGGCGTGAGGACACACAAACTAGTCCAACACTATGATAGTCTTACATACTGGGAAAGAATGAAGTTCGTGGCAAAAATTGATGGAAACTTGAAGAATGCTCGAAACCCTAGCTTTTCTCCTCTTGAATCCTTGCTCTAAGTATTTGAAGTATTAAAGAACGTAAAAGAATGTTTTGATACTGATTAGACCCTTAATTAGGTAAAAAAAGGGTCGAAATTTAAGCTTAGAAGGAATAGAAAAAAATTGAAATACCCTTAATTAATCAGAAAACGTAAAACCCCAGGGCGTGTCTAATAGAGTTCCTGAAGGCCCGTCAGGATGACTACCTATCACATATCATCGTACAAGACACCTGAAACAATGAAATTTCTACAAAGTTGACGAGCCAACTAACAAACCGTCAAGTAGTTGACTGCTCGTTAGGGTTGTCAAATTTTTCTTAATATGACAGTCTCTAGTAAAACGATCATGACTTCAAAATAAGTGAACTCAAAATAAGTCAAACTTGATGGAGTTAGAAAAATGACTCAATGACCTTCAATTCGATAGGTCATAGGCCACCTAATTGATTATGTGCTAGGAGATAGGATTATTTGAAGTTGACCTAAGTAGATTCTTATGTCAAAACTTAATCGATAAAAAAGCTTTTGACTCAACTTTGTGCCAGGTGATTTTAGTGACCTTAGTAATTGTTTGGTTGGGAACACTAATCCTGGGGTCAACTATCCTGAGATAACTTATCCTACCATGTATATGAGATAACTTATCCCATTACTATGCTATAAATGGTGGAATAAGTTATCCCAAACATGAAAACCAAACAAGTAGCAAAAGATTTATTCCATCACTATTTATTTTTATCCCTCACACCAAACGACCCACACTAAAGAATTTACCTTTACACCTATGAGTAATTTATGAATCACCCGATATGACCTTACATGTAAGTAAAAAATGGTTTGGGTCTTAGTTTAGAAATTTTGAGATGTTACATTCAAGCAGTTCCATTCAGATGTCATCTACTTCTTGGATGATCATTGCATTAATTGTTGTAATTACATACTATAGGCATAACAATAACTATGATACAATTCCAAATAAGTTGGGGCCAGTATAAAACCTAAGCAATAGTAATGACTATTCTGAGAAAATGAGAAAAAATCTATATGATATTAACAATTTTAGGGTCATTTTTTACATATATATGATACGACATACTATAATAAAAAAGAGATCGGTGGAGGTTCATAAAAAAAGAGCAGAACGTCCTCCGTTTGAATTCAATTAATTATGTTCTTGTATGGATGTAATGTTCCACTTCACTTGGGAGTATTGTTGTTCAAGACTTTTTAGTCTTTTTTACGTCTGATATTGTTATTTAAAACTTTCTGAAATTTAGCAAAATTATGTTACTTCTGACCAACTATTTTCATTTAGATTTTCTTAGAATTCTTTATACTTAAAACTCTCTATAATTCATAATTTAATTTTGTGCAACAAAAAAAAAATATAGCACTTAGAATAAAATTTTCTTGACAATATAGTGTATGTAACGAAAGTACGAATATTACCAAATGATCATATGTAAACTTAATAAAATAATTCAATATTGCGCAAAGCATGAATAATTTACCTAGTTAATTTAAAGCAACCCTTACCAATTTTCTTCCATTTTTTTCACAACCCCAAGACCTAGAACAAAACTATTTTCTTCTCCATTTTCCTCCTATGACAAGGTAAGAATATTCCTTGATTTTTTAAGTAATTCTAATTTATGATTATGGATTCTAAATAATATTCTCCATTTTAAATCTTACAATTTTAATGAAAAACTCATCTCATAGTTCAAGAGTGTTTCCTACAAAGCCATTATTTCTCTCAAAGTTGATCTTTTTCTAATTGTGTTGAACAGCAATTAAAAGTATGTCTACTATCTTAAACAAATATCGAACTAAATTTACTAAACTCATTCACAATGATCTTATAAAACCTATAAATGTCAAATCCAAAGTAAAACATTTACTTTTTAATTTCGAAAAATTAAATGGTATCCATAGAGATTCTTGAGTTTTGGTGCTAAAACATTGATATAAGGTATTAATTAAAGCTCTAAATCATTGTAAAAATCTTAATTTTGGATTGCCATGGGCAAACTAATAAGATTAATATAAAAGATACAACTTTAAAACTCCTCTCCCGCGATAAAAAAAAAAGTAGGTTATAGATCATATCGTATTATAACTTTCATCCACCACAAATTATTCCTAACTTGCTCCAAATCATTTCTTTCCACTTCCAAACATCCATATTCATACTTTTAGCATATCACTTTCAATGTGTGACATAATATTAACACCTATATTGTAACACCGATGGGGCTTTACACACACCACTTTTTAACAAATTGTTGTCCAAACAAAAATTAGACCTAACTTTAATTAAATTGATACATCTCAAAAACTTTTTTAATGCCTTTTAGGTTTTTGCTTGTCCTTATATGAAGGTTTCATTTTCTGGTTATGATGTTATATAGGACATTTGATTTGAATGAAGTATATATATATTTAGTAGATGAAAAAGTAACTAAAATGGAATAGTTATATATTTTCTAATTGTAGTATCTGCAGCATTTAAAAAAATGGGAAGGCTGGAGTCTCATTATTGACAAGACTTTAGAGTAAGATATAACAATGAAAAATAAGTACTGAAGATAAGACCCTTCATCAAGGTACATGAAATAAATAAATTCACCTTTTGTAACTTTATAATAAGGCATAATACATATATTGGACCTTAAATTTGGCTTCAAATTTTAATTTTGACCTCCAACTTTCATAATGCTCAAACAAACACTTTAACTATCCAACTTTTAAATAAATAAACACGTGAGTCCTGCATGACACAATACACGTAGGACACCACGTAGGACAAAAAATGATATGTAGGACATGTGTGTTTATTTGTTCAACTTCATACAAGTTTAAGTGTCTACTTGTGCATATTCAAAATTGAAGGGCGTAAATGTAATTTGAAGTCAAGTTAAAAAAGCATTTTATTATTATGCCTTATAATAAAACTTAGTATTACGTTGTTTTTGGAATGTTTTAAAACTTCAACTGGAACAACAAAATCTAACATAGCATAGCGTTTCACACTAAATTGAACTTTTTGGACTGTAATATTATGTAAAAACTCAAGACTGACTCGATTTTGTGCCAATATTGATTTATTGTGTTATGTAGACTGAGTTGAAATTTGTAAAAAACACGGGGTTATTCTTTTTTCAGCTAATGGGTTACACAATGGTCTTCTGGCTATGATTGAAATGAATTTGAATAAATTTTATAAAGATGTATATATTGTTTTAAATTAACAACCACATTCATTAGTTCTTCTTATAAACTTTATTATTATTTTCAGCATTTGTGTTAGACAATTATTTCTCATATTTTAACATTTACAAATTTCAACTTACCACTTGTGGCTAGCTTTAAATTCATTTATGATATCTTTAGTTTTAATTTTTTTTTTAAAAGATTTAACTTAACATGAATAAGTGGGATTTTGCATTAATATCAAAAACTGGTGTTTGATCATAGATTTTGTTTTAATTCTAATATTATTTCGGCCATGAAATTTGTCTTCAAATATTTCCAAGGAGCTATTTTTGGGACTTTCAGTCACGAAACTTCAAATTTGTTTAAAGTAAAATGTATGTCCAAACGTCAATTCAAATTTCAAGTTTCAACTTCAAAGTTTATGGTCAGACGGGAGCTAAACCAACGAAATAAGAGCATTCAAAAGACTAATTTCATATGTATTAAGTTAAAGAACAAGATCATGATGGAGAAACCTCTCTAAAGTTTTCTTTCATTAGAGAAAGACAATTGATAAGAGGAAGACAATAATAATTAAAGAAACTTGGTTTTTTCAACAATATATAAGTTGAAATACAACAAATTAATTAGAAAAAAAAAAGACTTAATTATAATATATAGTTTATAATGTCCACACTCCATAGAACATCTTGAATGTCACACTCTTGTCTTCAAGTTCACACACAGCTTCATGAAATGAAGATCTTTTATTTGTCTTGCAAAGTAATTTATAGTGGTGCTGCTCCTGAACATTAATTTAAACTAAATTAAAACATATTTCTTTATATACATTAGTTTAATAACATTAAAAAAAAAGTAGTAGTCAATAAATTTCAGACATCACAAAAAACTACAACTTATACTGAGTTGCTTTTGGAAGAATTTATTTTTTATTATTAATGCCTCTTAATGATATATAAGGCACAATAATCTTGTCTATCAAAAATCAGCTTTCCATTATTCAAAAATACGGATAAAATATGTGTACACATCTATCGTAAACCACATGACTTGTGAGACTTTACTTAGACAATAAGAGTATTAAAAGAGGGAATGAAGGGATAGTAAATAGAATTTTATATATATATATATAATATTTTGAGTTATAAATACATTACCACAAGCAAGTTTGGCTTGATTGTTGCTCTCCAACATGAGTCCAAAGTGAATATGAGGGAAGTGTGCCCACTACACCACACAAAGATAAACATCATATATCGATCCATAGAATAAATAATTTTTTTTACACTATTATGTATAATATATCTATCGATAATATTTCTTACAAAAAAAGCGAGATTAATAACTTAAAAAATTATCCAGATTACCTGCTATAACATGTTTAAAACAGATGGAGTAAATGAAACCTTGCGGAGAGTTTTCAAGATGAGGTATCAAGAAAACAACTCATTATAGATATTTGGAAGAAATAAAAATGAAAAAAAAAAAAAGGTTTGAAAGAATGTAAGAAAAAGTAGTTACATTGTTTGTGGGGCAGCCAGTTACGAAAATGCGTTCCCTGTGACTGAATACTGGACTTATGAGCTGTAAGCCGCGGAATTTCTTCTCTGCACATTTAGGCATTTTGTGTCAAAAAAAATATATATATTTTTTAAAAAATAAATAAATATTAAACTAGTATGTGTATGTCATGAAAAAAAAAAGACTTTAATAAAGATACATATATACTTTATGAACTGATTATATGCAGAAGGTACTCTCTGCCTCTTCTCGGGAGCTGAAAAAAAGAAAATCACACTAAACATTAATAACCAAATAAAAATATATGAGGTACGTGACGTAATATTTTATGTTGAACGTTGTATATTTTTTTTTAAAAAAAATTATATATATGAAAATATAATTACGTCGATTGACAATCCTCTCCTCGTGAACGTTGTTTGTGATTGGAGTTCTCATTGACATCCTGTTCATGTTGCATTTGGTTGATGAACGCATCTCCATCCGCTCCTCAGGGCATTGTAGTTTGGACACTATATAAATAAGTTAAATTTCATATAATTTAGTGAAATAATAGATGATATAATATAGTTTGATACAAGTCATACATTTATATTGACTGGTATTAGCTTTCTGTCCACTTTTACTTATCTGATATATTAAAACATTAATACTGAACAAGTAAAATAGACGAACAGAGTATCATTTAGTATCGTGTGGTTCGAAATAAGGATACCTTGAAATAAGAAAAATGTAATGCAACTACCTATTTTTGCTTAGGTTTCCATAACTATTGTATTTTTACTTCCTTTTTTTGTTTTTAATCGACGATTTATCGAAAACAACTTCATGTCTATTTGTTAATGATACTGATAAGATCTACGTATATTATATACCCTGTTAGAACTCCGACACTAATATGTGTGGGGTGGGGGAGGGGGTGGGTAGGTCTAAGAGGGTTTTCTTTATGGTTTGACCAAAAAGTTTGAAGTGATGTTTTATGTAAAAACATATTAGAGAAGATTATAATCATAACCAGCATTGAAGTGTGTACTGCCCATGTTAGGGATTCTTCCATACAATAAAATTTAATAAAATGAATAAAAAAATTCCTAGTTTTTAGGCTTTGTTTCCACAGTAGAAGACAAAACCTGATAGAATTTTTTTTTTAAAAAAATAAAATAAAATCAAACTATCAAATCATAGCAATATTGTTCTTCCTATATGTATAAAAAAGTATAGCCTAGAAAAATACTAAGATTTATAAAAGCTGCAAGCCTCAAATAGAAAATAAATATGTATATATTTAATTTAATTATTTTTTTTTTTTACTTATGGCGGCTATATATACTTAAAAATTTTCATTTTTTCAAATCTGAGTATTAATATGTCTGTACATATTTATTCCCTCAAAAGAATACAAAATAAAAAACAAAAAAAAACCCTAGAATTCAGAAACCTATGATTAATTATGATACACAGAAAAACAAAACGCCCACATTTTGAGCTGCAAAAATTTAAAAAAAAAAGGTTGAAATTTTTTTTTTTTTTTAGTTTTTTTTTAAATTTTTTTCTCGATTGGACCGAACCTGAACGTGATGATTTTGCCACGAAGCAGAAGAAGAGGACTGAAATGCAGCTGCCATATTAACGGACCATAAATTTGTGCAATGTCCACAACGAACAGTCACAATATCAAATAGGCTACTGCATGGAACACTCACCTACAAAAATAAATTAACAAAAAAAAAATAAATTAACAAAATATATTAAGATCTTGAAATTACTAAAAAAAATTGTTGAAAAATATGAAGGTAGTAGTAAATATAGACTAGTTGTGACAAGTTTCAATAGAATTAAACTTTTGTGTTTAACTCTGCTGAAGTATGTGACTATATTATCTAGATAACAAAAACGTACACTTGGTTCTATTTATACATGTTGTGTGTGCACGCGCGTGTGCAAATTTGGGCACCCCATATACATAATCTAAAAACCATAAATTCAACCGTTTAAATCTTTAAATCACGATATATAGAGAGATAGAAATGATATTTTCTTAGTTTTAGAGGGGTTTTCTAAATCTTGAAAATCTCTACCTACAAAACCCTTTTTTATTGTGTGTGTATACAATAACATTTCAAAGTAAAGCTAATTTTGGGAAAGAAAACCCTAAAAATATTTTTAAATTTTTTTTTTTTTGTGATTGATGATTTATTTAAAAGCATACATGAGGGTAAATTAAAAGCTCATCAAAACATAGTCATGAGGAGCAATATGGTGGTTGCACTTAGTGCAATCTTTTCAGTAAAACAAAAAGAAGAGAAAGGTATATAACACAGAGCTAGAAAAAAAGAGAAAGGTATATATATAAAATTAAAAAAAATAAATTAGATCTCTTATGAGTAATATTAAGGACTTGTCTTCATCAAATATTCATAAAAAAAAACTCATAAAATGAACAAAGAAGAAAATAGTTCTAATTAAAAGGTTCAGGGTTCAGAGTTCAGGATTCAGGTTTCGAGATATGATAGGATTTTTCTTTTTTCCTTATTTCTTTGACTATGAAACATCAAAAAATGAAGAAAGAAAGAAAAGTCTCTATATGGATTGTGACTTGACTTCTCAAAGAAAATTAAAAAACAAAGAAAACCCCAAAATCTATATAGATCACTTGATTTGTGTGTGTATATATATATGTATATATGTAAAATATAACAATAATATTAACAAAACACACAAATTAAACTAACTCTTTGAATTCTCAAAATCAAGCTAATAAAGATAGTTCAAGCACAAAAAAAAGAAGAAAAAAAAAAAGACCACCAAAATTCACATATAGAAAAAACTCGAATTTAGATTAGGTTTTGCAGATTCAACTGAACTCACATCTTTCTACTACATATACTTATTAGATCATACTAATTTAAAAAATCAACTGACTCTAGATCCTGAATTCGTATTTCATTTTTAATAGAAAAAAAAAGAATTTATGGTCGAAACGAAGATAGATAGATAAATAGATAGATACCGCAAGAACAATATTGCAAAAGTTGCAAGGGATATAGCAAAGTTGATCAGAAGCAACATCAATGCAACTTGCCATTTTTTGATGTATTTTATTTTTTTTGTTTATTTGAAGAGAAAAAAAGGAAGAAGAAATGGTTAATTCAAGATGAAAGAAGGAACAACACCAAATATATAGACCTTTTTTTTTTTTAGAGACACTATAAAGAGAGAAAAAAATACTTTTATTTATTCTCTCTCTATAGGTTGCTTTTTTAAAAAAAGGGTTTGGGGGGGGGGGGGGGGGGTTCTAATTAATGGAGTATCAAAAACGTCAAATTGTGTATCTAAAAGAGACTATTACTATTCCCTAACAAACCCTATCTTTAGAAAGCAAACAAAAAAAACAAACATAAACTTACCTTTTAATTTTCTTTTTTCTCACTTTCTCCTATACATTATATACCTAAGAATGCACCTTAGTATCTACAAAATAAAAATGAACTAGCTATAGGTATCATATGATCAATAGTGCCCACGGGCAATAGGAGATACTAATAATAAAAGGGAAAATAAGAAAAGAAAAAGGAAAATAGTATAGACTTATACAACTTAGTGCCTAGTATATAGTGTGTGTGTATATATAGAGGATATATATATAGTACATAGAAAACTGAGTTTTTAGGAATTTAAACTAGGTATAAGGTAGGGCATTCAGGTAAACTAAGCTTGTGCGAGATTCGAAAAAGGATCGGACAATAAAGATTTATTATACGCGATTTTATTTTGTATTGTTGTAAGAGACTATTTTTCACTGTTCGACTTCGTGTGTGATCTGGTCACATGACAACAACTTTACCTTGCATTTCTGCAAGAAACTGTTTTACACATTTCGAACTCGTGATCTGGTCACATAACAACAACTTTACTTTGCATTTCTGCAAGAGACTATTTTTCACATCTCGAACCCTTAAATAGATCACATGACAACAACTTTAATTACCTTGCGTTTTGTCTAGAGACTATTTTTCACCGCTCGAACTCATGTCACGATGCAGAACTTTACCTGTACTTTCTAACGAGATACTGTTCATTTAACAAACACTCAAAATCGAATCCTCCGTGCTTTGATCACTTATCAACATTTTATTCTACTAGGTAGACCATTTCTTTCACAACTTAAATTTGGGATATGATTATCTGATAATTATAACTTTACCAGTTACACCGACACTTTCCTCGTGTCTATAAAAATTAAAATAGACCTATAGCTAGGGATCATATGATGAATAGTGCCCACGGCAATAGGAAATAGTATGAAAAAATAACTAGTAAATGAATACAACTTAGTGCCTATTATATAGTATGTATGTATAGAGGATATATGGTACATAGGAAAGTGGGTTTTTAGGAATTTAAGCTAGGGATATTAAGGTGGGCTCTTTTCAGAATTTGTGTCAGTAATATAGAAAAGCTAATTAGGGTTTCATGGGGGAAAGAGGGATCAAAAGTTTTTGACTCTATTATACTAGTAGCTTAAAAGTCTACAAGGGAATAAGTCAAGAAGAAAGAGGAGGAATTCGTAGCACCGTTTAAATTTCGAGAGTCAAATTTTTACATTTAAATATGATGTTTATAATTTTTTTTATGTAAATTACGGAAAATTAAACTTCCTATGAAAATATATATTATGTGTTGCCATATTGATAAATCACATATGAAAAAATCTCAGTCAGTAAAAATACATTGATGTGAAACATTCTTTTTTAGTATATTTTAAAAGGAATATTACATTTTATATGTAGAAACAGTTTAATTAATTTAACTCTAAGCTAGTGTTTGACCACAAATTTCTAAAAAAAAATTGACAAGTCATAAGTTTCATTATGCACTTGGTTATTGATTTTAGGAGAATTGTGTGACTTTTAAGAATAATATAATAAGTTATAAATTAAATACACTCATAAATTTGTATTATCATTTTATAATAAAAATGTTGCATGAAAAAGCCACGAAAATAAACATAAATAATACAAATTTGAAAAAAGAAGAAGTAAATAATAGAAAAAATACCATTGATTTATATACGAAAAACTACTATCACTACTTGTAATTAGAAATGACTTTGGAGAGTAAGTTCGGATAAAAATTATATAAAATATGTATATAACAATATAAATTTTGTACAACAAATTAAATTTAATCCAAAACTGTAAATAATGGATGTTTTTATAAAATATAAAAGTTTGAAGCAATTTTTAAAATTTTCAAATACTAAAATTTGAGCCAAATTCTATTTTTCTTTGAAACTTAAACTTGAGATGTTTGTCAAATATATCTGTCAAGTAATAACAAATTATATGTGAACACTAATTTTCAAAATTTTCCTTTTTTTTTCCCTCAAACATACTTATGAGTTATGACCAAACGGGACCTAAAGTCTCCATGATAAGTAGAGGAGGAGCCACCTTAGTACAAGCGGGTTCATTCGAACCTCTTTCGGCAGAAAATTATACTATTAATACATGGTTAAATTAAAATTTTATGTATATATATTAGATGTCGAATTCTCTTCAACTACTCCGTGTATCTACTTTTACGAATTTTGAACCTCCTTATTTAAAATTTTAACTCCGCCATTAATAATAAGTGATCACAACAGATCTCAAAAGTATATCATTTTTACCCTTCTTTAAGATAAATAAATGAGTCGGACTAAAACTACAAAGTTCAAGTTCAAATCCCTATAGAGAAAAACAATTAGATGATAATTTCGCATCGATCAAAGTTGCTTAGTACTTGTTGGTGATGGTACAGATAGTAAATACATAGTGTGTGCAAACTCCATTATTAACTATTATAAAAAAAATTATTCTTTTTTTCTAAAAACTCCGTACCCAATTAAACAGTTACATAAATTAAATGTTTTAATTTTTATTTTTTTTTTTGGGGGGGGGGTGGGGGGTGGGGGGTGCGGGGGTTAGAGATTTTTACCTAGCTCGCAATACACGCGGATTAGGGGGGCGATGTTTTACCTCTAATAGTTATAGTATATAGTATAAATTTTATTTCTATATTTTTTCTTATTAATATTTTATTTCTTTTTATATGTATTTGTAATAGTAAGTAACCTGTTTTATTATTCATCGAGTCCTATAATACTATTGTTTAGATTTATTTTTACTTGTTCAATATATAATAAAAATATCATTTTATTTCTTGCTTTTTATAAAGCGTGACAAATTAATATAATACAAGTAAAAATATACGAAGAAAATGTTAAATAATAACTACATATATATTTTACATTATCGAAGTATAAAAGTTAAATTTATTAAGATATATATGTGTACAATTTGTATGTATAATATAACAGTATACCTATAAGATATTCCATGAGGTCTAATTATAGGGGAAAAAGTGTTTTAAATTTTGTTGGTGCTTTATTCTTAAACCCATCTCTCTTTGTTCTGACTCCTTTTTTATTTTTTTTTTGGTTTAGTTTTTCTTGATACTCTTAATTACTAGCTTTTTATATATATATATGATATCTTATATATATAATATTGATATATATAGATATATATAATAGTATATATCTATATATAATAGGACGCTAATTAACAACAAGAGAGAGGTTTAAATGTACTTTTTTTAACGTCTAATTGGATTTGAAAGTTATACATGTATTTTTTTTTTATGTTCGGTAGTTGTATTAGAGTTCTGATTAAATTCGAATTCAATAACAAAGATAACTTTGTATTGAAAGAGACTAAAACTTGAAACCTTTTTTTTTGTCGTGGTTTTCGGGTATCGTTTTGCAAACGCTATCTCAAGGCGGGTGCACCATGGTTAGTTTCACGGGGCTCTGGAGACGCGGTCGATTTGTAATGCCTCCATTGGCCTTGTTGGGGCTTGAACTGGCGACCTGAAGGACTTTGTCCTCGGGCCTTTTGATTAAAGATAAAAAGTACTTACTACTCTGTCATGAACCTTATTGGTGAATTAACTGAATTACTTGTAAATGTATGTTTGTGAAATGTAACGACCCCCAAGATCGTTTTATGTTTTGAGATTTTCTTAGCTTGATCTTTTTTCATATAGTATTATTATGCTATTTATAACTTGAGAGGATGGGAGATTAGATGCATTTTAGAGAAGAAAATCTACTTTAAAAAATTTGGTAATGAAAAGTTTGACAAACGGCAATATTTGGGATTAAGAGCTAGGATTAAGTTTTGATTAGGAGCATACAAAAATCGATTTAATCGATAAATCAAATTGAGAAAAAAATTATTAATTTATTGGTATTGGGTTATTTGATCATTGGTTTTAAGTGATTTTATAAAGAAAATTACGATTATCGATTCAGCTTTCAACTTTATGATTTTAGTTAATGGTTAAACTAGTATTATCTTCTCATTTCTCAATTTTAATTTGATTGTATTAAAGACAGAATATTAGTGTTATTTCCATGATTTATTGCATGAGTCTTTAGAGAAAATTCAAAGAATTTTGTCTTCGATAAAAGTTATCAATGTAGAAATAATAATAATAGTAATAAAAAATAAAACCATTTATGAGGACTTTTATTAGTGATAAATTATAATTATAGTTTCCAAATTAAATCAGTACTTTCTATTTGGCAGCTTTTGTGAATCTTTTATTACAACTATTTGCTAGCAGAATGAAATAGGAAATGTATTTTGGGACCCAACAAAAAGATATTAAAGAAAATAAAAATGTTGACATTATTTTTTTTAAAAATACCAAATAAAGTGAACAATTGAAATCATTAACATGGTTATATGGAATTTTCATTTTGCAGTAAATATTGGGCCTAATAAATATATTTTCTTATACACTAATATATAACATGCATATAAACTATACATTATTTACATAAAATAATATATTATTTTTTACAGATTTAATTAGTGAATTTAATTATTTTATATTAATGGCTATATGTGTAATTTGTTCGAAAAAAACGCCTACATATCCCGTACCATTCATGTCAAGTATATGTCTTAAGCGTATTTCATACATAAGTTCAAATTCGTGTACATAGTATTTTGTATTATTATATAAAATTTAAAAAAATCGTATCAATCTCACACAAGTATGTATAATATACAAACATTCTATTTTAACGTAAGTATCATGAAGCAATCATTAATGACTGATTGCACGATTCTAATGCATGTGTGAGTATTTACGATAAATAGAGAGAAATCGACAATGTGAACATGTTTACACAGATATAATTTAGGGAAAATAGAAGTACTTTATTTTGTGATAAATACTCATTTATTTTTACTACAAAATTTCATTTTAAAGTGATTTATCTTTTACGTGAAACTTTTTAATTCAAATTTAAATTTAATCAGATTTTTATTAATAAAATTACCGAATATCGAATGAAAAAACAAAAATACAAGATATGGTATGTTCCTTTGGTGAGTGCCAAGCTGGTAATATAATTGGGGTTGGACATAGCAGTTAGGGTGAGTCGTTTTCCATGTCTCAGCCATAATAAATGGCCCTTCAACTATAGATAGATACACTACATTTCCACATCTTACCATTTTTTTTCTCGTTCGTTATTCGATATTTATATTAGATTTTGAATATTTTAAATTCGTATCGTGTAGAGCTATTTATTCGAGAAAAACATTTTCTATCAAGAATTTTTTTATATTCAGAATTCGAATTCAAAATTTCTAATTAAGAAAGGACTAGTCTCTCCCATTGTACCATATCTGTTCGTGGCGGTCACCACCATAGACATCTCTTTTTCACCATTAATATGCTTATTTGGCACTATTTGATCCACTTCCTTCTTTTATTTTGGGAAAAAGAAAGAAATTTGAATATATCTAATTAAAGACATTTACCGTATGAAATAAGAAAAATCATAAAAAGATGCACGGATGGTGATTTATTATTATTTGTCTGAACTTTGATATACATAATCATTTATTATTTGTACTAATGAAAGATATATAACACATATATTTTTGAATTAACTAAGGTACGCGTAAATAAATTGATTTAGACAATCGTTAATGACACCAAAATTTGATATTTAAGTCATGACATGACCGATGATGGAGCTACTATCCATAAGATGAACCCTTTATGTTTAAAACCAAACACAGCGATAATTACTGTCACGATCCAAACGAGCCGACCGATGGACACCCACATTTATTCCTACTATGTGAGCGACAACACAAACCAATCCAATCCCAACATTTTCAAACCATAATTAAACGAAAATAATGTGGAAGACTTAAAAATCATTAACGAAATTCAAATTAATTAACTTCTTAATAATTTATCAATTACTATCCCCAAAACAACTGGAGGAAGTCATCATCACAAGAACCATTATCCTCAAATTACTTAATCTAAGAGTATTATAAGAAACTAAAATATAGTAAAAGAGATGGTCAATGTCGAACTTCAAGACATCAGACGCGAAGGAAAGAATCCAGGTCCGGAGCTAGGAACAATAAGCTCACCGGAAATCTGGCTTATGCTGAAGCTGGCTAGAGTTGCGGTTGAGTCGAAGTCGATGGTACTCGGCTGCACTCCACGAATAACAAGAAAGAAACATACAAGTAGGGTCAGTACAAAACACGAGTAATGCGTAGGTATCATCGGCCACTCAAAAATAGAAAAGCAAAACAATATATTTCAGATAATAACAATAAAAGTAACCAAATGCTTAACAGGTGACAGCAAACAAATATAAGAATCATTACAACAACACCAAACACATCTATGGGAATCAAGGGCCTCCACAACGTACTCACTTAAGAATTAGTTTCTTTAAAAAACAAAAACGGCCGAGTATATTAACATATTTCGAAGATCATTCTCTTTACTACCATGGTGTCGGGCATGGAACACTCAGATCCATATACTATATAAGCTGGTGCCGAAAAGGACACCACGATCGTATGACTATTCCTGGTGCGGAACGTGACACCCGGATCCCTTAACTAGCCTGGTGTCGGAACGTGGACACCCGATCCTAGTACTATTCCTGGGTGTCGGAACGTGACACGGATCCATTACTATCCTGGTGTCGGAAGTGACACCCGATCCATTACTATCCTGGTGACGCGAAACGTAACACCCGATCCCCTAATACTACGTGTCGGTTCGTGACACCCGATCCATTAACCTCATCTTTAGGTTATCAAGTTTTTCTTTTTGCCAGACCTCACCAGTAACAAAGAGGTTTCAAGGTTTTAGATTCCAACAACCTCATTCAGATAATTCCTTACAAGGGATGATTAATTCAAAAATCAGCATGCACAAAGTAAGCATATAGAGACCGTTTACCTTAATACCCAATTACATATCATTTCGCTATTAAGAGTTTACTATGAAATAGCATAAACTAACAGACTCCAGCGAAGAAATCGCGATCAAAACACGCTATCTTCCCAAAACCTTTGCTTTCCTCTGAGTTCTTCTCTTTCTCTTGTCGTTTTCTCCTTCTCCTCTCTCTGTTCAATTCTATTTTTTTATTCAAAACCCTTTTCCTTTTACTAATGCATATATTAAGTATGAAAGATGATAAAAGTAACCCACTATTTATTCCAAGGTGTCTCCTTAACCCCCCAAAGTAATATTGAAATATTCACATTAAACCACCTCACTTTATAATTACAAGCAGGAATAGTCCAACAACGCCCCTTAAAAATATTTACAGAAAATCCGACCCAGTCAGGGTCACGCAGCAGTGACGGCCCGTGGTGCCATACAACGGTCGTCCTGCGCTTTAGTCACAAAGTTCAGAGACTAAATTCACTAAAGGGTCTGTGAAGGTCCGTCGTGCCCACGACGTTCCGTCCCTGCCAGTAGTCGCGGGACGTTACGAGAGTTTGTTCCCCAGTACCCAAATTTTCAGATTCTAAGTGTTTTGGAACGAGACCCCCCTTTCTTGACGGTCCGTCTTGACTATGCGGTCGGGTGGGATCCGTCGACTCAGACAGTTATTACCAGAATAAACTCTACTGCTCAAAACGACTAAACAGGTCGTTACAAATACTATATGAGAAGAATGAATTACTAAATTATAATTCTTTGTGTCTATCAATAAAAGTTGTGGTGTAACAGTGAGACTGTTCTATTCTTAATCAAAGATTTCGAGTTCGAGTTCTGACTCCAAACATCACGTGAAAAATAAAAACAATAACAATTATTTATTTGTGTCTTTCACCCCCTATAAGATAAAGATGGACCTTTTTTTTATTAAAAAAATGTTTGTTGAAAACTACACTCTACTTCTATAAGATAGAAATATTATAACTTCTTCGAATTTTACTTTATAAAACTACATTAAATATGTTATTATTGTTCTATTAAAATTTTAGATATGTAAAGTCAAACATAATTTCTCACATTAACGATTATTTGCCAACAATAACTATGAAAGGACAAAAAAATCTAATGAAGAGACAATAATACAATTTCAGATAATTTAAGAACAAATTTGAACTTTTCCCCCGTATTAATTAAAATTATCAATTATTCAATATTCAAAATAATTTATGCATATAGTTTTTAAAATAATTTTTGTGGGTGAAATTCTTTAGATCTCCCCCAATTTTAATTAAAATAATAAATTACAACAGAAATTCAAACACATGTGATTTAAGTTTAGTAATTTTCATACGATTTTCTTGTACATATGACTCAAATTTAGTCATTTTAATTAAAATGTCCGATAAAAATATTTAAACTCCAACCAATACGTGCATGATTTGCAACAATATATTTCTTATTTCAAATTTTAATTGTTTGAGATAAGCGTCAAAACCACATCTAAATTATTTACTTTTTCTGAGTTTCAAAACTAAACTATTGAAAGTGTGAGTTTCATACCTAAACTATTGTTTTTTAGTTTAAAAAACAACACTCTCTCTTTTTATATAAAAAAACTTTGACACATGACATTTCATATAGATAAAATATTTTATCTAGATAAAATTTAAATAATAAAAAACTAATATATTTCTATCCATATAAAAAGTCAAATTATCTTTTCTTATCTCACTCCACCACCTCCTCCACGTGCCCCACCTCCCCCGTGACAATTCATATTTTGGTTTTTTAAAAAAGAAAATCATTATAAAATAATTGTTAAAATTTCTATTTCATCCTCCCCCCTCCCCTTCCCTCCCTTCCCCTCCCCCCGAAGGAAAATGGAAAGCGGAGGGTTAAGTGGAATGGGTAGAATTATATTTTTGAAGAAAAATAAAATAATATCTAAATAGTCTTTGATGAGGGGGGGAGGAGATGAAGTAAAAGAATGGAAATACTTTTACTAAAGAAATTTAAACAAAATAAAAAACTTTATAAAATGGTGTGGGGTAGAAAAATTTTACATTTGATTTTATAAAGAAAATATTATTTTTATAGAGTTTTAATTTTTAATTTTAACTAGTACTAATAATTTATTTATTTATTGTCAAGGTTGAATATTTTGTCCATGTGGAGTGTGATATGGAAATTCTTTAAAATAAAAGAGAGGGAGTGTGTATTACACACACTATAATGACAGTGGTATAAAAAAGAGATGTGTTTCTTAAACTAAAAAGTGATACTCTAGGTATAAAATTGAAATTTTCAATAGTTTAGGTATAAAAAAAAAGTAGTTTAGGCGTGTATTTGACGCACTTATCTCTAATTGTTTTGACAAATTGATATTGGTTCAAATTATTCAATGATTGTAGAAAAAAATTGATAACTTAATAAGAGCATAGTAATTTACTATTATTTCTATTTTAATTATGAGCATTCTCTAAAATTACATTGTTGTCCTATCAAGCCAAGTTGTTGGAGAAGTGATGTGTTTATTTTACAAGTATTTTCTTAAATCGGAAAGCGAACCGTTAAGAATTAAGAATCAATAAATCAAAAAAAGATTAAAAGAAAAAAGAGTATCTTATTCATTTGATTATTAGTTTAGTATATTAAAAATCAAAAAATGATAAAAAAATCTTTTTAATTTAAAATATTTTAAAATCAAAATAAAAAATTTAATTAATAATACATAAAATTAAACTGAATCAACCGACACACCCCACTCATTATGGAATGAATTTTATCCATTCAATCAAAACTGTTAATGGTATAAATAATTATGTTGTGATATTGCAATCAAATGAATGGACAATATCTTTAAACCTATAAAATTGATGTTTCTGTTTTATATTTTGCAAATACATAGAAAAAAAGACAAAACACCAATTAAGTTTTTTTTTCATTCATAAATGCCATCTAATTTATGGACCATATAGTACTCATAAGGTAGATCTTACATGGATTAAAGTCCACATGAATCTACAAATTTGATTCATAGGTCTATACATAAAAATAAAAATTAACCTCGAAAAGTAATTTTTTTCGTTTTAATTTATGTTATATTTTTTTTAGATTTTGAAAACAGATAAAATCTTTCTTTGACCACCGTCTATTTATACATGATTTGAATTGTCAATCATGTGACATATAATTTCTTTTTAAATAGTTCTCAAATATATAAAATTTATTTATACAAAAAATTAAGATGATATGTTTGAATTTACAGCCAAAATTAAGTTGTTTGACGCTCAAAATTCAAGTCGTGCCACATGAATTAAAACATGGGGTAACATTGTACACCTCATTTTTTGAGTTGAATGGTTAATTTGAACTACACAAATTAAATAAGTCTATTTTATTAAATTCAAATTTAAGGTCTATAAAGTGACTTGGCCTACTGATAAAAAATTTAATACCAACAAAATGACGTCACGTGTTCAAACAATGTGACCATCCTAGCTAGTCAAAACAAGGATCGATCAAAAGTCGTCATGTATTCAAAATGACATGTGTTAGGTTAATCATGAGCAATTGATACGCTTGATGATTCACAAAAAACAATTCAAAACCATGTAACACTTAGACAGTGTACTCTAAGTATTACATAAATACACGTAGCGAAAAATTCGAATCGATTACTATGATAGCATCGAAAAAGATCAACATCATAAAATACAACAATATCTATGTTGATGACACCAATTAATAAAAATCAACAATGGGGGCAATATAGAGAGGACAACATCTCTTACTCTCTATCCAAAATAGTTTTTCATAAAAGGCATAAAACTACAAACAAAGAAGCCCCATTTTAAATTTTAATGGATATTTTAAGTTTTTGTTTTTAAGTTTTGTCAAGTTTACACTCTGATAAATTATAAAGTACGAGATATTTCTAGACATATAAATTTTATTTGATTTAAATCAATCATCAACAAGACAGGCTCAACTCACGGTCATAATAGAGTAGTGAATATTTTTAGACATAAATTTTATTTGATTTAAGTTTGTCATTGACAAAACAAGCTCAATTCATAATATGTAAGCCTGAAAGTCCATTAAAATTTTATTTCCCGAGGCTACTCTATTGTAAATTATAATTTTTGCCTATGAAAGAAGTACATATTTTCTTGAAAAGGCATCTCGAATATTTCATAAACTTTTGAGTATTCACGAAGAGATTAATATAATAAATTTTGTCTTTTTCAAAGCCAAGGAGATCAACAAAGTTCTTCCAAAAGATCAACTCAGAACACCGAAGTGTTTCTCGATATTCTTGATGATGAAATACATTTGAAGACGGTCCATATCTCTACTTCCAAAAAAAATTTCCAAAAATGTTAAGTAAATGGACCCTCAAATCACCTGCAAAAAAAATCTTATCAAGAAAGTATCAAGGAAATATTACAAAAAGTATATTTCAAAATCGTAATAAATAAAGTCACTCTTTTTTGTTTGTTTTTTGAATATTGCTATTTATTTTTCATACTTAGAGAAAACTATATTGCATAAAATATGTTGCTAAGTTTATATACTTTTGTAGTATATAGGAATTAAAAAAACTTTTAATTTGCAAGGTTCTTTGATTTATACGTTCTACAAGATTGTATTTCACGGTAATAATTAGCTAACAAGTATGAATATGTTGAGATCATAGAGGGGGGTATATGTGACATCTCAACTTAAAATAAGAAATTTCATATCGGTAAAACACACGAGAGATATTGGGTGTATAAGTAAGAAGACTTTACCCATTAATAACACGTATTAAAACCGTGTGGACCTATACCTAGGGCGGACAATATCAATAACGATTTGGATCGTTATAGAAAGATCAATTTGCTTGAATCTTCGCTTTCACCGCAACCCTATCACCAAGTGTCCATTCCTTCGTATGCCACGTGTCTTGACCTAGTTTTGGCCAATACAAATTGCAAAGTTAAAATTTCTTCTCAAGCACTAATTGTGGCAATGAAGAACTTGTATGTATAAATTATTACACATATTGCATTATATTAGGATTTCCTAATGTTTGATTCATAAATATAAAGGAGTACAAGAGGGACACTCTAACATTAGAGTTCTGTGTTTTTAATAAACAGTTTCTTATTTATGTCGTATGTTACTTTTTAATTAAATATCGAATATTTTTCCCTCCGAGTTACGGATTCATTTTGTCTAGTTCCTTTCATTATTCTTCCCCACAAGTAATTTAATTTCAAGCACTACCATTTGTCTAGTATTTCAGTACTCCCCCTCCCCCACACTCAATGAAATTTGTTATTATCAAACCAATTGCTTCCTTTTCACAATAGAAACATAAAGCTTTTGTTGTTGATACTCGCGTATTGTCGTAATGAAATGGTAAATATTACTTCATTTTTAATCAGGTTTAAATTCTTACAAATACTTACTCGATCCATTCAATGTAAAACTTTCCAGCTCATATAAAAATTGTCATATATATTACCCTTACCAATAAAAGATTGTTGTAAGAGTTGATCAATTATCATATTACATTAATTTATTGAAGATAAAATAAACATATGATCAATGTTATGAGCAAAACTATCAATTACTTTAGTTATCACGAATGAAAAACAAGCATAAATACATTTTTAGTGTTTGATAACATGATTCAATTTATTATATTAAAAATAGAGCAAAAAAGACAAGAGGGGTACCAACTTAAGTAACTGGTTAAGTTTTAAAAAGTTAACCCTATGAAACTTAGAGAGTGGAGGGGGGCGAATAGGAAAAAAGTAAAAAAAAAAATTCATGATCAAACACGATTCTTAAAAATTTCACAACATACCAAAAAAAATCTTAATAGCGCTAATTTCATATGTATGTATATATTGGTGATATTATGGAACATTCATAAATTATTAACATTTCGACATCATACTTCACCAAAGTTGTCAATTCGGAGTAGCCTCTCTAAGCAAAAATCGAAATTTTTTTATCAAAACTATTAAAAATTGATGAATCTTAATGTATTTAACTATTCGATCAAAATAATTATGATCAATAGTCAAATATGCATATATATATATAATAGTTATTTATGAATAAAGAATTTATAAAAGTAATATAGTCATCGATTACTATTTTAATATAGGGGCTATGTAAAAAATTTAATATAAAGTATTGAAGATGTTGATATGCCATTTTCACACAATCAACTATCGAGTTGTCAATTCCATATGCTGCAATGCATGTACGTAAACATTCACAAAATACTGACACTATTTTGTACAATGTTTCTATAGAGGGATAATTGCATTTTTGGTCCTCTAATTATTTATGAATTTTAAATTCTTGATTCATAGTATATAACATGTTAGTTTGTATTCACCCCAAAAAAGGTTTTTCCCCATTCTTTCTTATATAGAAGATGTTATTTGAGTTTCACAAAACTTCAAGCTAGTTATCTTATTTTTTTTCTTTGAATGTGCGATACAAACATGTTTGTAATGTAACACTTGTATAGAGTATAGAATTAAGTGTTACGTTATAAACGTGATCTTTTCTCGATGTCTATGTACTCTTTGTTAGAGATTTTATCGGTGTGACACTTTAATATTAATAAAAAGATATTATATGTCACATTATATATCATGTTATGTTTATTGGTGGATATTATATTTGCGATCTTTACTCTCGTTAATAGTGGAAGAGAGTGGTTATTAGTTTTTAGTAACTAATTGCCCACTGACGCTAATCTCATTTCACTCCTATTCTATTTTATGTTCTGTGTAACGGATGAACAGTTCGGGCCATTCATTTGACAAATTTTCTATCCACAATCTTTTATTCATTGCAAGGAAGAATTTATCACCTACAAATAATGTGGTCTTTCTTGTGTTGGGAAGAAGTAGAAACAACAAGGGGTATACAAGAAACTATAAAATGAAAAAGATGAGCAATATTGAATTGTGTGTATTGAGATTAGTGTACTGAAAGAGAGAGTTGAGACGCTGTTAGGTTGTTGTATCCTGGAGAGGACAAGTCAAGAATGATATTTGTTAGATCGGTGTAGATTATGCCGTAATGAGCTTAAATCTCTTTAAAAAGAGTGAAATATTTGTGCCTCAATCTAAAAGTTTCTTTATTCATCTTTACTATTTTATTTTCAACTATAATTTACTATATCTGTGATATATTACACCAACAGATTTCAATTTTCAATAGAAGTACTTGACTAGTTAGAAAAAAATTCTTTACTTCATTGTTGAAATTTTACATAATCAGTAAGTAAAGTAAATTGTTATGTCATATATAATAATACAAATATAAATGAAAATAATTATATTATTTATTTAAAATTTTGAATAATATGTGGGGGTTGGATTTTTGTGGCTCATGAAAAGCAGAGATAAATTAAATTGACATGAAATGAAATGTTACTTTCTGAAATTATTTAAGGAATGATTGCTAGTCACACCATTCTCTATTATTGTAAGTCTTTTTTCATCAGTCAATCTCCTACCCCACCCCACCCCCACCCCCTTGGTAGGGGGTTGGTATTTATGTGGAAATAATTTGTGGATAAAATGGTGTTTTTTTTGTTCTCATGAGGGGTATATAAGAGCAGTAGTCTCTATATATCCCTACCTACTTATTTTTTAATTTGTTTTAAGATATATATTTTTTTTAAAACTCATAGATTGGGATTTTTGCATATTAAATATTTAAGATTATAAGATCAAAAGATATTTTAATATATTTGACATGTATATTTTTAATTTAAGATCATATTTTAAATGTCTTTTTTACATTTTTAAATTTTGTGTGAAATCAAAGTGAATGACAAATTAAAACGGAGAAAGTATATGTTTTTCGCAAATTTTAATCTATGGTACTTTCTTTATACTATATAGTTGTCATGTGAGTCTTCCTTCTTTTATACGTTTTTTTATTTGATATTCAGTATTCACATCGAAATTTGATTAAATTTAAATTTATATTTAAAAAGTCCATATTAAAATAAAATATTTTTTAACAAATGTAACTCTGTACCCAAGAAATCTCGAAGTCGAGACCTCTGGGTCTTTTATACACTATTGCAGTGGAGTTAAACAATATTTGTACATGGACTAGCTAATTTATCTTCAAATATATGCATGGTTTTCTTTTCTTTTCATATTATCCTTTTTATTTGTGTTACCATCTCATCTGACCAGGGTCATGCATCATATGATCATATTAATTTAAATTAAATGTTAACCATAATTTTATTTAATTTTAATTTGTAGCAAATATTTGTCATTTGCCTTTCTTTCCTTGATTTTGCTTGTCATTCTTTCTTGCTTTCTCGTTTTATACATATACAAATGTAGGTGTAGACATTGAAATTTTATGGGACTCTAAAAATCGTATTCAATTCAAATGGGACTCTAGAAGTTGTGTTCAGTTTCAATTAGAATTCTTAGAGGTCACTCACCCAAAATCCTAGTTAGTGTTATGCCTTATAAAAGGTACAATTCTATTAAAAGGCATCTCGAAAAATTCATTTAAAAAGATCAAGCGATCTCGAATATTCTCAAATTAATGGCATTATCAATAGAGAGGTCAAAATATGATCATCTGAAGTCGAGGAAAATACGCCACTAATGACCCTCGAATCATTGATAAATCTGAAGGAGAAGAGTAGATCAAGGGATCAAAAAGATTGTATCGGCAAGCTATCTTTATTCAATAAATTATGTTCTTTATATTTTTTGTGTGGTTCATTTATTTTCCATTAGTCTCAAAATTGTTGAAACAAAATTGTGTTTCTGTTTATGTAAGCGAAGAGATAATTGTATATTATAAATACAAATACATGTATTTTGTCATATACACTTATATTATACACATACAGATCTTCCCTTACTAGTTCTTTTTGTCTTCTTCTTCTTGCTGTATACAAATTACAAATTATACAAACTCTAATGTATATTTGGTGTGGTTATGAAAGCAAAAGAGAGAGAGTATTTGATCTACAAATATTTTATTTTTTTGATTCAATTGTATACGAATTCAAATATTATGCAGATATTAAATCATAAAGAACATATACATATACAAACACAATTTTCATAAACAAAGACAGATTGATTTATACAAATCAAATGCATACGATTTTATACAAATCAAAGCTACATGTGATTTTTATATAGATTTCATGCTCCATAGCAAACACAAAATTTGGACATATGCATTGGATTCACTGAAAACACAGATATATAGATAGGAAATCTAAATACATATGATGAAATTGATATCTTATATCATTGATAAAATTGATACTCGATACATCAAATTGTTATACACACAAACTTGATATTGGCAATAGATACCCTGATAATTGTGACATTAATATTGGATATACATATACACCCGTTAAAATTGATATAAACTTATGTATATATAACCAAATATATACTTTCAAAATTAATACTATATACACTAATAAAAAAGTAATACAAAACTTCTATAATATGAAAAACAAATGGAATAAACACAAGGATGTGTGTCATACTATAGTGATCAAGCATACTTTTATTCTACTGGATAAATGGTAGTGGTTTAGAACTTTGATATTGGATAGTATATATATATTATATATATATATATATATATATATATATTACATATTATATATATATCACATTAAATTGTGAAACACAAATACAAAAAAGAAGAGAGCAGTGTATCGCCGAGACAATCTGCACGGCCCGTTTGTTTCCCGTTGTTAAATAAGTTATATCTAGACGAAAAACTAAGATGACATGTATAATTATTGAAACTATCATTACATCGAGCTGAGTAATTAGCTTCTATACTGCGTCTCTAATGAAAGTTAAGGAAGAGTCAAAATTTATGAACTTAACCACCTCAAAATTAACTTTAAACCTGTAGATCTAAAGTTTTAGATTATAAACCGCGCTAATGAATTTGAACTAAGATTAAAATATCATCGAAATGAAGATAGATTATGTTATACCTTGTAAATAAAATTCAAAAGCATGAAAAATTTGTTAGAAAATCCACTATATGAATCTTGATATACTAGTTAAAAAAAAGTATGTTATATCAATTTATTTATTGTAATTGATCGATGCACAAATAGTTAGACATACATCAACGAATAATATTCATTTAATACATGATGACATCCCTTTTAAAATATCTTAATGTTAGGTCAAATGAGTTATTGTTACTTAATTCTTCTATATTAAGCATCAATAGAATTAAATATGTGAATTGATTGCTTACATATGTTAATGTTAATTAGTTGATAGTTGTTAGGTCTCTCAAATCGGTGTGGGGTAGGTTTTTTGGTTTTCTTATATAAACTTGGACAGTCATTCACTGACAAACTAGCTTTAAAAGTTGATGTACCGTCAGGTCCTTTATCTATCATGTTATCAAAGTGAGGTTCATCCCAGTTTGTCGTTCTTGATCCACGCCCCAAGCTTCTAGCCCTGGGTGTGACGTAAGGTGTTACGCCTCCCACATCAATGGAGGACAAGTTCTTTGATCTCCTTATATGGACTTGGATAATCCTTCATTTACGAGCTAGCTTTTGAGGTTAAACTATGTTCATCAGGTCCTATATTTATCATCATGTATCACAATCATGTTCATTCCAATTTGTCGTTCTTGATCCACGCACGATGCTTCTAACCCTCGTTGTGACGGAAGGTGTTACCCCATCCATATCAGTAAAGGATATCTCCTTATATGGATATGAGTATTAATCCTCACCTTACAAATTAGCTTTTAAAGTTGAATTATACTCAGATCTTATATCTATGAATAATCGCTTAATAAGTAAGTACATGTAACTTAATAAAAAGTACATGCTTAAAGCAAAGAGGGGCATGCATTTATGAATATATGTGTCTATAGGTCAATGATGTGAATAACTTGTTTATAAACTTTATAGTAAAATCCAAAAATATGTGTTGCGTCGTCGATTGTAGAAACTCAGACAAGCATCATGCAATTGACACACATAATTTAATGCTTTCATACTTTTATTAACTATTGAGATTTCTCTATCTTGCACGCATATTAATGCATGAATGAATAATAATATTGAACATGGAGTTGTTTAAATTCATGTACTAAAAAAAAGAAAACTTGATTGTTTTTAGAATAACTTAAAACCATTGAACCACATTGAAAAAAATAAATCTAGCAATATCATAGGCGGGTTCAGAATTTAGAGGCGATGAAAATGATATACGTATGTTGAAGCAGTGTAACGCTACATTGATTCATCAGAAAAAATTATGAAACACACATACATAAAATCATGGTTCGTAAACACCACTTAAAAATAAAATTTTCGCCTTTATTGTTGAAAAGTCAGAATCCGTTGAGGGAATCTATTCTAAACCCGCCTGCTGGCCCTAAATCTATCTTACTCTTTCTTGGTCTCTTCCACGAATTGGTGGATATGATGAAATAGAATGAATTCAAATACAACGTCACCGGTACTCTGTGATCTTGACTTTGAAAGGGTCAGACATGAATCAGAAAAGGTAACTTTCCTCGTAGGAGAAAGAGTGTGCGTTAAAGCTAGGATTATATTGTATGTGGTTACAAAGCATCAATTCTTAGGAGTGCTAGATAACATGTATGTACATGTGCTAGTGTAAGGATATTTTGAGACAATAATTCTTGATTAACTCCAAAAGGAATTTGAAAATGACATAAAAGGTTTTAATGAATGGGGTTTCAAATACCAATTTGATGATTGAGTTAGATAATTGTTGAAGTACTAGGCCCAACATTGCTACACTAACTATTTTTTAATTGATTATGTCCAAAGAATTAGAGTTACAAAGATTTTGTTTTCCTATGATTTGTTTGACTAAATAATTGAATTGGTTATTATTTAATAATAATATCTTCTCAAACAGTAGAATTTTCTTGATTTTATACTAATATTGCAATAATCATTTTACCTACAATCCAATGGATAAAGAAGCCCAAAAGTTAAGGCCCATTTAAATTTAAATCATTTGGGCCCAAAAACAAGACAATTTGGCATTGCATGACAATTTAGTGGTAAAAGGTGTCAAATGGACGGGTTAAAATACGTTAAGTGAATAAATAAAGTGAAAATTTCACAAATAGCTAAGAGATGAAACATTATAGGCCTCCTTAGCTACAGTTTACCTAATTATATAACATAAATATAGTTTCAGTAGCTATGTAGAAATTCCGTTTGTTTCCTTTCTATCATGTTATATATTTGTGTATATCCATGAAAATATATGTATGATATATACAATATACAATATGATATAGACATATTATATTAATATTTTCTAGTTCTGAAATTTGATTCCAACCCGATCCAATTATCACCTACAATTTTCTCATTTTTGTATATAACCTCTTATAATCAATTAAATCACATTTTATTTATACTTAAACTCACTCAATCCACAAATAATTAATAGTGATTCATAAATTGAATAATTAAAAAGTAAAAATTCTTATCTAATTTCCTAAAACAATCATGTAAATCACTTTTATTTTATAAGTTTTGAGTGCCTTAAGAAAGATCATATCATTTCATATTTGTTATTATTGGCTTACAAATGCTAACACTTTGTTTGGATCATTGTTATCCATTGTTTCATAATATATTATACTGTCTTGTACTCTATTGGACTGTATTTTAAGGTAGATATAATATTTGGCTAGATTGTATCGTTTGTTGTTGTTTAGTAACATTTTAATTGTTTGGTTTGATTGTATCGTATTGTATTGTAATTTATAAATTTACTTAAATATTCTTAATTATTCTAGGGTAGGAGGTTTGACTAGATTTAAATAATTAAGGTAAAGGGTAAAATAGTATTTTAAAATATTATGTAAAGATATAATTGAAAAAAGAAATTAAGTAACAATGGGAACACACCAAATTGGTTGTTCCATAAAATAGGGGTTTTCATTGTTACGTAACAACGAAATTTAACAATACAGTACAATACATTTTAAGTAACAATCAAAACAAACATAGTAGGTATAGTAACAATACAATGGATAACAATGATCCAAATATAGTGTAAGTATACTTGATATCTAATGGTCAAATTTCTTGAAAAATAACATTTATTTTATAAGTTTTATAAGTCTTAAGCTACGAATTTATTTTCACCATTCTCACCATTCCAAATTATATGATATGTATACGCAATGTATTATTGTATATCGTATGTACAACACATAAATCTTGGGGTTTAGACGTTATAATCAATTCCTTAAGTCTGTTTTGTTTATTTCAAAATATATGTTTTTTTTTCACTTTTCATCGATATAATTTATTTATTTTTTGTCGTAGCTAATTTTATAATCGATTGACATGTTATATTTTTTTAATGCCTAGTTCACAATTGTAAAGGATCAAGACATAGCATATAGTCCCCTGTTTAGAAGAGGGAGTTGAATGACTAACACAACTTTAAAAAGTTGTTCTCAAAGCTATTTAAATTGTACGTAATATAATATACATATAATATTTAAAGTACAATTTAAAATATTCGTGAACAAACTTTTAAAGCTGTGTTAGTCCATTCAACTCCCTCTTATAAATAGGGAAGTGTTAAAATTAAAGTAAAATATATCTATATATATATATCTATATATATATATATATATATATATTACTTTATTCAACAAGGATAATTATGGTAATTTCGCCATTAAATTGAGGAGATGTCTAGAGGCAATGAACAAGAAGATGGTTAATTTTGTATATTTTGGATCTTGTATATGTTGTCTATCACTTTAGTTCTCACTTGTGTACTGTCTCTCCACATTTGCTCACTCCAATGGTTGGAGAAAGTTATTGTGATCATGACTGCTTTCACATTAAGCAGAGAAGGTAATTCCTAATGCAGAGATAAAGAAAAGATAACGTAATATTATCTTTTCTTTTAGTAATGCCGAAAGTCGATAAAATACAGAATACCAAAAGACAAGTAGGAAGGAAAATTACACTTTCAGAATTGGGTAGATCAAAACTATGATAAACTTGGAGACGTTTAGATTGGCTAAATAAACTATAAAAATCATTATATAGTCTCGTTCTCTCTAAGGTAATGAAAACTAGGAAAGAAATTAGAAAAGATATCAATACATCTAAAGGCACAGCGAAACGAAAGCAAAAGCTAAAATGTCTTCTGTATATAGAAATGAATAGTATGTGCATCAAATAAGATTTGAGAAAACTTGAAGAAGAATGCCTTTGTTGCTTGCTCACTACAGTAGATAATGGAATCTAGATATTTCTATAGACTCCATCTAGAATTTGTCACGACCCAAAACGGGCCGCGGATGGCACCCACACTTATTCCTACTATGTGAGCGAACCAACCATCCAATTCCCAACGTTTCAACCATAAATAACAAAATATCATACGACAAGACTTAAACTCATTAATTAAAAATCGATTAAAAAAATTATAAAAACTCAATACTATTTATTCCCAAAAAACCTGGAGTCATCACCAAAGACATATATCCTCAAAGACTAATCTAAGAGTATCTAAGAAGCTAAAAGAAGTAAAAAAAAAAAAAAAGCTAGTCCATGCCGGAATTCTCAAGGCATAAAGAAATGACGAGGGGAAGACTGGAAGATACCAGCAGTCCAAGCTAGAAGCAATAGCTTAAACCCTGAAAATAGGCTCTGATGAAGAACTGGCTAGAGTTGCGGCTGAGTTGTGAAGACGAGGCACGTTTGCACATCCACAATGACAAAGAGAAACAATTACAAAGTAGGGGTCAGGCAGCAGAAAACGAGTACTGAGTAGGTATCAGCGGCGCAATCAAAATAGAAAATAGTATATATCAAATAAATCATAAATCAAACTACAATACTCAAACATGTAGCAACAACAAGTTCTATAATCATTAATAGCACCGCCAAGTTCACCCATGAGGATCAAGCCTCAATGCCATACATTTGGGAATTAGGTTTCATTAGATTGAGCATATTAACGTCTTCAGATTCATTATGTTTATTCTCTCGTTTGTCGGTACGTGTGACACTCCGCTTCCATGCTATCCCTTGGTGTCGAACGGACACTCGATCCCCAAACTCTACGGTCGGTCGTGACACCCGATACCCTAATTCTACGTGTCGGGTCGTGACACCCGATCCCTAATTTACGTGTCGGTTCGTGACACGTTCCACTACTCTCATCACTTAGTTCATCAAGCCTCTTTTATACCAAGCATCATCAATGCCTTAACAAGACAGATTAGGGTTTCTTCAAGATTAGGATTCAATAGCTTCATCATGCTTATTTTATACAATTATTAATCACATTCTACAAGATTACAATCTAAGCATAGAGAAGGTTTAACCATACTACCAATACATATCATTCGCTATTAAGCGTTTACTAACGAATAGCATATAAACATAAACCTACCTCCACCGAAGAATTCGTGATTCAAGCCAGCTAATCTTCAAAGCTCTTTTCTTTCCTCTCGTTCATTCTCTTTTCTCGTTTCGTTCATTTTTCTTATTTCAAAACCTTTTTCTTTCCCTAATAATCATATAATAAGTATAAAAGATGATAAAATGTACCCACACTTGTTTCAAGGTTCTCCCTTTAACCCCCCAAGTCAATTAAATTATAAACATTTAAACCACCAATTTATAATTATAAGCAGGAATAGTCAAAACGCCCCTTAAAACATTTAAAACAGAATCCGACCAGCCTGGGATGACGAGTCTTGTGAGGGACGTTTTGTGGTGCCTACTGCGATGGTTCTCCGTCCTGTGCTGTCGTATCAGAGTTCAGAGACTAGATTTTTACCAAGGGTTGTACGGACCGTCACGCTGTGAAGGCACGTCACGCCTCTTTGAGTGTGACGGTTCCGTCCTCGCAACTTAGTCGCCGAAGTTCAGAGAGTCCGATTTCAGTACCAAATTTCAGAATTCTAAGTTTTATGGAACGGACCCCCTCGAGGTATCGTCGTGCCCATGAAGTCGTCGTGGATCAGTCGACCAAGACAGTTTTTCCGAAATTTAAAATCATGCTGCTCAAAACGACTAAAAAGGTCGTTACAGAATTGAAAACAGGACTATCAGATTTTTCGATTGTTTTTTTTAAGGGGAAGATAAACCCAAAATGCTGAAGAGCCTTTCAGACCTCGGATTCAAGATCTCGAATCAAAAGTTTCCATTTAAGCAGAAGTTGGATACGGAATTCAAATTCACATCTAAGTAGGAAGGAAAGATATTGCTAGCCAATTGGACATAGCATTGGCTATAGGATAAGAAGTTAGAACCATCAGAGAGAGTGCACTTATTGAAAGCTTGAATTATAGGAATTCATCCTTATATATTAAGTTCAGAGATGTTTATAGAAACAAATGTATGAAAAAAGAAGTTCAGTAACGAGATTGTAGTTGCAAAGTGCAATGGATGAATGACTAACTACCATAACTCGCCATGCACGAGTCTCAAGGTTATCGTGAACTCCCAATTCCTTTTAATTGAATCCGATTCTCTTCAAAATTTTTTGTTTAAAATTAAACATTTAATATGATGTATATATATTTTGAGCAACTCAGAGAAGACGGGGTCTTAATACTTGACTGCATAGATGTAGGAAGGTTTAAGAACTCCGGGCAAAGTTATCCACTCCTTATGTTGTTACTTTGCATCTATTTGGACAAAAAAAAGTCAGAATGCCCCATTATACCACATCCTTGTGGTTATGCGTGCAAAATCAAACTTTATTAAATAAGCAATGTATTATGAACGTTTATCTTTCCATTTCGTCTTGGCTCACCATAAGGTCGGTTATGAACAACAACAATTCTCCATAAACCAATTATTTGCTACTATTCAACTCAATTGAATTCTAAAAAATGCTTTTGTTTGCTTCATCCCGAACATTATAGAAGCAGACATTTTTCTTTGATAATTCAATGGTGTTCTTTTAGTTCACGTTATCAAATCAAAAGCCCATTCTCAAGAATATATTTGTAAACCTTTCAAAAACTACCATCCCACAGCTACACGATGAAAATGTAACAATGAGTGAACTGAGAAGCTCAATACAAATATTGCAGATGCACCACGACACCTTGACAAGATTCCATCTCAGAAGGTCAGATATCAATGTCGAAACCTTTGAGTACAGGCCTGACTCCTCTGGACAAAACTGTCAATGGATGTGGAATGGAAATATAAAATATGTTTAAAATAGAAGGATCTGGAAAATTGCAGTAAGTAATCTTTATCATAGATAGAGATAATATCAATCCCACAATGCCCCCTCATGGGACTCTCTTTATGTACATAAGAACAATTCCTATGAAACAGCGAAGGAATATCTGCCGAATCTAACCTCCCAAAATCGGGATTTACTCTGATTTTCTTCAGGTTGTAAGTCAAATTGCTAACACAGGAGAAAAGGATGGTGTTTTTTGCATCAGGCATTTACATGCATTATCTTGTTCAAAAGGCAAAGGTAGCACACCGGACATGACCTGAAAAACAAAGGAAAAAAAAACTGAGGTTCAGCATTTCAGTACAACATATTTCTGACTTCAATCTATTCAAAGGAAGGAAAATTTGTTGGGTATTACGAGACTTTTAAACTTACGCCGTAGTCCAGTCCTCTTAGTATCTGTGGCGGGCGCGCGGGCGGGTCGGCAACGTTGAAGCCTTCACATGGATTTCCAGGGGAGAGTGTATTCCTTTGCAAATTACAGGAGGAAGAAGAGGGGGAGGAGGAGGAGGTGGACAATTGACACACTTCGAAAACATTATTTTTTTGTAGACTCAATTTACCCCTAAAAATATATTTTTATGTACAAGTTTATCGAGCACAACATCCTATTACTTTGTTCTTCGGCCACTTCACCTGAAAATGAGTTGAAAAAAGGGTATGCCAGAAGGCAGAAAAGCAATTGAGGATGAAAAGTTAGGACAGAAAAGACACGCACAACATATGGAAACCGGCAGAATCAAAGCATCTTAATAACAGACCAGAAATGAATTATACAGTTGTTCGTTGAGAATCTTAGTGGAAAACTAGCCAAAATCAGGAAATTTTGCCATAACAAACATGTCCGGAAAAAGACAAACAAATGCAAGAAACTAATTAATATTACCAAAAACTAGAACATTATAACCACTGATAGACCACCATAAGAGCCTATCCAAAGCTCTACGACATTAACTCAAAGAAAGACAACAACACCGTAAACAGGAGTAATCCCCAAAAGTGGTCCAGGGAGGGTGGTGTGTGTAATGTAAGTAGACAATTGACCTTATGTATCCAAAACTCTAAGAGCATAACAAAAATAAGATTTTTGATCTTGATTACTACTAATAAGCAAATTCTTTATCTTTAGTCTTTGAAAGTGCATGAACACCAAAACTTTAGCTAAAGCTCTGGTTTGATTTTAAAGACATGTGATCTAGGAATGGATTATGGATCTACATTCACTTTAAACTAAAGTTGGAGCCAAAAAATCCTAACAATGTGACATATCTAAAAAAAGTGACAAATGTACAGACGTATAGAGACCAAAACTTGCAACATACAAAGACCCACAGAAAAGCTGCAGCAGAAACAACACACAGTAGCAACATCCCAACATTCTTTCGAAGGGCAGATCCAGAGAAACAATCCCTCTTTCTCCTTAAACAATTTTGGGGGTTTATGGGGAATAGGGGTGTTGTTGGATTGATGGATGAAAAATAATTCTGAAAAAGTTTGGGTGCAAAGAACATAACTTCCTGAAGACACAAAGACCCAATGACCTTGTAGTCATGTTGTACCCTCAATGTAGACTCACCTCTCAGTTGCCCCCCCCTCCCCACTATCCACATCAAAAAAGTGTCACTTATTTATTAAAGTTTGAAACTTTTCACTAAATTTTCACATTCTAATTTGGAACAGTCAACAACGGCAGCTCAAAAACTCAGAAAACTTCTCACTAACGAAATCTTGTGATTCCCTGACATATGAATGATAAATATCACATGTTGATCTATATGTCAAAAAAAAAAAAGTATTTTGTTTTATTTACCTGAGATTAATATTGAATATCTGTGTCTAATCAGTTTGTTGTAATATATTTTGAATATCTCTAATAGTATATAACATATCACATTATCCATCTTCTGTAATAACTATCATCAATGATTCATTAATATTGATCTTTTGACTATTGGGCTCGTGCTTGCCACAGGCCTTCCCATCTATTATAGTTTATATTTGAGAGTCCCAATTCACAATTGTAAAAATTTGTATCACAATAGGTGGTGTATATTTGTATAACACCAATTTGAATTATAAAGGGTTGCGTTTCAGTAGATATTTCATATTTATATAGTCAATTCTCAATTGTGAAGGATTATATCTTTTCACATTTTTTACTATTAAATGCTAAATATACTTGATATGTAATAATCAAATTCTTTGAAAAATAATTTTTATTTCATAAGTTTTGAAAGTCTTTTTTAAGTTATAAATTTGGTTTCACCCTTTTGAAAGTGGAATTTATATGAATTACATATATTAAAGATATTATTGGACTTTATTATATGATAACCATAACTTTAAGATTAGAAATAAAGATTTCAAAAGGAATAAACATATAAACTTGGGTGTACAAAAGCAGAATCGATCGATAAATCGAATCGAAAAAATTGTTATTGGGTTATTGGGTAAACCGATAACTTACCCAATAACTCAATAAAACAAATAATAATTTATTATTTTACCCACCCTAATTATTAACTATTAATAATTTAATATATAATTTGACTTATAATTATATCAAATTATTAGTACTCTACCAACTTTACACTAGGCCATTTAATGTGTACTCAAAACCTAAAGATTAAAGTAAGGGGTTCACAATTAAGTTGAAACTTTTTAAGTGGAGCTAGCCATCAAATTTCAATTGAAATGGTAGTAAAATGTATTTTTCAAAAAAAAAATCTTTTAATGTGAATGCAATAGTTGATATACATTTATTATATTTTTTCTCCCAACTGAACAAATTAACTTATAAAAAAAAAAACTTAGTATCAGGATTAAACATCCCATTTTAAAATTAATAAGCTGTATAAGTTGAAAATTTTTATATCAATTTCAAATATTTAAATATTTCATACGTAACTGTTTTTACGCCTTTAAAAGATATTGAACAGTAACCAAACATAAAAACCTTTTGTCATTATTCACCAATCCGAAATGTTCCAAAAACTCGATGGAAAAATTACATGAATTGTATTTTCAATAAATATTAGTGATTTTATAATTTTTTATTTATTACTATTCATAGCAAAATTATGTTAAATGTGCAATATGTATTATCTTTCATTAAATTTTATATTATATGTGAATAAAAAATTATTCTTTGTAATATAAATTAAACTCGTATTATAAATAAATTAAAAATGATTAAATAAAAAATATTATTACTATTAATAATAAATATTTTTTTATTATAATATGTTTACGTAAGTTTCTCAAACTCGTAACCTCCCCATTGTTTTTTTTCGCCATGCAGAAGTAGTCAAATTCGATCAAAACTAGTTATATACACAAAAAAAAAATTAAACTCAAATTTCTCAGCGGTTACCTCTATATTCGTGCAAATTTATCTTTTTTCTCCCACCTAAAAATACAGCTCAGTTTTATTACTCTTTTATTTAAAATTACACTGAACATTAAATTTTTAGAAAAAAAGTCATTTTTTTTAATTTATGCCTTATTAAAGATTAAAGTAAGGGGTTCACAGTTAAGTTGAAACATTTTAAGTAGAGCTGGCCATCAAATTTCAATTGAAATGGTAGTAAAATGTATTCTTCAAAAAAAAAAAAGATCTTTTACAGGTTGAAATTGCAATAGTGATAATAGGTTTTACATTATATACATTTTTTTTAATTGAAAAAAATTAACTTATACAAAAATCTTTTTATTTTCATGATTAAACATTCATTTAAACTTAATTAAGATGTATAAGTGAAATTTTATATCAATTTCAAATATTTAAATATTCATATGTGAACTGTTAAGCCTTAAAAAGATATTGAACCATAACCAACCAATAATAAACTTTATCATTTATGTACAAATCCAAACTGTTCCAAAAACTCGTAAGGAAAAATTACATGAAATTAGTTACCATTTTAATAAATAATTATTGCTTTTAGCAATATTTTTTATTTATACTATTCATAGCAATACTATGTTAAATCTGGCAAATATATTAAAGTGAAGTCTATGTATACAATAATAGCGAATTATAATTGATTTTCAAAAATATAATAGTTTGTTTGGGAAAATTTGACCATTGTATTTGAATGTATTAAAATGTGTGAGAAATGAATTATTCTGTCATAAATTTATATTATATGTGAATAAAAAATTGTTATTTGTAATATGAATTAAACTCGTATTATAAATAAATTAAAAATGATCAAATAAAAAGGTATTATTACTATAAATAATAAATATTTTTTATTATAATATATTTACGTGAGTTTTCCAAACTCGTAACCTCCCCATTGTTTTTTTCGCCATGCAGAAATAGTCAAATTCGATCAAAACTAGTTATATACACCAAAAAAAACAAAATTCAAACTCAAATTTCGCAGCGGTTGCCTCTATATTCGTGCAAATTTATCATTTTCTCCCACCTAAAAATACAACTCAGATTTATTACTCTTTTATTTAAAATTACACTGAACATTAAATTTTTTAAAAAAAAATCAATTTTTTTATTTATGCCTTATTAAAGATTAAAGTAAGGGATTCACAGTTAAGTTGATACATTTTAAGTGGAGTTAGCCATTAAATTTCAATTTAAATGGTAGTGAAATGTATTTTTTTTTTAAAAGATCTTTTATTGTGAAATGCAATAGTTGATATACATATTATACATTTTTTTAATTGAAAAAATTTAACTTATACAAAAAAACTTTTTATTTTCATGATTAAACATCCATTTAAACTTAATTAAGATGTATAAGTGAAATTTTATATCAATTTCAAATATTTAAATATTCATATGTGAACTATTTAGCCTTAAAAAGATATTGAACCGTAACCAACATAAAAACATTTTGTCATTATGTCACCAATCCAAACTGTTCCAAAAACTCGCAAGGAAAAATTACATGAATTATTACATTTTAATAAATAATTACCAATTTTAGCAATATTTTTTATTTATTACTATTCATAGCAATACTATGTTAAATCTACAATATGTATTAAAAGTGAATTAGGTATACAATATATATGAATTATAATTGTTTTTCAAAATATTAACTATGTTTGTTGGTAAAAAAAATGTCACATTTGTATTCTAAGTGTATTAAAATGTGTGATAAATGAATTATTTTCATTAATTTTGTATTATATGGTGCATAAAACAATTATTCTTTGATATGATTAACCGTATATGTAAATAAATTAAAAATAATAAGTAAAAGAAAATTATTATTGCTATAATATAAATGTCACGACCCAAAATGGCCGCAGCGAATGGCACCCAACTTATCCTACTATGCAGAAAGCGAAAACCAACCCATCAAATTCCCAACGTTTCGATCATAAATAAAAAAAATATAATGCGGAAGACTTAAAAACTCATTTAATGAAAAGCGATTAAATAACTTATAAAAAACTCAATATATTTATTCCCAAACTGGAGTGGAAGTTCATACCACAAGAACATCTATCCTCAAATTACTAATCTATAAGAGTATCTAAGAAGCTAAAAAGAAGTTAAAATAAAAAGGACTAGTTCATGCCGGATCTCAAGCATCAAGACATGACGAGGAAGATCCAAGTCACAAGCTCGAGGCAATAGCCTCACCCTGAAATCGCTTGAGGAGACTGGCTAGGTTGCAGTTGAGTGAAGACGATGGCACGTTTGTGCACTCACACAATACCAAAGAAGAAAACCATTTTACAAGAGGGGTCAGTACCAAAATCACGAGTACAGTAGGTATCATCGGCCAATCAAAATAGAAAGCACTATATATCAGATAATAATCATAAATCAACTACAATACTCAACATGTAGGCAAAAACAAGTTCTATAATCATTTAATAAGCACCGCCAAGTTCACCTATGAGGAATCTCAAGCCTCAATGCCTACCCATTTGGGAGTTAGGTTATTAGATTGAGATATTAAACTCTTTTCCGATTCATTTCGTTTTATTCTCTCGGGTAGGTATGTGACACTCCGCTGCAATATGCTACGTGTCGGTTCGTGGAACACCCGATCCCCAATTCTACGTGGCGGTTCGTGACACCCGTTCCATAATTCTAGTGTCGGTTAGGTGACACCCACCCCCTAATTTACGTGGCGGTTCGTGACACCCGATCCTAATTCTACGTTGTCGGTTGTGACAAACTGTCCCCTAATTCTACGTGTCGGTTCTGTGAACCCGTCCCACTAATCTCATCACTTAGTTCATTCAAGCCTTCTTTTATACAAGGCAATATCAATATCCTTAACAAGGAGATAGGGGGTTTTTCAAGATTTAGGTTCAATGCTTCCTCATGCTTATTATCACAATTATGTAACACATTCATAAAGTATATCAAAATCTAAGCATATAGAAGGTTTACAATTTACTACCCAATTACATTATCATTCGCTATAAGAGTTAATACGAATAGCATAAAAAACCAGACCTACCTCCACCGAAGAATTGCGATCAACAAGCTAATTCCCCAAAGCTCTGTTGGTCTCTCGTTCCTCTCTCTCGAGATCGATCTCTTTCCCTTCTCTTGTTTTCTATTGTTCTTATTAAACCCTCTTCTTTTACGTCTAATGAAATCTAATTAAGTATAAAAAGATAACAAAAATAACCCCACTAATTAATTTAAGGTTATCTCCTTTAAACCCCTCAAGAAATTGGATTATATTTAATATTCAACCACAAACTTATAATGATAAAGCAGGAATAGTCCAAAACGCCCTTAAAACATGAAAGACAATCCGACTCAGCCTGGGAGTATGCAGTCGTGACGGGCGTAGTGCATGCACGGTCCGTCCTGCTTTGAGTCGTCACAGAGTTCAAGACACGATTAATGAAGGATCTGTGACGGTTCCGTAATGTCCATCCGTCACGACGTTCAGGACGAGTCGATTTCCAGTACCCACTTTTCAGAATTCTAAGTGTTTGGAACGAGACACCAAAACGACGGTCCGTGGTTCCGCTAGAGTTGGGCCCATGACGGTTCGTCGTGGAATCCGTCTCGCTCAGCCAGTTTTTCAGAAATAATAAAATTGCTGTGACCTCCAAAACGAATCAAACAAGCGTTTACAATAAATGATAAATTATGTTTTTATTATTTAATATATCTACGTATAAGTTTCCCGTAAACTCCACATTAACATTTTTTTCGCCTGAGAGAGATTAGTTTTAATCGATCAAAACTAGTTATATACACAAAAAACCAAAATTCAAACTCAAATTTCTCAGCGGTTACCTCTATATTCGTGCAAATTTATCATTTTTCTCCCACCTAAAAATACAACTCAGTTTTATTACTCTTTTATTTAAAATTTCACTGAACATTAAATTTTTAGAAAAAAAGTCAATTTTTTTTTAAATTTATGCCTTATTAAAGATTAAATAAATATTAAGATAATTCTCTCTTTATCTGTTTTTACTTTGACAAATTTTGACCTAACACACATATTAAGAAAATTATTATTGGTGCAGTGAATTTACTATTTTAAACTATTATTCAAATATATTTACTTATTGTATTTTTCAAAGACACTAACTTAACATTATTAAATTGATGATGAAATAGGATGAAAAAAAATTTCCTTTCTTGATTTGTCAAAAATAGACAAATAAAAAAAATTAAAAACATTTGACAAGTAAATAGGAATGGAAAAACATTATTTATTATATCATTTTGTTTTCTCTTATTTTTTTTCATTCTGACTTGACTCACATATTAAGAATTTATGATTGCTGTTGAATTTACCATTTTAAACTATTATTCAAATATATTTACTCACTATATTTTTCCTAAACACTAACTCAATGTTAATAAATTAATGATGTAATAGAAAGAACTTTTTTATTATTATTTCTTTGTTTGTCAGAATTGACCAATAAAGGAAAAAAATTTAAAAATATTTGACAAGTAAATAGGGGTAACATTATTTATGTACATTGTTTTGTTTTCTTCCTATTTTATCTTATTTTTTACTTGATTCACATATGAGAAAATAATGATTAGCGGTGAATTTATCATTTTAAATTATTATCTAAATATATTTACTCATTATGTTTTACAAAGACACTAATTCAATGTTAATAAATTGATGATAAAATAAAAAAAGAATCATCCTTTTTTTATTAGTCAAAAAACGATAAATAAAAATGAAAATAAAATTAAAAAATATTTGACAAGTAAACAGGAACAAAAAGACATTATTTATTACATCATTTTGTTTTCTTCCTATTTATCAATTTTGAACTTGACTAAATCAAGGAAAATATGATGCGGCTGTTTGGACTTTCACCGTTTTTAAACTATTATTCAAATATATTTACTCACTATATTTTTCTAAGATACTAACTCAATGTTAATAAAATAGAAAAAAAATTATACCTTTTTTGATTTGTCAAAAAATGACAAACAAAATAAATAATAAAATTTAAAAATATTTGACAAGTAAATAGAATCAACATTATTTATATACATAATTTTGTTTTCTTCCTATTTTATCATCATTTTGACTTGACTCACATCTTAAGAAAATATGATTGCCTGTGTTGACTTTACCATTTTAAACTATTATTCAAATATATTTACTCACTATATTTTTCTAAGATACTAACTCAGTGTTAATAAAATAGAAAAAAATTTATATCTTTCTTGATTTGTCAAAAAAATGACAAATAAAAAGAAGAATAAAATTTAAAAGTATTTGACAAGTAAATAGAGTCAACATTATTTATATACATCATTTTGTTTTCTTCCTATTTTATCATCATTTTGACTTGACTCACATATTAAGAAAATAATAATGATCTGATATAGCAAATTTATATTTTTCAAAGACACTAAGTCAATATTAATAAACGAAAAATAAAAAAAAAATTGTTGTTAGTCAAAAACTAAAAATAAAAAGGAAATAAAATTAAAAAATATTTGGCAAATAAATGGAGACGGATAAACCTTATTTATTACATCATTTTGTTTTTTTCCTTGAGGAGAAGTGTTTACAAGTTAAATGAGTCAGTTTGTTTTTGTGTATAGAGAGAGCGTTTTTCATTTTTCAGAAAAATTGAGTTAGGTGAGGAGAAGGAAGGAAGACGAAGAGAGAAAAATGTCGAGCTCTGTGGAGATGAATGAAGTTGTGTCCATTGAGCTTCCAGCTCCAAATGGCTGGTTGAAAAGGGTATGTTTTTTTTTCTCTTCTTTCTGTTCTGTTTTTTTCATATTTATTGTTATTGTTTCAGTTTTTTTTTTGGTTGATTTTACTGTTGTTTTTGTGTTTGGCATTGAAATTTGATGATTTTATGAAAAGGGTTTTGTGGGTTTGTTCTAATTTGTTGTTTTTTCTTCAGGTTGAAATTTTTTTTAATTATAGTTTTATGTTATTTTAGGTGTTTAGCATCAAATTCCCATTTGTTCTGAAAAGGGATTTGATTAATTTTGTGTGGTTATGTAGCCTGTTGTGTTTTTTGAGTGTTCATGTGATAGTTTTGTTGATGAGAAGGATTGTTAACTGGGTTGTCTGGTCTTGTTAAATGTAGATTTTTGTGCTGCAATTGTTGTGAATTTAGGAAATGGGGATATCTTTGTTTCGAGATTTTCCTACTTCTGGAAGATTGAGTTAGGATGGAGTATGAGAAGTTTTGATTGTTACTAACTTCATGATTCAGCTGAATTCACAGAAGTTTTTGGGGGTTGTGTGTTGTTTAGGGATGGCAAATGGGGGCAAACCTGCATAAACCCGCAAAGAATTCGACCCGCCCCACCTAGCAAAATTTGTTTTTTTCTCAACACACCTCCACCTAGCAAAATTTGTTGTTATTCAAACCGCCTCGCCTAGCTAAAGTTGTTGTTTTTCAACATATCTTGCGTAGCAAAATTTGTTGTTTTTCAACTCGTCTAGCCTGGCATAATTTGTTGTTTTTCAACTCGCCTCACCTAGGAAAATTTGTTGTTTTTCAACCCACCCCGCATGAATTGTTTTCTCCTACTTTCTTCATAACAATGTGTATTACAGTCTGGACTTGTGTTTCAAAACACAAATGTTTTGATCTAAAATAGACCCAAATTATAAAAAATAAAGTGTTTTTTTTCTCATATCAGAAATGCTATGAAAAAGTCAGCCTCTGTATACTTTTCATTTCTTTTCTTTTCCTTTTGTGGATAGTAAGATTGGATAAAGAAAATCATTTAAACAAAATGTTAATGCAAAATGAATCCAGACCCCTTGCATTGTTTGGTGCCACAAAAATCCAAACTTGCACTAGCAGATCCAGGTTAAGTTTAACACTTCAACTAGCAGATAATTTGGACAGACTTATGTAGAACTGGATCATTAAATAAATGCAAAACTCATGTTTCAAGTTTTTTTTATAATAAAACAGTTGTAATTAGGAATTAAAGACAATCCAAAAAAAGAGATTGTATAAACATCCGATTCAAGAGGTTGAGTACAAGATTCATGGTGTAATCAAACTTAAAACTTATGAAAGGAAGAAAGCTGAATCCCACCCGCCCCGCAAGCCACAAAAATATCTTTTTTCTTAAACTTAACCACCCACACAACTCCAAACCTGTTCCTCCCTGCAAAGGGTCAAACCCGCACCACACTGCCACCCCCCGTGCTACTCTGGTGTTTGTATGAATAAGAAAGGAATCCTTTTAAAATTGTAAAGAGAGTGCTATTTAGAGTTAAAACGGTATATAAGACTACTAGACATCTCAAGCTTAAAAACTCTAACTTGCCTACCAGTTGATCACCATAACCAATGAAGCAGTCCCTAACCAAAGGGGACTGAATCAACTGGTAGACAAGTTAGAGTGTTAAAGCTTGAGTTGTCTAGTAGTCCTATATATCTTTTTACAAGTTGGGGTAGGGGGCTTCCCTGGGAGGGGGGGGGGGATAAAGTGGTATTAAGAGAAATAACCTAGCCTTTTAAACCAAAAATTGGAAATGAAGAAACTTCAGTTCTGACTTATTAATTGGCTTTGAAAACCATGGCTTCAGGGAAGTGAAGTTTCTTAAGAGTGGAATCTAAAGAACTACCTGTCTGACGGTTTCAAGATGTACCAGAAATGATCCTTTTGTAATTTAAGTTTGTATTTAAGTACTCAATCTGCAACTTTTCTTGATGGAGGATAATGTGCTGGTTCTTTCTTTTTTTCAGATCCTGCAGTTTAATTAAAGTTGAGACTTTGTTTACAAAAAGGACTTCTCAAGTCCTTCTATTAGTATCTAAAAAGATGAATAAGCTAACTCACATATCAAAATAGACTCTAACTGTTATGATTCTAATTAAAGGAAACAGTGCCTGATTCACTTTCAGAAGTTCTGTCTTTTATACGGAACTGTCAACTTGTACTTGGATAGGCTCAAGCTTATTGAAACTTGCTTTTGGTTGAGTTTAAGCTTTGGACTTGAATATTAAACCAAAATGCTCCAAAGCTAATTGTTTTATTGCATCTAAATTATAATAACATTTTTGCTTCTCGTCAAACGGCGGATAGCTTTTTGGTAAGGACCGTTCACCTCCAACCATAATGATTGGTGGTTTGAGTCAGCACGGGAGCAAAAGTGGGAAAGGATCATGTTGGGCAGCTTGGTTTAGGGGTCTGGGAGGTGAGTTAACCATGAAAAACTATATGCATTTTCATGGTTTACTAAGTAGTTTGATTATTGCGGAACTTATCCAATACGGTTGTGGAAAGTTGGATGGAGTATGTCAACTTTTGCTAGAAGTTAGCATATGTTGAGAAAGGATTGAGTACTTGCTTCGTCTCTATTTTGTGGGATCTCATTGTTAAAGGATTCTCCACATTCACCCTCTGCCATCACCCTCCACCATCAAGAATTTATGCACATTTAGTTGTGCTCCAGAACTAGGCTCAAAAACTCTTGAGGCAATTTGAGCTAAATTAAAGCTTGCTACTTGTTAGATTTTGTGCAGGATGGCCAACTTAATGATACATGAACTTGGATGTTCTTCGATCAAATATCTGTTTAAATTTTGGCACTTTTTAAGTGTGTCATCAGATATCATAATGAGGTACCAATACAAATGTTGCATCCCTTTTTGACACTTTCTGTAAAGAGGCAAGATGAGAAGTCCATGGAACACTGGTTCAGCTTGGCTCAATTAGGACTAGTTTCACCATATGGGGTCGTATGGTTTGTGAACAAGTTATACAGGGTTTATAATGTGGGATTAATGCCGCTTCAGGATTTTCTCAACTGGCAAAAATTGAGGGACTTGTGTCTTAGGTCACAAGTTTCAGCTTTATGCCAAGTGAACTTGAGGCTGCTATTGGCTTTGGGCCAGCACTGTTGCTGCTTGTAGTTCAGCATTTGATATCGTCAAGACTCCTACAAAAATTGCAGCCAGACGCTGAAAGAAAATTCCCGTACTCTGATTCTTTCGGCTACTCCATGAAAATATTTAAGGCAGGAGGACTTCTCGAACTCTACAACGGATTTCCTGCACATTGGATTCAGTTCTCCCTTGTGTGATGATGACTCTAATTTTCCTTAAACAAATTCAGGAGGTGGAGACGAAAATTGAAACGGTCAACAGCCGCATCCACTCCAGTTTAGTCTCTATATTTTGCGCAGTCGCCTTATTGTCGTGGTGTTGTTTTCTTAGTTTATGTAAATTCATGCCTTCGAAGTGGATAGGTACACTTCAAGATTCTTTTTCCAGAAAAACCCTACTTCATTGTGAATATTCTTTTAAGGTTGTACTTTATGTACTATTCATGTTGCAGTAGATATTTGGAGCTGCATCAATTTGGTATGTCTTTCTCTTTCTTGAGCTCAAACTAGTTACTAAGACCTTTGTTTTGTGAGTACCTCTCATTTTCCCCCACCCCACACACACATGCAAAAAGAAAGAAAAGAGAAGAAGGAACTAAGAAGTCTGATGAAAGCAACTTTCTTTAAGGCTTGTGGACAATGATTAACACACAAATCCTGGAAAAAGCTGGATTGACAACCTTGAAAACCAAGGATTGAATCTTAAACGTTGGTGAAGGTACCAAGTACATATGCAATTAGGAGGTTGCAAGTACATGATAGGTTCTCACCTGGATCCTTTCTTTTAGGACAACCGTGGTGTCGGGGCTAGCTTGACGCACCTTCGAATAATTCCACGGGATACCTGACACCTCCCACCAACAACTGGTATAAGGTAACTATCTACCAATGCTAGGACGATTCGGGAAAAAATCACCTAGTCTGTTGTCTCTATTAGGTTTCAACCTCAGAACTCATGGTTCTCCATTCACTTCATTGACCACTGCCACATTATTGGGTGCTCCCTAGACTCTTTTGGTAGCACACACATAAGATCAGTGTTATTATAGGTGGAAATGCAAATAAAAAAGAGTTTATTCGAGGTTTTAAGCGAAAACACAAATAAAGAACGAATTTAACGAAGAAAGATGAATGAAGAAAAAATACATCTGCTAAGCGATTGGAATTTTAAGTTACAGACTTGATTTCCTGTTAGTGGACTTGAAGCTCAAACTTCGTATCAATGCACCAACAGGTGATAAGTCGTCCACTGCAAGAAAGGGAATATCATGACTTGTTACTGCATTAATACCTATTCGAAGTTTAAGCTTTGAAGTCCATAAACCTCATTCGAGTGAAATGGGATACATCCATGCTTCTCAACTTTCATGATTGGAGAATCATGATTTGGGATAGCTCTCTACCCTTTATGGTCATAGAATTTTCTCTTGAAGACCTCCCATTTGTCACCCATCTTGCAATTATCACTGTTAGTCCCATTTTCTATAATAATGCAGTGTATCAAGAAAATATCTTTTTAATAATGTGTTATCACCATGCCAATTTCGTCACATTTATTGGAGGAAGATACCACACCCCCCCCCATCTCATTACCAACCTCCCGTTTTACTAGATTTGGAAATCCACCCATAGCATCTTGATAGTCTTCCATAAAGCTACATATTGAGATGAATTAGTCTTGACTTTTCGTGTCATACTTAGCTTTGATAACCAACAACAAAATACCCTGTGTAACCCCACAAGTGAAGTATGGGGAAGGTAAGATGTACGCAAACCTTATCCCTACTTTTGTGGGGGAGAGAGATTGTCTCCGATAGACATAAGTTATTCAGAGAAGGGTTACAAGAATAAAAAAAATAACAACATATCTAGATAAAAAATAAAATGAAGCAACATATTGTAGAAGCACGTAGAAGAATAAGAAACTACATGATTGCTAATTACTACTAATATAATAAGGAGAAAAGGATATTGAGCAAGCCCCCTGCCTCTCCCAGTCCTTTTGGAGCTAGCATAGCTGCTGATATGGTATAGCCCTTCTCTAGCCTAGTCTAGCGACCACACTCATCTACGTACTAATCTTCTACTTTAATCCTCATCCTTCTTGCCTTCCTATTTAGGATTTTGTCGGTAGGCGATTGAAGTTGTGTCATGTCTTGTCTAATTACCTCTTCTGGGTTCTTTTTCGGTCTACCTCTACCTCTCCTTACTCTTGCTACAACGAACCTCTCACACCTTCCAATGGGCGCATCCGCGTACCTCTTATTCACATGCTTGAACTATCTCAGGCTTTCTTTTCTATAAATCACGTTCCCATTAAATTTTGTTGCAACTTAAAACCATAAACGATTATCGTGTCCTATAAATCATGTTTTCTTTCAGCTAGATTTATGCTACTAAAGAAACTTCTTCAACTACACAACTTTTGGAGACCACAATATTCCTCTTTTACCTCAAAAGATTTATAGGTCATCAACCTACAAATGTTGGATGTTGGCACATTGTTTCCTATGTCCCTAATTGATTATGATGGAATACTTGACACAAGTGATGCAACATTTAATTCATTAAATCTACCTATCAACAAAATCGAAAGTATTGTTCGACAAAATTTAGTAAAACCAACATTCACTACCGAAAAGGAAAGACCACGCAACACGGTTAACACCTTTTTGGTCTAATTTTCACATAACACATGTGTCACCAATGGTTTACGCATGAAAAATTTAAAGAAATCAGAACTTCACCTTATTTATTAATTGTATTTTCCTATTTCTTTGTAGTATTTGTAGTATACAACTTATCTATTGATTATGTTTCCTATTTCTTTGTAGCTGTAATTAGCAATAAGGAGGTTATTCCTCCATTCGCATTTTAGTAGTAGTACGAAGTTATTTCCTTGTTATTATGTGGGCCATGGGTGGTTAATCTACTAATGTGCATTTAAAGTTATTTGAATTCAATGAAAAGATAAGCAAAAAATTGTTCTAGTTTTTGAGTACTTTTAACTCAAGAGATTGCAGGTTCAAATGAACACCATAGGTCGTTTTAAAGAAAACATTTGATTTCATCTTATAGTGTCCCATAACTAGGTCCATATTAGGGGACTGTAACAACTTGGTATTAAGAAACGGGAGCTGTGGGAAATCTGATACAAAAATAACTATGCCAACTGTTGACTTTATTCTGAGAAGAACGTGACCAATTTAGCAAGACAATAAGCTATAAATGCTCGCTTGGATGCACTTCAACATAAAATGGTAGTCACAACTGAGGTTGAAAAGGTAAAGTAGTGGCTACGGGATCAGGGTAAAAACTAGTGAGAATTCCATGATTCCTAAAAATACAAAGTTGAATTTTCCACGATCTAGTGGATATGAGGACTCTTTGGGATGGTTGAACCTGTGCGAGCATTACTTTCAACACAGGCAAACACCAAAAAAAGGAAAAAAAGGGTCTTGCTTCTTTCGGAAGGAATTGCACAACTCTAGTTTCTTCAACTAGTGAAAGATATGCCTCAATGATATTGGGATGAGTTCAAATGTCAATATTCATTATGGACCGCCAATCAAAAGTCAAAAGTTGGAAGAATTGGCCAAGTTACGTCAAATTAGATATGTCCAAGAAAGGTTTGAACAATTGGTTTCGTGGGCTAGTACCCTTATACAAGCACAAAAAAGGGTCTTGCTTCCTTTCATTTTGGAGGAAATTGCACAACTCTAGTTTCTTCAACTAGTAAAAAATATGCCTCAACTTTTGACTTCTAATTTGACGTTCATTTTGGACCGCATATTAGAAGTCAAAAGTTAGAAGAATTGGCCAAGTTATGTCACATTGGATCTGTCCAAGAAAGGTTTGAACAATTGGTTTCGTGGGTTAGTACCCTTGTACAAGCACAAAATCGATGGAATTTTGCATAAATGGTCTTGCTGATTACATGAGGTCAACTAGTTCTTAGATTGATTGAACTCAGCATAGTTAGAGATTAAAGGACATAGCCTTTCTTTTTATTGCTTGGGTGGAATCAGTTGTCCAAAAACTCGAACGTAATTGACTTCTTTCTAATTTAAATAAAGAAAGAGTTGATTTGGAGAAGAACTCGATCCTCTCCTAGCAGTGAAGTGTCATATCCTAGAGTGAGGGATTTACCAGTCGTTAAGATAGAGTTGGTGCCGGTAGTTGGCTTTACCGGTCGTTAAGATAGAGTTGGTGCCGGTAGTTGTTCTGCCACAAAAGTGAAGGAGAAGTTGCATATCCTCCCAGATTTTCTACAGCGTGAATATTCTCACGACTTATGAAGCAAGGAACAAAACCTCCATTTGTTGCAATCATTTTAGATGTGTAGAACAAAGACAACAAATTTCTCTCCTCAACAACCACCAGATTTGAAAAACTAACCAAATTTAAAATGGAGGAAAGGTGACTTAAGGGACTCTATTTCAACTGTGACGAATTATTCACTCTGAGCCATTAGTGAAAGGAATTATTTTTGATTGGTTCCATTGATGATGAGGAAGAATTTGCTGGAAAAGAAAGAAATTCTAGTACTTCCCACATTGTGCTCGAGGACAAGTGCAATTTGAAGGAGGGTAGTAATGTTAGAACCCTTTTAGTCTGCTACCGGTTTACGCATGGAAACTTTAAAGAAATCAGAAAGTAGATTACTTAAGCTTATCTATTAATTATGTTTTCCTATTTCTTTGTAGCAGTTATAAGCAGTAAGGAGGTTATTCCTCCTCTTTATAATTTCAATAATAGTGCGAAGTTATTTCCTTGCTATCAAGTGGGTGGATAATCTACCATTATGTTATTTCAAGTAATTTGAATTTCAGTGAAAAGATAAGCAGAAAATTATTCCAGTTTTTGAGTACTTTAACTCAAGAGATTGCAGGTTCTCTCTTAACGAACCAACAACATAGGTTGTATCATGCAGCTCCCATAACTTAGATCCATATTAGGGGACCATAACAACCCACATTGTTCTGACTCCGTATTGGTCTATCTTTCTTCCATTGAACAAGGCATCTGTGATTTCCCTTCTTTGCATGGAGGCATTTCTCATATTCATTGTCAGAATCTGCGACTCTGATATTGTAATAACTGTTCCGTTCTTTCATTCAATACTTTAGCTTCTATCTTGCCCATTAATGATGATAGCATCACTTATTTCTGTATATCTATTGTTCAACCCATTTATTTTACATTTTTTATGAGAATCTTATTTGTCTGTGTGGGTAGCATCCTCTTGTTGGCTTTCATTGAATATGATTTTACAGATACTAAAATGATGCAGTTGTAGGGTGATGTTGTTATTCATTTACTTGTTTATTAAAATATCTTACTAACTAGATTCAGTGAAATGTCAGTTCTACTTGGGTTGTGGCACAAAATCTCCTAATAATAGTTACGAGTTTCCCTATCCGCAAAAAGATTTACTTGTTTTAATGCTTATTTCACTCCTCATCTATTTACATGGAAGGCATTATGACCAGCAGTTTTGACAGGGTTGTCTCATTTGTAAAGCTTGTGTTCATTGTAGTACCAAGTTATTGCTTTGGTTTGCACCCAAGTGTGTGACCTGGTGTTTAATAAAGTTGGTGCAAACCTTAGAGACAGGTGTTAAATCCAGTTGAGACATAAATTACTAACAGATTTCTTCACGTTTGCCTATCCTATGCTTTGCTGATGGGCAAGTTACCGAGGAAAGCCCGGGACACAGTAGCGGACTCAGACAAGCCATTCGAAGAAGAAAAACATAATTATTGGGACACTTTCTTAAACTGTTTTTCTTGTTATGTGTGTCATTTTTATGCAAGACAAAATGTGTTATTGATTTCAGGGTGCTTTTGGCTTGGTTGCTATTTCTTTGTTAAATGTATACCACTTGTATATCTATACTGTGCGCTAGTAGTCTGCAAAATTACTTTGTTTGGGGATTAAGTTGATAAATAAGATTTCAAATCTGACCGAACCCATTTGATAGGAAGGAGGCTAATCATGGAAACCGTTGCCACTTGATCATTTATTTACTGAGCTGTAGTGGGATTGTGCATATTCCAAATTCTGTACTAAAAAACAGTCGGAACATGGATATTAGCTGAGCCATAAGTTATATATTATTTGCTTATCAAGAATTCATCATTATATTCTCCTGATGTTGTTAAGTAGTTTTCTTTCCTTGGGAGCTTTGCCTATTGATTTCCTTTTCCATCTCTCAAGTAGTTCCTTGTCTTTCTTAGTTTTTGGTTTTTATTTCTTTTCAATGTTTACTCTCCATTTTAGCAGCCAGCCCAATAAAAGACTAGGAATATAAAAGGAGAATGATGGAGATATTTCAATAACTAATGTCCATTTTTTCTGTTTTTGTACATCAGTTTCTGCCTAAGAAAGGAGGGACGCCAAAGAAAAATGAGATCGTGTTTACTGCACCAACAGGGGAGGAGATTACAACAAAGAAACAGTTGCAGCAGTACCTGAAGTCTCACCCTGGTGGTCCTGCAATCACTGAGTTTGACTGGGGAAGTGGGGAAGCTCCAAGAAGATCCACAAGGATCACTGGAAAGGCAAAGACAGCTCCACTTGCAGCAGAAAGTGTGACTCCAACAAAGCGAAGCAGAAAATCTTCAGCTTCTAAGGAGGATGTGAAAGATAAAAAAGAACAGGAAGAAACTGAGGCAGCAAAGGATGTTGACATGCCAGAAGCTGACAAACAGGAAAAGGATGGTGTGTCTGTGGAAGCTGAAAAACATGAAAAGGATGCTGTGGCTGTGGAAGCTGGAAAACATGAAAAGGATGCTGAGGCTGTTGGAAGCTGAAAAGGTGATCGTACAGAAACATGACGAGGGAAAAGATGAAAACAAGGAAGAAATGCCTTCTACTGATGTTGGTATTGTGAAGGAGAACCAAGCTAAACAGACAAGTCAAGGCCAAACTGAAGATGGTCCTTCCAAAGATGATGCTGTTGAGAAGGATGTCCAAATGGCTGATCATGCTGCTGAGAAGGATGTCCAAATGGCTGATCATGCTGCTGAGAAGGACTCCAAAATGGCTGATCATGCTGCTGAGGAGGATGTCCAAATGGCTGATCATGCAGCTGAGAAGAAAGATGAAATGCATTCTTCTGCTGTTGATGTTGTGGAGGAGAACCAAGCTGAAAAAATGGGTGAAGGCCAAAAGGCAGGAGATGGTCCTTCTAAAGATGCTGAGGTTGAGAAAGTTGACAAAATGTCAGACTCTGTTGCAGAGAAGAAAGATGAAACTTCTGATGTTGATGCTGTGAAAAGTGATGACCAATGACGATGGAAAAAAAAAAGAAGATGCTCCCACCTGCTTGACTGGTGTCTGTGGTGACAAAAAGTGGATGATGCGTTCATGGGTGAATGAAGAGGGTGCCAATTGGGAAAGCAGCAGATGAAGCTGAAGCAACTGATAACGGGATCAACGCCGATGAGATTAACCCTTGAATAGTGACATGGAGCCATTCTCTGCTACCCTCTTACCCTGCTCTCTTATTCTCTCTGACCTCTTGTTACTTTTCTGTAGTGACTGTAGTGTTGTTGTCAATGGTAGTACTCTCAGACTGTTCATGAGATATCTGTATGTAATATCGTAGATTTAGGTCGTTACTTGCAGCCTGGTCCTCTGAAAGAACTTATAGCTGAAAGAAATATCTGTAAACCTTACACCATAGATTTAGACCTTCAGTTGGACAGAACTTGTAACTTGCTGAGATCCATGTAACATGTTGTGACTGAACTCAGTAACGTAAGTTGTAATAAGTCCTTATTAAGTTAATGTCGAGTCTTAATTGTTCAAGTCTCCTTGTTTCTTTTGAATTGCAGGTTTATGCTAGTATGAGCTTGTGGTGGCCTGTGGAGTTGATCTATATTTGATAGCTTCTCAGGTAGTATTTCGCGGTTCCCTTACTTCTTTGCAAAAGTTGGGAGATGCCTGTTTTTATTTTCTGGTTGTGTTTCCTCTTGTTTACCCTGTTTTGTCAGTTTAAAGAGTGTGATGCATATCAGTACGAGTTACTCTGTTGCAAGTGTGAGTTCATCATCTTGGAATTGTAGTAAAAATCTGCAGAAAGTGCAGACTTGAGCAGAGGTATGAAAAACACGTCTTCTATCTTTAAACGTAGAAGGAGAAGGCCGGCGTACAAAACCATCTTCATTAAACCCACTTGTGAGATTACACGGAATATGTTATTGCTGCTGTTGTTATCTGCAGAATATGCAGTAACGATTCTTTCATCTTTACCAATGTAAAGTAATGACAGAAAAAAGTTGAATTTCCCATGCTTCAAAGTCCCTTTAGCTGTGTTCGACTTCTCAAATGCACCTGTTTGATGCTACAATGCTTGTTTTGAATCTTCGATACCATAATTTGTGATCGCACCCCTCTACACTTCATCCTATCATTTTTAAATAATGTGCATCATAATCCACTTCTAAAATAGGCATTAAACCTTATACTATCATCTTAAAATAATTTGCATCATAATCTCCTTAGTCAAACTTACACTATGTGCAGATAAAGTTCACATTGTAAGCTTAAAAATAGAAAAGTTGTTTATAATATGTTGGATACTTTTAATAATATAAAGTCTCTTCGAGAAAATCGTGCAGATTAACACATCATTGTTAAAAGTATTTGTGAATTATTCTAGCGTAATAATAACTGATATAAGAGTCAATGGTTTAGTGAGACGAGTACAAAAATAGTAGAGTGAACTGAATGTATTTATACACCAATGCAAAATTAACATATTCATATCTTGACTTTCAGATTTCACAAGAAGTTTAATACTTCTATCGACCTTTAAATTGATTAAATAATCATTTTCCAACTCTAAGGCAATTCTGTCATTTGATGTATGATCACATGTTACAGGAGTATCAAGGCAGTGCTAAACATCAGAACTAATAAAATACAGTTCATGAGAAAAAATTTGTTTTGTTCAAATCAAATATGCAGTGGACAAAGAAAAGGCAGGATATTGTACAAGCATATGATATCACAAAAATCAAAACCGTTCAAAAGGGAATGGACTTAACAATGATTCTTCAAGTTCACGAAAACCTCGATAAACAGCTTCAGTTTGATTTTGTGGAAGAGGTAATCTTCGCACTTCTGTCATATATCTGGTTAAACCGAGAAAACAAAACAATGGATTTAGATGTGCACAAATAAACATATGTAATGACAAAAATGGTGCACCGTAAAGCATTTATATAGCAAACCAGCCAGATTGGTAGAACCATAACATGAAAGAAGATAACAGAAGAGTTGAAAAGCCTATCTAGATACTGCTGAAATGAGTGAAAAGACATATATTAGTAATCTCTGATGGGAAACTAACCGATTTGCTGCACTTGTTATTTTATCGCGAACACCTTGATTACCAACTGCAGTCTGTCCTAATGATAAAGTTCCACCAAGAATCAGAGAGGCTCCAGTAACACTTGTACCCATTCCCTGTGCGAAGACAGAAAGTGCCCATTCACGAAGTAAAGCCAGTACGGAGCGCAGGAGACGCAATCTAAGATTCGGAGTTGGCAACACTGCCCCACTTGATAACAGCTGGTCATAAGTATTTAATACAGGCTCTACTGCACCCTTGCAAGCAGCTAAAAGAGCCCTAGGAATATCTTCATCCCCAACAGATTCAGCACCAGAAACCACTTGTTCCTTCACAGTATTAAAGGATGCAATCAAGTTTAAATTTCAAAATGACGCATTGAATTAGTTGAAAGCACATGCAAGGGAACTAGCAGAATGAAAATGGGCAGGGGCAGCTCAAAAGGGGTAATAGCCCATACCAGTGCAGCCTTTTCAAGGTGAAGACAGAGAGTATCAAATGGTAAAACAGCTCCATCTCCGGGATACACATGGGAACCAACCCTCTTCAGTACAGCACAAGCTTCAGCAATCCCACCCCTCATAAGAGCTTGATCAATGAGCCTAGCCCATGTCTCTCGCAGTATGCTGCTATCAGCATCACCGGAGTAGCTAGCGAAGTACAACATCTCCAGGCATATCTGTAAGTCAGAAACATGAAAAAGATACTTGGTTCAGTTGCCTGAAATTGGAGAGCTTAAAATGATGACAAAATTGATCAATCTCTTAATCTCCGATAGATGAAAGTAATTCAAAATTAACAATTTCCATTAGCTGGTGATTTTACCTTTCTATTCGATTCTTATGGGAGGCTAGTCAACTATATTCAAACTATAGAGATATTTTTGCACATTAAGCAATATGCCCTAGCCGATCACTGCCAATGGTGTATGAAAGATGGTGTTAAAATCACACATTAGTGTAAGATAAGGGAGTTTGCCTCCTTAGTGCTGAGTTAGGCTCAAGATCCCACTTCTTTTACTTGGCATCAGAACAGACCCATCCTAATTCCTGGGTTACCCAATGTTGGGTCCTATTATTATATTGTCCACGCTCCAGATGTCTAGTGCTAAGCATACTAGGCGGTGTTAGAGCCCCACATCGATGTGGAAAAGAGTTGTTTGCCTCCTTATATAGTCGTCAGCAAATACTCATCCAATGAGCTAGCCTTTGGGGTTATGTTAGGCGCAATATCCATTTCTTTATAGATAAGAAGTAAAATTAAGAATGGCATTGACAAATCCTTGGCATGAAAAAGAGTGAAGGGGAGGGGATAAGTGGAAATTGCTGAAAAACTTTGGGAAGCATTCACAAGCTGAAATGTCACTTATTTACAAACTGTGATATTTAGATATAAGCTTTGAGCTGCCCTCTGGCACTGCTGCACAGAGACCCCATCCAGTTGCTCTTCTTTTTTATTTTGTTTTTAAATCGAAGAAGCCCATATAGTTGCACAGTGACTCTTATAAACAGGGAATTTGGTATTGAAAAGTTAAGAATAACAGCAGTGCCATATTCTATTGCTCTAATTAGTTTATAATCCAGAAGTCACATCTATGGTCTCACTTGTTATGCAATTCGTGATTAAAATCACTTTTTAAAATACTCCCATGAAGAATAGACCTCTTTACGATCTAGAGTTATCTACCAGAGCATCCATGATAAAAAGAAGGGGAAAAAAGTACAGCTTATCTGAAAAAAACCAAAATAATCAAATTCACTTTATTTGAAAATTTGATGAATGTAGGGATAGGTGAATAAGTGAAACAATTTCTGGACAAAGTGAATTCATGGTCAACGGGTTTAATTTTGTTACATTAACCACTAAAAAACGCCACATGCACCTACAAAACCCATAAACGTTAGAGCAAAAACAAATAAATAAAGTAGAGCACATGGTGACAAATGTGTGTTTATTGTGTATCATACCTCCCATATCTCAAAAGGAACAGCATAGTCATTATACAACTGTGTAATACTCTTCAATTCCATCGATAGCTCCTTGGCTTTTTCTCGAAGAATATTACTCATATTGGGTGATGTTTCACCAGAACCAGATTCAGATGTGCTTGTAGATGACTCTAACCTGGAAGACATAGCCTCCAGTTCATCTTTAATTTTAATTTGAAACTGAAGAACAGCAAGCTTTCCTTCGAGCAAATCAAGCAGCCCATTGTCAAGAGCACCCCGCGCAGAACCACTCATACCATCAGTGTCATGGGCACTCTTTGCTTGCAAAACAGCATTACTCAAGTATTGCCGCCTGCCATTACCCAAATTAGACAGCAAACACTAGTCTCACAACAAATTTCTATTAAACACCAAAAAGTATTTCCTTCATTCAAACATGTATAACATTCTTTCTATCTACAATACATCCAAAAGAATAAGGTACCATTTCACTAAAAATGTGATTTTATACAATTCAATGCCTGCCAAACAATAGCATCCCAATCCACGCAAGTAAGGGTCAAGCTATATGAAATCCTCACTAAAATGTGGCTTCTACTACATTTTAATAAACATATTTAGACTTTCTATTCAAATTCTACTGTGATATTTTATTTATCAAACAAACTTTCAACAACTAGATATTTTATTTCACTACTACCAAGAAACGCACAATCAAATAGAGTGATACAAAATGGGACAGAAGAAAACAAAATGAGATCTGTTCTGAGTAACATAAACAGCTAAACAATGACAGATTAAGAAGCCCTCTTAGAGGAACAGCAAGTCGGGCTTTCTGAACCAGACCAAAGAGAATAGGATACTACTTTCTCTCTTTCTATATCTCTATGTTTGAAAAAATTAGTAGTGCTCCACTCTCAATAAGTCCAAAAATACTGTCACAAAGCAGTAACAGCACCTACATTTATGAGAAAGCTATTAATTTAATGAGCAGTTGTTTTATCTTTCCTCTTAAATTTCGCATTTGCCACAACAGGGAACTGCCATGGCAGATAAACCAAGACATTCTTAGGGCCCTCATCAAATGTTAAAGAATGTCGAATATTCGGTTGTGAGATTCAGATGATCGCACCCAGAATTTGATGCTGAACTTACCACACACAGCTTATAAGGATGCAGTAGTACAAAATTTGGAACACCAACTTAAACATCTCAAACTCCTTGCCCAGTCAAATGCAACAAATAATTAATGGATAGATGGAGCACTTAACCATTTTCAAAAAAAAATATGGATAGATGGAGTACTAAATAAGATAAGAACTGCTTCACATATAAGAACTAGTGGTTTGTGACAAATATGCTTTAGTCAAACTACCTTTATTGTAAATTTAGTGAAAGAAAAAAAAAACTCTACATAGTTTGCAATACAAATTCATCAACTCTAGTTTAAAGGTGTATCTCCCCCCAAATTTCTATCATAAAGGAATAAATGAAACATTCAAGCAAGATTGTGAATGAATAACAAAAATTCACACCAATTATGCTCAATCCTGAAAAATAGGCTTAAATATTCATTAGGTCAGTTGGGATAAGAACCTTTGTTCTAAACTAGGAGCATCCCCTGCATCAGTGGAGCGCCTTTCTGCCAGCCTCACCAAAACATGGGCTGCAAGAACGTGTTGTCTCTTCAAAACATAATAACGAGCCAAAAGCTCAAAATATTTGGCTTGGTTGGATAGTGCAGGTACTCTAGCATGAGCCAATGGTGAAGTTGGAGATGCCACTGCAGAGACAGCACGAACCTGACGAAGAAAATGAAAGAACTGATGGCTCAGGAAATTGGTCCCGCAAAAACACCAAAACATTATGCAAGAAAACTGGATGCTAATAATATGATGAAGAACTAGATAACTATCAACGCCGAGTATCAAACACAAGAAACATAAGCAGTATAAAAATAGAAATCACAATAGACAAACCTCATTTGTAGGTTCACGGCCAGAATTTTGCAGAAAAGGTACCAAATCAGGGCCACCATATTCAAGTAGTTCATCTTCCAGGCCCAAATCGATTAAGGTTTGATACAGCTTCAGATGAAAAATTCTGTCTGAAGATTGCACACCAAGTTGGACAATCTGGCAAATGAACTTTTTCCGAGATGTTTGATCAAGAGTAGACTGAGCAATAGGTCTGATAGGAGATCCAAATTCCCTCTTTGAAGCTTCACCTTTTAAAGAATGCAAGGCGCTGAAAATAATCTCATAGCACTGCTCACGTTGAGCAAGTGCAAGATCTCGAATTCCAGCATCTATTTGCTCATTAAAAGCATCACCAGCAGGGTCAAGAGCTTGTGCCTTTTGCAGAGGTAATAGGACCACAGCTTCATAAAATCTGCAATATTATAGCAGCATGCTAAGCACGAGACACCACGAATCTAGGTAATGAACAAAAAAACTGAATCTAAGATGAAGGGGAAGATGGATCTAAATGAACCAACCTCAGATCTTCAAAACGTTTACATACAGTCCGCAGATCTGCAGATTCTGGAACTTTGCTTAGGTAGTTGAATGCCTCTCTCGCAAGGTTTTCTCTCTCCTCTGCATCTAATGTAGCAGCAGCTCTATCAAGAGATTCAACTGCTAAGTAGAACTTGTAATCAGATTCTTTGTAATAACTTGGGCAACCCTCTCGTAGTCTACCACTTATGTCGTCAACAGTTCCCCTGCCATCTGGACCAGTGTAATGCTGGGGAAGGAGAAAAACCGTACTTGATAAATTATGACTTCAGTGCAAGCAAAAAACATACTAATATGGAAATCTTACAATTGTTCCCTTTGCAAGCAAGAATTAACTACTTAATACCAAGTGAAAATCACCCGCATTCAAAAATAATTCTATCGTGCATGTTAAAGTACCTCCATGAGGGCAGATACAAGTCTCGTAGCAAGTCTATCTCCCTCTTCTGAACAAACTAGTTGATGGAATGTCAACTGAACTAGGGCCTGCTTGATATTAGCTTCAAAATTTTGAATCAAGCGTGTCACATGATGTTGTGTAAGAAGTTGCAGCAAGAATATGGCTTCGCCACATCTAAGGCAGCACTTCCCCTAATACATAATCTAACTACCCTCCCTCCATGCCCGATACACTCCATGCCTCTAACCTGTAAAACATTCAGATAGCTTGCAAGTAGTAAGTTTATGACCTAGGAATAAAGAGAACCAATTCTTTAAAACATTTACCTCCATGGCAGCAAGTTCTGCAGAACTATAAGGAAGTCGTTGCCTTTTGTTTGAAGATCCACCTTCATTGGACTCGACATTGCGAGCATAAGATCCAAATAGATTTCTTACCATACTTCTGTCACCAGCCCCCATATCTGAGCCAGTTCCAATCAAAATTGAGCCTGTCAAGTCACCTAAGCCAGCAACACAACCATAAAGTCCCCTTCTCTGGTTCCTCCTAGATCTCAGGAACTTCTCTAAAGAACGTATCTTGTCTTCCAGGATTTGCATGGTCTCACCAGGAAGTCGGCAGACAATTACTACATTGTCAAATGCGTCTGAAGAAGTTATGCCTCCTTTAGTGATGAAAACAGGAAGCTCCCACAAAGGTAGAAGTAACCTTGATGAGCATAAGCAAAGACCTTCATGAGCACCGGAGAAAACAGGCTCAGCTTCCTGCACAACCTGGCCCATGCTAAATCCTCCAGCTGGAGCTCTAGTATTTGAAAATGCACCACTACCTTCTAGCTGTGGTACTCCAACAAGTCTTGGATCCTCAAATGCTTCAGCTGCCCTCTCAGCAGCAACATTACTTACTAAGGTCTCAGTATAGATTATCCTCGCAGCAAGCATTAAACACATGGCAGCAGACTCTCCAGATCCAAAACGACTGAAGAAATCCTCTAATAATGACCTAGGCGAATTGGATTCCAATAGTCTCCTGAGTACATCGACTGGTCTGTTAAAAACTACTTCCATCATACCCATAGTGCTGAATATGACGATTCTCCTTCTTGGTAATATATGTTGGGTTGAAAGATCACCTCTAGCCCAAAGTTTACCCGAAGTTCTTTCACAGGATTCCCCTGAGTTATCATAGCCGAACTCCAGCTGTAAATAAAGTGACTGCACCGCAGCTGCTGTATCTGGTAGGGGTAGAACATCTGCCACGAAAAGCATCCTTCCTTCAATGGGCAGGGATGACACCAATTCACGGAGTGGGCGAGAACTCCTAACACCTGCTCCCAAGTTACTTGAAGAACATTGAGAACTTGAATCCCGATTTACAATAAGAAGAGAAGAAACACTCGGTGGAGATGAATCAGAAAGGACAAGAGTCCCAGCAGAATAATAGGCTGATTCTATCTTCAGTGACAGATCTTCACTCTGTGATCTACTAGCAAGAGATACAGCTCCAAATGGAAGCCCACTACCTGCCCCTAGAGGAGGAGCTGGCCTAGTCGTTACAACTTTTAAGCAGTTTGGCTTTTGATGATTAAGACCACCGAAACTTCCAGCAGTACTATTGCTTCCACCAGAAGAAGACGTGGAAAGATACATTCTTCTGCCATCTGATAGCACAGCAACAAGATGTAGCCATTTTGATTCTAAGACAGATAACGGTGAGATGGAAACAATGGTTGTTTTGGCTGATCTAGGAGCCCTTGAACCAGCTGGTTGCCTACCACCATAAGAATCCCTCTGATTTATCAAATTTCTCTCTTCAGCTACTTTTTTAAGGGGTCCAGCCCCATTTTCTCCAAGAGAAAACATCAGAATTTTCATCTCTTCGGTACGTGCATATAAGATGTGTCTCTCATTATCAATGACCATTTCAACAATGGGATCTACGGCTCCAAACTTGAAAACATTTGGCACCACCCACCTGAAATAAAACAGCTATTATTCTTACACCTCACTCTACACTCAGGCCCTTCACTTCATAGTTCTAACAAGGCACGCACAGTTGAGAACCTTGAGTCCTTGATGTTATAAGACTCTGGAAAACCATTGATGACTATGCAAATTGCAAGACCAAAGAAAGGGAAGTAAAACAGAGTTTCATGTAGACGACTGAAACAACCCCCCCCCCCCCCAACCAAAGAGAAAGGGAATACCTTGATATGACACTTCCGAGACCTGCAGTTAGACAGAGCTTGCGGCATCGCTTCTGCCACCCCGAACCAGTTGAGTACTGCAATTCATAAATGTGGCCATCACGGCCTGCAAGGAAAATGTGACCTCTGTCTGTGGAACTTATACATGTCATGGTCACTCCATCAGATGGAATTGTATAATCTGGTAATGGCTGAAGTGACACCTCAGCGTATGGATCAGTTCCGTCACTGCTTGCAGAACAACATACACCTACAAGGATCAACTAAGTGCAATAGAGCTAGAGGTAAATGAGAGGACCAAAGGTAGAACAAATTATATTGTTATAGATGAGAGGAAACATGGACTAAAAACAGACATCTAAATCTCACCAGTAATAAAGCAATCTAATGCTTACATCACAAATCCATTCTGATACTGTTTTTGATAAAGTAATAATTTCATTCAAAGTCTCTGATACAAAAGGTATAAAGAAACGCGGGGAACCTACACAAAAATATGGTTCTTCACAAAAAACAAAAAAATACTTCTATACTAATAGGGATCTTATAGGTGCACAAAGAAATAACTAAAAACTGGAGACTATTGTTTAGATGTACAGGGTCATTCTACACCAGATACTGATAATACTATCTCCACTAATCCATGTAAGAGATGCAATATATCCAGATCTACAAGCAATATGGTGCAGAAAGCCGACAGAAATGATTGAAGACAAAAACAACAAACAAAATGAACTTTGAATCTCGACCACTTCATTGACCACTAGGCCACACCCTTGAGTGCCATAAATTTGAGTACAAATCATCAATTTGTCTCTAGATTTTACATCTAAACATGGAATTACATGCTTAAAATTGGGAATTTGAGACATAAAACCCTAAAAGCACAAATTTGAGGATTTAGGCATGCAAAAGAACTTGATGTCAGAATGCATACAATTTGAAATCCTCAGCTAATTATGAATTTATTTTCCAGTTTGACTGAGTTGACTAAGGAGTAAGTTTTTTGTTAACTTTGGCTTTAACCGAGAACTCACACAAGGAATTAAGTCCAATAGCCTTGTTTGACATCATTAATTAATCTTTTGCATAGATTGCGCTCATTTAATAGACTTGAAACATGGAAAGACTATTTTTGAAGGTCAAAGATTTAGTTGGATTGAGGTACGTTAAGACTTTGACCTCAATGAGGGTATTTTTCAAATTGATATTGTTTTATATATACAATGCATATGATGGTGTATCGTATCTTTATTTGTTTTTTGATAAAGTAAGGTATTTTACTCGTGCATAGTTTCAACTTGCAACGAAAGAAAAATTGACAAAAGAAACTGGAATAAAGAAAAAAACAAGTTCCTTTACAGTTAGGTAATTTAAGACAAGGGAGCCAATAAACTCCAAAAATTGTTCACTGCAAGATACAGTAGCTGATTTAGACCAGAAAAATGTAAGACTAGACATCTGGTTTTGAGGGGACCCCCAGAAAGTTGGAGCGGACCCCCCCAGTTCCATCAGAAATACACAACCATATTCATCTCATTCCAATATCCAGAGATCAGCCCCAGGCCCAAGGGACATTAGCCAGTCCTCTTTCGCCCCATGTGTCATTCAACTCCCAAATGATCCAGGTTCATTATGTGCATCTTTTATGGTCTGTGGAATCATCTTTTTTACCCAACAAAATGCAGACCACATGATTCCAAAACCAACATCAGTAGCCACCTTGCAGGTGCAAATCAGATGATTCACACAGTTTAGGACTTCGAACAATACTAGGTAGCATCTGTCACAAACTGGAGACCTTTCCTTTGAGGTTGTCTGGTGTCAGCTAACTTCAGGAGAGAATCAGTTAAAAAAATAATCTTAGGAGGCACAATTTCTTTCCGATCAATTTCCAGGGCCAATTGTCAACTACTTGGTTTTGTTGTACCAATCATCCCTGTAGCATTCGTTCACTTTGAAAGTGTCTTTCTACCCCACACATAGTATCTGCCATGTCACTTCAATATTATATCTTGTCCAAATCTGCTAGCAATTCCATTCAGTTGGCATCTCCCAACTCTTGAACTGTCTTCTTGAATAGAATATCCCAAGGTTCCATTTCCTTATGGAGCTATGGGGAAGTCTAATGCAGCAATCTGATACATATAAGGGAGCTTCTCTGTGGGGATAGTATATGAGGTGACGGGTATATATGTGGGTACCGAGGCTATACCTATGGGTTCGCTGTGTTGTATCTTTGCTGTTACATCTCATGACTAAGTTATGCACTCTCACATGCTATGATGATGCTATAGACATCTTATTTTAGCTAGTTTAACACTATAAACGTTCATTTTGGTCGATTACATGTTACATGTTTAGTCATGCACTGTGCATATGTTTGCTTACCTGCATGTGATTCAACTTATATGTGGTTTGAGCTGATGAGTTTGGTGATCCATAACTTGGGTGTCAAGGGTTATACATTCATACTTCTGTGATCTTAGTTGATGAGTCTTGTGTGAGTCACGACATGGGTGTCAGCGTTTACTGGTTCACATTGACATGTGACTTGAGTTGATAAGTCTAGTGTGATCCATGACTTGGGTGTCAGCGTTTATGGAGTTATGGCTCAGGTTATTGCGTGTAGGTACGGATTTGCCCCTCGCGAGTCATTGTATAACCCAAGCATATCAGGCAGCATTCGCAGGTTGGTAGAAACTGACAAGTTCCTGGTTTGTTATGGCACAGGGAGTGCCTATTTAAGTGAAGTTCCAGTTTTTATCATGCATTTTGATTTACACTCTTGTTGATGCATTTTGATTTACACTCTTGTTGATGCATTTTTCATATAAATATTGAATTGTGCATATCAGTATATAAGTCGTTTTGTGCATGTCTAGAAGTGTTGTTCCTGTGCTTCATTATTATTATTGTTAGATATAATAACTGCAAGGGTTTAAAAGTGAGCATCTTCTATATTGACTCTCACCTTCTATCTTGTTGTGGGCGGTAAATGATACTAAGTACCTGTTGGCGTACTCATACTACACTTTTGAAACCATGCGCAGATATAGATTCAAGCTTCAGCAAAGTCCACGAGTGTGTGTCGAAGATATCAGCATTCCAATGATGAGAATCAACTATTTTCGCGTTGTATTTCACTTAGTATTGTCTCATTTAGATTATTCCTTTAAGACTTATTACAATTTGTTGCCTTTGTATTGTGTTTATTTGTATGACTAGTTCTCTTGACGGGTTGGGCTAGGTGTCAGCACAGCTTTGGTAAATTGGGAGTTCTATTGGCATTCTTTATGAACTGCCAGCTAGTTTATGGTAGCTTAGGGTCTTTTATTTCTGTTTTATAGCAAAGTTGTATTTCCTAATTCTAGTAGTTCATGACTTGTGACACCAGTTACTGGGGGTTGAATTGACTATTACCGCGTTATAGACTTGTTATTTCCTCATTAATATTTTGTTAGACTTTATCACAATATGTTGTTTTTGTATCATACTTATTTGTATGAAGTGGTTCACCTGACAGGTTGGGTTAGGTGTCATTACAGCTTAGGTAAATTGAGTCATGACAAATGCCTATCACAGAACTTGGATGAATGAAGTTGAACATTCATGAATATATAGTACCTCAACAGGAGTTGCCAAGATCAGAAGATACTGGATGGCCTCCACGAAAATTCCAGGTTTGACTTTGGCTAGGCCAACAACGCATATAGCTTGTTCATCTCCACTATATTCAGGACAGTGACCATCCCTAAACAACACATGATACCATCAACACAATAAGAATCCACAAAACAAAATATAATGAATAAACCATTAAAAACCTAAAGCTTTAGTTTTTATTTTGTAAATTTTTAGGCAAAGTAAGGATTGTCTTGGTGAAAACAGTAACATAAAAGGAATGTTGTTAGGAAGTACATCCTAGAAAAGGACATAAGTAACTAAATAAAAGAAGATCCAACACATCATGGACCATGTGAACAAGAAACATCAAAATGTCTTGAACTTTATTTCCACAAAAGAAAACCATTCTGAAATTCTCAATACATAGCTCATTCGATGCATAACTTAACTTCCTGAACAAATCTAAAAGTTCTCACTTGATACAAACAGAATCTTGACAGTGGATGACTTAAAAGACGAACTTGGAAGATAAGGTTAGCACATAAAAGTATTTGATAATTGATTCCACAAAGGATATACCATATTTCTGGTAAAAGAAGATCTATCTAATTATCTATGCTCAAAGATCTATACTTAACAATTGAACTTGAAAGACAAGGTCAAAACTCATAAACAATGGAACTCAAAATTGTTTAGTATGTACACATTCACAAACTAAGACATATGAATTTAACACCTCGGGAAATGCAAATATTTTTTTTATTCGCAGCATAGTTAGGTAGATGGTTGTGGTTGAGTTACTCACAAGCTTTGTGCACATTTTTTGTACACGTTAGTGTGATACTAAAGAATAATAGTTAAAATATGTCTGGACTATTGCTGATGGGATATAGAAATCCCGAGCTGGTGTGATATCAATGAAAAACTAATGACATTGTCAATTTTTGTTTACTCTCACCACTTATCGAACCGCCAAAGAAACAATGTGTTGTCCACTGATGCCCAAGCTCTGCGAATTTCAGGAAATACTCCACATAATGCAGTTCCTTCTCCACTGGATGCATTATATCTCTCAATCAATACAGAAGGCAACTCCCAAGAGTCCACGACTTCCACTAAAGGAGGCCACTACAGAGGTAACATAATGAAAAGATTTAGTGCCTTTCCAAAGCAAGATAGAATTAAAGATGTTTGATGTGGTTAAGAATTGCAGTATGAAATCATATCAGGATTGTGAATGTTAATGTCTATAAATATAATTTAAAGCTCTTAAATGGAAATAGTAACATAGGAAACATGATCAACATAATTGATGAGTGTGATTATGACGTTAAATAATTGAAGACCCACAAATCTTACACATGCTACAATCACTTCTTTGGTCAGTTGTCTGAGATTAGATCAAAGCCTTTGTTAAAGAACATGACTTTTTTTTAATAAAGTAAGAGAGATAACATTAACCTAGTGATAAAGAGGGCTTGTTTAACACAGGAAGTATTATAGAAGAAGGGTAGAAAAATGGTTCACAGAGGCTTTTTGTGCAAAATGACGGAGAAACAACACAATCACTTGCTTGACTGTAACTTTACCAAGCCGAGCTGGAATTTCTTCCTTAGCATTTCAAATCTGAATGACAATGCCAGAACATACATCAGTGTACTAAAGAGTGTAAGGAGGGAGGCAGAAAGAGCAAAGGAGATGGTGGATGGTTAATTCCCATCATGTATGTGGTGGTCAGTTTGGAGGGAAGGAATGGTAGATGTTTGAAAATAGATCCAATTCCATTCACAAGGTCAAATGTATCCTTACTTTTTTGGTGTAAACAGTTGTGTATAGTAGACAGAGACCAGATTGTAGAAGAATACAATCTTACCAGTATATTAAAAAAAAAGCATCAAGAAGATGCACAGATTACAAAAGATGGAAATATAAGCTTAAAAAAGAGACAAAACAACTATTAAATTAGGAGCTGATAAAACCCATGAAGGAGTCATAGACTGATTAAAGGGATGAAATTGGCCCAACTAAAAATGCTAAAGAACATGACATTTGGAACGTGCACTATTGTAACTACCAATTACTAAATTACTCCATTAACACAGTTGTTTATAAATATCTTTACTGTATTCTTATACAGGCTTGAGAATATATCCTCCAGCCTTGGTTAAACATATATGTTTTTCTTCTATTTTTTTTCTTATGAGCCTCTGTAAAATAATATGTTCGAAGGAGAATCTACTTTTCTACTTCAAACAGCTTCTTCTACCACTTTTACTCGGTAGAGTGTGATGGGAGAGAGTTACTCCATGCTGCCTGTGACTGTTATTTGTGACTGATTTTAATTTTCTTCAACTGAGCATTTTCAGCTGATTCACGAGAACAAAATGACATCCTTAATAAAATATTACATGCTAAAAGGCAACACTACAATATAAAAACTCATTAAAAATAAATATCCTTCTATTAGTAATATAATAAATACATATTAAATACTCCTTCCGTCCCATTTTATATCATGTAATTCGATTTGGCACAGAGTTTAAGAAAGATAGACTTTTAGAACTTGTGGTCTAAAATGAGTGGTAGATGCTTGTGAGTCAATAAATCATTTCATTAAGAGTAAAATTGATATTTTTTATTTTTAAGTTAAATTGTTACTAAAGTATAGAAACGTGTCATTCTTTTTGGGACTGATAAAAAGGAAAGAGAGTCATATAAATAGGAACAAAGGGAGTATATAAAGGACATAAAGGACAAGCATAAAGGAGCAGTCAGTAGAATGACAACAGTAACAGGCGATTAGTAGGTGATACAAAAGAACTCCTCCTAATAGTGGGTTTACACCAGGGGATAAATTGAGCCCCCTACTTGATGTACCCTTAATAGGGACCAAGCTACCAACACAATATAAGTGAGGGTGTTACAGTAATGATAGTTGATTAATGTTGTGTTGATTGACAAAATTAGCAAAGGTGTCAACCAAAAGTTTGCACGATGGAGAAGCTCTTTAGAGAGTATGGGTTTTAGGATTTAGTAGAACTGAGACTGAATACATTCCTGGAAGGTTTAGTCAACATGAGAAGCGAGAAGTTGATGTGAGACTAGACGGGATTGCGGTGCCAAAATGCAAACAATATAGAAATGTTGGCTTCTTGTGTCAAGAGCATGGAATGATAGATGAAGATGTTACATTGTACTCATAGGATTAAAATCAGATGGTGCAAATGGAGAACTTTTGCTAAGTTGTTATGTGAAAGAAGACCTAGGTGAAAGAAAAGCTATATGGGATAGATGTAAGACTGACAACGGTATATGGTAGTAAATGTTGGTCTATTAAAATCCAACATATCCGCAAGATGAGTATTGTCGAGATGTGAATGTTAAGATGGATAGCGTCATACAAGATCGGATGAGAGTAAAATGATTCAGGTAACTTATCCAAACTTATTCTGGACTTGGGCATAGTTGTTATTGTTCTTATTGTTGTATTAGTAATATAAATTTACATAAAGATACACACGCCTAATTACTGCAATTTGTCACAAGTAATCTTCACTTCGACTGAAAGTACCAGTTTCAAAAATAAACTTCACTTTTGACTGAAATTTACCAGTTTCAAACTTCGCTTAGACTGGTATCAAGAAAGTAAATAAACAGATCCAAAATTAATGTTCCACTTGGGGTGGCAATGAGGGGTTTCAGAAAAAAAGACCGGGTCTTTTAACAAGTGAAACACGACAACACAATGCAGCGACAGTCCCTTGGCTGGAAAACTCTTTACAATCCAAGACTGAAGATCTTAGGAAGTCTCAACTTCCAATTCTGAGGGACTCTGTCAGGAATAACAAGACGCACACCTTTGGGAATACTCACACGTCTTCATGAAATGAAGTCAGGTTGACAGACAAACAACAAAACTTTTTTCCAATCTTTAGAACTCTATAAATTGATAAACAATATCTTTAGAATCCAAGGATAGCAACTAAAAGTGTTCTTTAATATCTATGGCATTTGGATGGAAAAAAATGGTTGCAAAATCTTTTTCCAATCTTCACAACTTTCTATCATTTGGTTGTCTTTTGGAAAGACCAGAACCTTTCTGTCCAAGCTTTGTAAAAGTGAAAAATTACAACAACAAGAGGGCTTATCAAAACTGGTTCCCCACCTCTCCAACCAAAACCCAATTTATCATTGCACACAGAATCTTAAATCTTCAAAATAAAGGTGTTCTTTAATATCTATGGCATTTGGATGGAAAAAAAGGGTTGCAAAATCTTTTTCCAATCTTCACAACTTTCTCTCATTTGGTTGTCTTTTGGAAAGACCAGACTTTTCTGTCCAAGCTTTGTAAAAGTAAAAATTACAACAAGAGGGCTTATCAAAACTGGTACCCCACCTCTCCAACCAAAACCCAATTTATCTTTGCACACAGAATCTGAAATCTTCAAAACTCCATTTAACAAGCAATGAAACCTAAAATCGCAAAATTTGATGAAATGGTTAGTTACCTCACGGGGTTGAGCAGTATAAGGATGACTAGCATATCTAGAAGCTTCCAATGCATCTTCAAGATCGATTTGAGAAGCTACATCACGGCCAATGCGGTCACTAACTACAAGTCCGGCATTAGTAACATCACGCATTACAATCTCATTGTCCCCAGACATATTCGCTCCAAAGGGCTTCAACTGAGCTTAACTGCAGTAGTGCTAATCCAAGCCCTAGATGGAACTATTTGTAAATTCTACAGCACTGACCAACTGCAAAATTGAACTGGAGAGTATGAAGGGGAGTAGGGTTTTAGTCTTTGATTTGACTAGTATAAAACAAAAAAATATGTACATGTGAAAAATATTAAGATTTGAATTAAAATACTAAAGTCTAATCGAAAATTTATTTGAATGTTAACATTAACTATTATAATGATTAAGATTGTTTGTTTTCGCTATATTTGAAGTATAAAATTTATTTTTATTTAAAATAACATAATAATAAAATATTTTTAAAATAATGAATGGTAAGTATTATTAGAGGTTTGGGGTTTGAGTTTCATGATTACGGATTCGTCTTTGTCAGAGAGGTGAAAAATTAAAAAGAAAATTATTATGTTAATCAATTTGGGATGGTGTTAACTGTGCATACTATTTTATGGTATAGTGATTGTCATTGTTATTAATAGCGGCGACTGATAATTAGTGGTGGAATAATATTAATATCAGTTTGGAATGGTGTTAATTGATGATGTTAACTATGAATGTATCTTATGGAGTAGTGATTGCCAATAACGATTATTCGTAATTATTAATGGTTACGGTTGATATTTATAGTGGAGTAATACTAATAACTAATGATGATTAACAATATATTATATCGACTAGTGATATTAATTATCGATATTGATGAGCAGATGTAACCAGTGATCGTTTGTGATGATGACAAATGGTGATAATGATTGATTATGATGATAGTAGTGATTGTGGTTAGGCTAAGGATGGTGAAGATTGGCGGTGGTAATGATTGTAGTAGAAATAATGGTTGTGGAAGTAGAAGAGTGGTGGTGAATTGTAATCTTTGTAAAAATTCTTAAATACGCTTCTAATGAATTCGTTAAGTGGTTGTAAAATGAAAAAAACACTCTTAATGAATTCGAAACACATAAAGCAACTACGGAAACAAATGCAATTGTTGCATATGGTTCAACAACTATCATATTTATTTATCATAATAAATGTCGTATTTGTTGTTGCAAATAATGTTGAATCAACTATGACTGTTATTCTATTTTATCACAAATTTTCTCTATAGTGATGCTTTTTCTTTTTAATTTTAAAATTGTAATATATATTTTTAGGTCTTAAAGCCATTTATGGAGAAACAAAATAGTATTAATAATTGCATATTCATGGTGAATAAATCGAGTCCAATAATATTATAATGGATGTTGAAATGGTAGAGACATAATAGAAACTATAGTAATAGTTGTGCATCAAGATATATCATATGATTATTTAAGTATAAAATTACTACAAATTGTAAATTAAATTATGAGCTGAAAGATGTTTTCATCATTTAAATACATAGATATGGTGAAAAATAGAGTAGCGCCCTTTTTAGAATAAAAAATAATATTATTTTGTATAAGATTGCAATTTTCATGGTAAATAATTTATTTCAATACCAAAAAATGGTATGAATATGGTTGGGTTAATATAAATATTCTAGATAAATAAAATTTTGGTAAGCATATTTTTACTGTGGACATCCAATCTTGACCCTCTCCGACAATAATTAATTTCTGAATTTTTTAATTTTCAAACGATTTAGAATGATTAGTTTTATAAAATTCAAATAGGTTTCAAAGTTATTTTAAGTAACTTCAGTCGATCTTTTATAGTATTTTGAATAATAAATATATTTAATATAATTATATATGTAATTATTATATTTTATAAATATTTGAAAATCATATCAAAAGATTTCTAGATTAATATATACATTTTTATTAATTTAATTTTAGTTTGAAATGATAGTTTAATGTGACATTAATTCGTTTGATTTAAAATTAATTATTATAAAGTAGTTAATTATTTTATTTCATTAAGATTAAAAAGCTCATTAATTGATATTAATTCTTCTTATTTTATTTTTTTAGCTGAATTCGCCAATTTAATTCAATTTGGCTTAAATTTCAACTTAAATTGATTACAATTGTAATTCAATATTTATTTTGTAATTCAGAAGAATAAATTGATCTCATTCAGAAGAATCTATCACCAACAATCTCATTATTTTCGGAATATATAAACCTCTTTCTTCTTCATTGTTAGGGATTAAAGTTTTTCTTGAACAATCGATTTTTACATTTAAAGAATATTGAGTTCGATTTTTCTTGCTCTAAGTCCTAACAAGGCCCTTTGTAGAGTTGATTTGAGTTTTCGAGTCAGTTGTTCAGGATGTTACCTTTACTCGTTTTGTCTCAGGTTCGCTGCCCCAAGAACGGTGTGTCCCAAAATAAATATTGTCATCTACAAATGAGTATTAATGTTTGTCAGATTATTGTGAAGAAAATTTGATCTTATTATTGTTTTACTTATTTAGTTAATTTTAGTGAGTATCCAATTTTAGTTAATTACTAATCCTTATTATATTTTTTTTGCACATGATCTTTCTCGATTTAGATCCATCTGACTCTCTCTTTCACCCCTCGTCTCAATTTGGTTTGTTAAAAAATGCAAATGTTCAAGCTTTCATATGCGTGAATATACATCAATATGCATTAATTGTATACGCTGTATATAAGGGCAGAAATGGGTCAAACACCCTCCTAGATTTCAGTTTTTGTATTGTAATGTAATTGGGCCAAAGGCCCATTTATTTATTTATTTTATCATGGAAAAAATTAGTAATTAGTTATTAAATCAATAACATGGGCAACTTTCACATATAGCAAACAAAAAAATTTCATATTTGTATGTATAGCAACCTGTGCATAATGGCGATCCATAGCAAACCTAAAATTGTATAATTCGCTATACATATCAATGTATAATTCGAATGGCCTAAATTGTTATAATTCGCTGGCATATTTCGCTGCAATTGTATAATTAGCTTTGCATACAGTTGAATCGAATTAAAATGTATGTAGATTGCATAATATAAGTGTATAGCAAGCAGATATATGTTTGTGCTTTACAAAAACAGAACACAATATATACACTTCTTATGATAACAGCTAGAAAAAATTGTCTTTCACTGCAATTGTATAATTCACATTGTATTAATTCTTTGGGCATTTTTCTCTGCAATATTTGAAGTAGTTAAAAGTTTGTAAAATTATTAATTAAGTGGTATAACACGAAGATATACTTTTTGCATGTGTATATACAATTTATCTCGCTTATACAAAAAACAGAACATAAATTATACAATTCTTGTATAATAAAGCCGAGAGAGGCGGAGAATGGAGAGAGTGGGGAGAGCGCGATTCTGGGAGAGCAGAGCCTGAAAAATTTTTTTGCAACGTTGCTATGGAGCACCATTAAATCAAACCCTAGCTTATTCCATTTAATTTAGGTTATTAGTTTGCTATTCATATACAATTGCCCATTAATTTAATTAGTATTAGAAAATTTCTTATTTTAAAAAATAGTAGTTAACATGTCAAAAATGTCATTATTTTGAAAAAGAATATGTATCCTAATTAAACCCCTATTATATAAATTAAATAAAACTTATTTTTAACATGTGTTAAGTGATTATTAGTGCGTGACTTACAAATATTTTTATACCAGTGGTATTGGCTGAAAAATGGGGTATACATACTACTGTGAAATTGTTCAATGAAATAATAGAACACCCACAAAGTTAAAGTGTCTTTTTAAAAATTCGGAACAACTTCCTTTTCTCTAATTATAACAATTACTTAAACAGATGCAACAATCATGAAAATAAATGCAAAATTACTGTGTTCTTACAAAATATCAATGAATTTTTTTGTTTCTTAAAAGATGAGTATACTATAAAATGGTCTCTTTCAACTTTCTTATAATTCTAAGGTTGATGTCAACATATTGTATTCCAACCAAGGATAGATGTAAAAAAGTAGATTCCATTACATGAATGAAAGTTGTTGGTAATGAGAAAAAGGGAAATGCTATATTTTTTTGTTATATTCGATATTCGATATTTATGTTAAAAGTCATATTTAATATTCGCAGTGAAATTAAATTTAAGTTCAGACTGAGAAGTGTCATATTAGAGAATAGATATAAATCACTCAGTGATTTCATTTCTAGTAAAACTCAAACTCAATGTCTTTTTTTTATCAGTCCATTACAATCTTTGTTAGTGAAACTTTGGTTCTTTAAAGCCTCATTCATAGATTTAAAAAAAAAAATCAAACTTGAAATATTTTTAAAAGTGCTCACTATTAAATCTTAATCTTACTTTCATGTCTAAACACTACTTTCTTGGACTTCAACTTCACATACTACCTTTTCTAAAGAAATAAAATAAATTTCAATCAAATCATGTTCAAACATCTTTCAAGTATATTTGTTTACCTTAATACCAAAGTAGACCAAGCCAACACAAAAGTGAAAAAAAGCAAACTACACATTTATTTTATTTTCATTCTTTTAAAAGGTGATGACTTATATCCCACAACAAAGTAGAGAGTGATGATATCACTTTTTAACATAACAATTCCAATGTTATCATACTTGCATTAGTACCCCCAAAGTACACACACAAACACACATAAACCTAGTGAAGAATAAAAAGAAAACAAAATGACATGAAAAAGGGGGTTTGGAGGATTTTTTTTTTGGGGGGGTGGTTGAATGGTAGCGGAGGCAGAAAGGAGATCACGAACACTTATCAAACTTATTTTTTCTATTTCAAAAACTTATTTTTTCGAAATATTTTAATCAATTAATGCGAAAGTGTTTCTGTTTCATACTAAACACAACCTTTTTATGTGAAATAAGTGGAAATGCATATCAACAAAAATAATGTAATTTAGCTTTTCAAATATTTGATGCCACTTAAGGTGAAAGAAAAAGCTTATTTAAATTATTGTATATTCTTCAAAACATTCAACTTTTTAATACATAGTAACATTGGATCATGAAATTTCTTCAAAAGAAAAAGGTTAAAGATTCAATTATAATTCTTTTTTTTTTTATTGAAGACTTTTTGAAAAGTTCAATGCTTTGTCCTGGATGTTTATTGAGCTAAGCAATGTTTGCTTTTTTTTTTATTTAAAAAAAACAACTATATATGATCATTCAATAAACAATAGAATTTTTTATTTTATTTTATTTTATATATTTAGAAAGTTGATCTTTAGAAAGCAACACTTGGAAGACAATGTTTTAGGTAAGGGAAATATGTTTCATTTTTTAAATTTTTAATACTATAATGATAAGGTCCTCATCAACTAATCAATACATGGAAGTTATTCCTAATTCAAATCTACACACAAAAAAAAAGAATAAAATTGCTCTCTCTGTCTACTTTTATTTATTAAATATGCGTTTTTCAAAAATTAATTTGCGTATTTCAAAGTTAAATTAGATTATATTAATTTAATATTTTAAATAAAAAATTTAAATATTCAAAAAAATATACGAAAAGTACTACATATTGCAATTTTTTGCATATCAATATGATGAAAAATATATTATACTCCCTCCGTTCGGAATTGTTTGTCATGTTACGCTTGTCGAAAGTCAATTAGACTAATTTTCAAAGATAAATTAGATCACATTAATTCGATTATTTAAACAAAAAAATAAGATATTTTAAAACTATATGAAAAATACTATAAATTACAATTTTTTTGCATATTAATATGATGAAAAAAATTATCTTAAAATGTTAGTCAAAGTTTTTATAGTTTGACTCTAAAAATAGAAATCATGACAAACAATACCGAACGGAGGGAGTAACATATTAATTAAATTTTTTATAATTTAATTCTAAAAATAAAAACTATGACAATAGTAGACAGAGGGAATATTAATGTACTCTCTACATAATTGTCTTATTTCTATTTTCATTCAAGTTATCAAACTGATTTCATTCTTAAATTAGTACTTTGAAGGCCTTATAATTAAAGAGACTCTCTAAACATGTAGTTACAACTAATTTTGTCAGCATAAAAATCTGTATATTGTATTTGAATCATTTGTATCAATCCATATCTTATTAGGGGAATTCAACATCCTTGTGGAGGTTAATCCAATTATCCAATCGAGGAATAACTGGCTTAAATTATATTTATCATGATTCAAACTCATATCACATATTATATGTTTTAAACGTATACCTCACGCTATACGATTTCAAAGTAAAAATGCAAAATTTAGTCTTCACTAGAAAAGAAAGTTAAGCCATTGATTAGGTAAAGTGTCCATGACAAGAAGAAAATAAATATCATGTCAAATGGATTTAAATATTGAGTAAAATGACATAATTTTATGTAGATCCAAGTCCTTATTAGGCTTAAATGACATGGACTATGGTAGACCAAGACTAGAAAGGCACACATATATTTTAATTAATTAATAATATGATTTTGACATTTCATTTTCTTTTATAGTGCTTCCAACTTCATTTGTTCTTTTTTAATTATTCCATATTTAAAATATACTTATTTCATAATTATTTATACGTAACTATACAAGCGAAAAGAAACAAAACATTTTCTATTGAGGATATATTTAGCTTGGCGCTTAAATTTAAAGTCATTGATTAACTATCGAAGAGTGACTAGAAGGGAATAAAGGTATTTATCTGAATTATGCAATGAATGGTGAAAATAATAATTGAAAGTCATGTATTATAGCACGACTAGAAAGAAATTATATATTCTTTGAAAATTTTGACAGAGTTATGAATTCGTTCACGACTGAAGTAAATGATCGTGTCAAGAACCGTGAACCATCAACAAAAATATTATTTATCGATAAAAATTCTAATATTTTATCCGTATAATCAATCACCAAGTTTTTTTTTTTGATATTTTCGCTTCAAAATGTGGCCCTTTTAATATTAATATATGGTATGGTAAGATATAATATTAAAAATTAATTTCAAACAAAATAAAACTACTTTTTTTTTGTCATAAAATAAAATTAAACTGTTAATTTCAAAGTCTTTTTTCCCCACTTCATTTTATTTTATGAGAAAAAGTGAAATAAAGATTCCATTAATTGTGATTTTCCATTGGATATTTGTAACGCAAAAAAGATGAATATATAATAATTATTTTTATTGAATATGCTTTACTTAAAATGGCCCCACGCGCTTCCCTTTTTACTTCAATAAAATTATTTTTGTAATTTTATTTAGTAATTTTTTAAAATATTTAATTATAACATATTTTATTGGATATTTGATATATTATAATTATTTTTATTGAATATGCTTTACTTAAAAAATTTAAGTCTTTTAGTGTGCCTATTACCTAGGCAAATATAAATAAGTTAATCACTTTAAATAAAATATGTTAATTTAATTATATACATTAATTTTGATAAATAAAAAAATCACATTTTGATTGATAATGATGTATATAATTTAATAAGCAGATATACACGAGCAACTATTTTTTCTTTCAAAAATATTTATCATGTATTCAGATGCTCAATCAACTTATTTTCTTTATTAAATAATTAATGAAAATGATAAATACTATGAACAAATAAAATTTTGTATGTGTATGGGGTAGGGGTTATGAAACTCTCACATAATTTAGATATATAATTAATAATTTCATCACAATTTATATATATTTCATATCTTATTGTTAAAATTTACTAATAAGTTTAAGGGATCGGCGTCATCGATACGTTTTCATTATTATTATGAAAAAGTTTTGTTTAAAAGTACTCCATTAAAATATCCCAAATAAATAGCTTTTAAGTAGCTATTGGAATATATGCTTTTTTAGTGATATTTTTTTATTACAAAATAGATTTCCAATTTTTTTTTAAATTTTTGAGCATTTTATATTTGACAACTCAACATAAAGCTTTTGCACAAGCCATGATTTATAAATTTTGATAATTTGAACATAATCATAAGGTAACAACCTAATAAAATAATTAGCTCCATAATTTCATCATTGTTTTTTTTAGCAACATTTACATATTTGTATTTAGGTAAAAAGTAAAAAGAAAAAACATAGTATAACTAATTATTCAAAACGTAATTGTGGTTTTTTTCCAAGAAAATGAGAGCTTGCGGATAAGAAAATAAAGTAGAATCATATTACATAAAGGAAAAGACTTTAGCAATTAATTAATTGATCAATTAAAATTTTAATATTTAAAAAAAATTAAATTTCACTCGTCCGAAACTTATAGGTGACAAACATTCAAAATTTATTTATTTAAAAAGTACCTTTTTTAATACAACTATTTTTCAAAACAAACAAACTTTTTGAAGAATCATAATTCATCTTTAGCTAATTAATATTAATATTAATATTAAAGCAACAATTCATGCTCGATCAAAATTTTATTTTCTTAAAAAAGAAAAAAGAACACTTTTTAAACCTATTAAAACAATTTATTTCTACTGCATAAAATATTACAAAAAAAATTTAACAAAAAACTCAGTTCTTTATTCCAAGCAATTTTGATATTTTAGTAAAAAATAAATTCTTCACTCAAATAAATAAAAAAAGAAAAAAGTTATAAAAATATCCTTCATTTCCAATTTTTCGTGCTGAACACAGTCTATAAAGCGCGTGACTAAAACATAGTCACAGTAAGTCCCTGTTTGGCAAATGAGAATATTTTTTCACAGTTTCCAAAGTTTTTATAAGAAAATTCAAAATCCAATACATAAAATTCAAAACTTTAGACTATAATTAGACTTTTGTCTGAAAATAATTTTCACAGCCAAAAACTCACCGGAAACCACCACTCAAGAAAACAACACTAGTAGTATCATATATGCAATTTTTTTTTACTTTATAGAGAGAATTTTTTTTCAAGAATCTTGAAAATTTAGAGTTTTATGATGGTGGGGTTTTTATGAAAAAGTGATTGGTTGTGTGAAAAAGGGTGTATTGGGTGGTGGCTGATGAAGCTAAAGGAGTGAGCTTTTGAGTTTTGGAAGAGGAAAAGGGAGGGACGACGTCGTTTTGAAGTTGTGTAGTGATGAAGATTCTTGTTAGATTCCTTTTTATGTTATTGGTGATCTTTAATCCTAATGGTATTGTTTAATTTTCATTTTATGTTCAATTCTTTTGTTTTGTTTGATGGGGTTGTTGTAGTTTTTTTATGTATTTTGGATTGTGAATGATGGGGTTGTTTCTTTCTTTCTTTTTTTGAATCTTGGAACTTTGTTGTTTTTTTTTCTTTCATAAAGTTTATTTTTTTGATGCTGATTGGGAATCAAGTAAATGGTTTGCAGATTTGATCAATATGCTGTAGTACTTGTTCATGTGTGATTTATGATTTCAAAATTTAATAGTAACTAAAAATTCCTCTCTATGAGGTTGCGGTGAAGTCCGTGTACACTCTATCTCCTCAGACCCAGGGATTACAAGTAGGCGGGGTGGCGTCCTTAGGTTGCCGGTTCTGTTGTTTATTTTTTTTTTTTTTTTTTTTTTTGTTGTTGTAATAGCTAGAAGATTAACATAGTGGACAATGAAACCTGGATCTTCTTATTGTGTTTTGTGTATGTGTACTTAGCTATTTTCTGTTTGATCTTGCTGCAGTGGAATTTGGTTGTAGCCTTTTTCTTTGCTTATGAGAATGGATTGGTATAGCAGCCTTATTTTTATACTTCAGTAGTGTAAGGTTATTAAGCTGGATAACTGATGAATAGGCAAATTGTTGTTTGATGTATTTATTGTGATTCCATTAGAAACTGACTGGAGAAGTTTCCTGCAAGTTTATGTTAAATTTAATTTGGTAGACTGCTTATCATGTAAAGTCGATTCTTGTGGCTTGATAGGCTGGTCGAAATGTATAATTAGACTCGAGTTAACAGAAGTAGTTGCAACTTTTATATCTGCATTCTTTCTCAGACGCTTTGGATTGTTAACATTTCGTGTGGAATTTCTTTGTACTAAATGCACTTTTTTCACCTTCTTGTTTCAGCCCAACAGACTGCAAGAGCGTTCACAGGAACGTATGGTATTAATTACGGAAGAATTGCAGATAATATCCCTTCACCTGATAAAGTGGTTAAACTTCTTCGGGCAGCAAAGATTAAGAATGTTAGAATTTATGATGCAGAGCCTAGTGTACTTAATGCGTTTAAAGGAACAGGGCTTGAGCTAGTGGTTGGACTTCCGAATGGGTTTGTAAAAGAAATGAGTGCTAATGCAGATCATGCTCTGACTTGGGTAAAAGATAACGTGAAGGCATTCCTTCCTGATACCCGCATTGTTGGCATTGCTGTTGGAAATGAAGTTTTGGGGGGTAGTGACAATGAACTGGAGGTAGCCCTTCTGAATGCTGTAAAGAATGTATACAATGCAACAAAAAAGCTTGGGATAAGTGATGTTGTTCAGATATCGACTGCACATTCGCAGGCTGTTTTTGCTGATTCATTCCCTCCTTCTTATTGTGTATTTAAAGACGGTGTTGCTCAGTTGATGAAGCCACTTTTAGAGTTCTTCTCGAAAATTGGATCTCCGTTCTGTCTAAATGCTTATCCATTTTTGGCTTACACGTACAACTCAGATAAAATAGACATAAATTATGCTCTTTTTCAGCCAAATGAAGGCATTGTTGACAATAAAACTCATCTACATTATGATAACTTGCTCGATGCTCAGATTGATGCAGCATATGCAGCTCTAGAGGATGCTGGTTTCAGGAAAATGGAAGTCATAGTTACTGAAACAGGCTGGGCCTCTGATGGGGATGAGAATGAACCTGCTGCCACCCCAAGTAATGCTAGAACATATAATTATAATCTGCGTAAAAGGCTCGCCAAGAGGAAAGGAACTCCATTGAGGCCGAAAAAAATGTTGAAGGCATATATTTTTGCACTCTTCAATGAGTATCAAAAGCCAGGTCAATCATCAGAGAAGAACTTCGGACTCTTCAAAGCTGATGGTAGTATATCTTATGATGTTGGTTTCTCTGGGCTGCAAGATATTTCAGCTGCATCTTCGCTTTTGTCTATGAAGGTATGAGGCTCTTTTGTCCTCATGAAAAAGTTTCTTCCATTTGCTCGACTTTTCTCTGGGCGTTAGTCATCCTTCATGTTCTAGATAATGATCCGGTTCATTAAAAATAGAGTAATCTTTATTAATGCATATTATAAGAGTTCAGACTTGTGAAAAGGCGTTACATTTAATTTTAAAATGTACATGAGCAGATACTTTTTCTAGGTGTTTCGACATGCTTATAGAATGAGTCTGGTATTCAACAGCTATAGCATGGGATAGTTTTCCTAATGCTGTGTGGACAACCATGTTTCTTACCGTAAAGAACAAGAAGCCTTTTCTAAATCTATTGGCAGGAGTAGGACTGGAAAGAGATTGAGAGTATGTAGCAGAGTTGACGAGGGGGGTGAAAGGGGTTAGATCCATTGGCTAAAACTAGACTTCTTTTCTGTTACTGAGTACTTCAGAAGCTTCTTGTTCTGGTACTTAGAACTTTTATAGAAAGAGGAAATGAGCAGACGGAAAAAAAGAAAAGGAAATAAGAGGAGAAGGCAAGTAAGTTTGTAAAGTTCATCACTTTGAAGTTTATGGTTTAAATTGTCTTTTCAGATCTGGTTTTGATAAGTGATGTATTATGATCATTTTCAACATGGATATCATGCTGTTTTTGGTGTCTCCGAGACTGTTGGTGCCTGAGTTGGAACTTTGGAAATACTGGTAAACACTTATTGAGTGGATCAACAGCTTGAAAGGAAAAAAAAGAACTTTAATAAAGTTTAAAAAAATACTCTAGTCTAAGGAAATTAGGCATGGTGATTTGAATGGAACTTCCAGAAAGATTTACTGGTTTTGTTTTCTCATTTTGGAGCATTATAGAGGTGCTGATAAGCTGACATGAAGAACTTAGTCTGTGGTGAACTTGTTGAAAAATAGTCATTAATGTACTTTATGAAGAGATAGGTTAATAGATTTGCCGTGGAAGCAGAAGTATGATTGATCTGCTGCTTTCTTTTGTTAGGACACATCCCTCATAAGTGTTTTGTCATTCCAACAAACAAGTCAAATGAGTTTGTGTCAACTTGTCACGTGTCCTCTCCCTGCTCTACAGTTGTTGAATCCAGTTGATGAATGGGCACTCTTATCACATCTGATGTATTTGAGAAGCTTTTGCAGTAGCTATCTTACCAATGATAACTCAACTTTACTCCTTTTTCATTTTGGATTGCTCCAGTCCTTGATCATTTTGGAGGAAGCTAGTTTTTCTTCCTCCCCCATCATTTCTCCCTCTTGCTCCTTTGTTGGGGCTTTCACTTTGATGAGGTCAGTTGATTTGTGTACTTAGAGTAGCTTTACCCGTGCACTTGTAGAATTTGTTGCAGCACTAAAAATTAACTTTTTGGAACATGCATCAATTGAGTTTCTAGCAAGCCCTTCGATTTGCTACTGTAGCTCATTGACAAACAAGTTGTTGCTATGAAGATTTATGTTTTTTATGAAAGATAGTTTTTGTTTGTCGACTTGTTCCTGCTCCTTCTATTCATATATGGGGTTGTTACTTCATGGTAGACTAGATTTGTCTCGGTATTTGAGTTGTTTGAGACCAATCTATAATGTAGGGAACTTTTCATTCTAAACTGTAATGTTCATTCCATCTATGCTATGCAAACAACCTCTCTACCTTTACAAGGTAGGGGTTAGGCTGCATACACGCCACCCTCCTTAGGCCTCACTTGTGGGATTATACCGTATATTATGTTATTGTAGTAGAAGATATCTCATTCTTGTTAAGATACCCTTCCATTTTTTCTGAAGCTTGATAACGGATTCCCGAGCACATTCTTAGCTATACTAGTTAACAAAGAATATGAAACAACCATAGCAGATTTCTGCATTTTAATGTCCTCTTCTGCAGTTTTTTTTATGTCACATATCATTGTGGACTTACACATTTTACATGCATACAAATGTTTCAGGGAATGCAAGCTCAAGGGTACTATTTGTCAGCGACAGCAATCACAACTTCAATATCGATTCTTCTGTCGAGGTTATGACAACATTTTTTGATCTCTCATCTTATACGAATTACCAGATTAGCGTCTCGTATTTCCTAGTTACAGAAACTGCTACATCAACAAACATTAGGAAATGCAGTCTCTTAGATCTTCATCGCTAGTCGACCATGGAGATTGCTGATTGTTTTTGAATTTTTCAGCAATGCACTATCAGTATATATGAAATAAGTTCTTTCTTGGTTTATCTTGTCTTAGTCTTGCTGGTTCTTAGTATTCTTATGTAGATTTTACGTTGTTATATGCAATGACGGTATATAGAACTTTTACACCAGATCAATTTAAGTACCATATCAGACACAATATGAAAAGTTACATGTTGTTTTAGGTCGACTTAACTTGATGGGGTAAAGAATCTATACATTGTTAGTGTGTTGATTCAGAAACATACGCTAGGTCGGTTGGACAGGGAGTTAGATCAGACCAACGGTCCTACTCTGCTTTATACTAAGAGAATGTGATTGAGTTTGACTCCGTTGTACTATTCATAGATTAATGAGAACGTATAAAAGTTTTATTTGCCTTTGTTATTTTATGAGTCTCTTGCTTTTTGCGTATGACATCGCCTCTTCCTTTGGTAGCATTTACTAATTTGAAACTTCATTTGAAATCCATATTTCGATTTAAATGTTTTCAGAAAAAAATGTTTTTTTACTTATGTGGATCCTATTTAAATAGGAAGTTGACTTAAAACTCTTGTTATTTCTTTTATTCAAAATTAAATGAGTAAATATCAATTTAGGAAGGTACTTTAATTAATTTTCTTCTTAATCAGACAAAAATATTGACTAATTTGTGCATGATCATTAAAAACTCTCAATTGATAAGTCAATTACTTGTTAAAACTATAAATTGAGAACCAAATAAACAAATTAAAATAAATTGTTATCTAGAACTATTCTATAGGTCAACAATTTTGAACCACATAACTAGAAAATTGACTAAACATTTCATTGGAATAGGCTTTAAATGATTTGAATGACCTTAGATTAAGATCTTAAACAAGTAAGGTAGGGACCCTAATTATTGAAATGTTCATTGTATGAGATACACTAATTATTGTCAAGAGTAATAATAATAAATAAAAGTAAAAATTTAGTATAACAGATAAGTAAAAGTGAATAAAGAGAAATATATAATGTTTTATTTGCATACGAGAGGTTTATTATGTTATTCTGTTTCACTGCTAGAAAGTAGAAACAAAGATGGATCCTAATGATCAATAAAAATAGTGTTATTTTTCTACCTATTTTTCACCGAACCATCTCACTAGGATAACTCATGGTGAAAATTAAATAGTTTCTGACTGAAACACCGAGAAAACTTCATAATTTTGTTTTCGTTCTAAAATATTATGATTTTTTCTTTTCTCAATGATTTAATCAAAATATTTGTGAAAATGATATTTTCAAATGAGAAGTTTCACTAAGAAAATAATGATCATTTAGCAGTATTTATTGTTCTTTTATTTTATATATAATATATATTTGATTCTTTTATTTTATTCTTCTGAATTTTCCCCCACCTTTCGAATGTTGTAAAAGGGCATTCATTGGCCTATAAAAATCATCAAATTTTCTCTAATATGAACAACTTTATTCTCCCGAATACGTACGTTATGTTTAATCAAAACTCCTTACAAGCAAAATGAGGAATAAATATGAATCTTTCTCAAAGTATATTTTTAATACATAAAATTCATTAATATTTTAAATCAACAGTACAACGAAACAAAATTAAACAATTTCTAATAGCATTGGAGACAACTTCCAACATGGTAATTGATGTAATGAATTGGAATACTTCATGTTGCTCTTTTAGTGGTCCAAAAAGTTGTTTTTTTTCCAAAGATATGATAAGATATTAAGATGCCCCCTTTGATTAAGTCTCTTTCATTATTAGGTGTGAAAAGATGCAACTAAAATAGGTCAAAAGTTTTTGGTGTAAAATACACAAAGGTGCCACCAAGCCATGTTTGATTGGTAAAGTAGTTGAATTGGCTTTAACTAAATTGTCATAATTTATATTGTGAGATATTTAAAACATATAGCATATGAAAATGATTTGATTTTTGTGTGAAGTATGGTATGACTTGCTTAAGTTAATTTAAGATATTTTATTTTATTGAAATTGTAAATTTGATAAGATGATTAAACTTTGAACATTTCTTTTTATTGATGTTATAATCTTTGGCAAGATTTTAGTAATATTGGTTTACATATAATTTGAACATCTCTATTGGTATTCAATAATATTGGTTTACAACTTTCATGAATTTAATTTCTTGAAAATTATTTAAATTTTCAACTAACTGTTTTCTCTACTCAATTGACTCCGTCCATCTCTTAAAAGAAGAGGGTGTGTCCGCTTCCAATTTTTTCATATTCAGTTGACTTAAATAATTTGAAAAGTATTTTACAAACGAATTTATTTCTATCAATTTATAGAAAATGACTTATATGCTAAAACCTCTTTCTACCACACCATCCTGATCACCTAATCTTGCCAAACGATCCGACCTCTAGACCCTCAATCTACGACCTCATAATGCAACCTACCCCCACCCAGATCAACTCAAGACTTGACCTGGCTCACTCAAGTTGGGTCCGCCCCATCCTGGGACCAACCTAGACTCGACTCCAGCTCGACCCTAAACCATTATCTGATCTTTGACTCGATTGAGACTTATCGAACCAAGACTCAACCAAGTTACAGGTTCGTGTCAAGGTCGGGTCTCAGGGTCGTGTCTTGGATCGGGGTTGGGATATCAATCTCAATCTCAATCTCAGGTTCGTTTCAACATTGGGGTCGAATCTTAGGTCGGTGTCATGTCGAGGGTCAAGTCTTGGTTGAGTCGGGAGACGAGTCTTGATTTCAAATCATAATATTTACCTATATTACATGTAAATGTCTTTGAAATACTAACTGAACATTATGTGTATATATTATTTTATTTTTTATTTTTCTACTTACTGAATACATCCATCGCATAAAATAAGATAAAAGGAATTTTTTTTTTCTCTTAAAAAAGAAGAGAAGAACAAAGACGACTTGGACTTTATACATTTCAAAGATGGGGTTTAGACGTCAATCAAGTTAAACTAGTATCATGCCAAGTGTGTTGAAGTTGACGTTTGAGCTTGACCATTCCATTTTGATTAAATGGACTCATATTTTTTGTATCAAATTTGAGAAATCGTCTTTTTTACTTCGTAAAGATAAAAATAAGATTGATATATGTTTTGTTATTATTTTTAAGCTTCATTTATGAAGAGGAAAATATTTTCTCATTTTCAAACTTTATTCAGAACGGAAGAAGTGGAGTCAGAATTAGGACATAACTTTAGTATGAAAAACATTTTCACATCCCCTTTCTTACCATTAAGTCGTCAACCACCAATCAGTTGATAAGAGGTTTATAAATTAATATACATATATATTCATTTAATTTTTTTAACACAACCACAAAATCTACAAAAAAAAACTACAAAAATCATTCAAACCCTCGAACTCCCATTTAGCTTTGTATTTGATGAAAGTTAATTCTATCATCTAAATACAAATAATGAAGTAAAATAATCTTAAAACAATTTAATACTCATAAGTACATAACGTAAAATCTCACATTTTATCGCGAGATTATTATTGTTATTTTACTAACCAAACTACATCTTAAATGAAAACATGTGTGATGATGGTATGTGTAAACATGACATGTGAATATTTTTTTTTTCATTTTGACTAATTGGTGCAGATAGACTTAACCCATAAATATTAAAATAAAATACTATTATATTAATTTTCTAAGAAGTTGAGAATTTGGCAGAATTTTTTGAACTATTCCAACATCCAATTAAGGAGTAGTTCAACTTCCAATTAATAATTTTTCTAAATTCCATCACTCCTAATTGTGCTCATAATTTTTTTTTTAATTTGACTTAGTCAAAATTCATAAGCATATTCAATTGAAACATCCTAGATACTTCCATAGACTAAATAAATCTATAAATACAACCTTGTATTATAACAAAATATTCAAATTGAAACTTTGCAACTTTTTGTACAACACATACATACAAAAGAGGAAAGTTAATTATAGGAAGAAAATAAAATCCAATTTGGGGCTACCTGAAAACACACACAAAAAAGATATGGTTACAAAGATGAATATTGCACTAGTCTTGATGACTATTTTGGCGGCGTTGCCGGGAAATATAGTAGCGGTTGATCATATAGTTGGTGATACTACGGGCTGGACAATTCCCTCAGGTGGACCTACAACTTATGCAAATTGGGCTTCAGGACGTACCTTCAGAGTTGGTGATACTTTAGGTATGTATATTATTACGTATTTAATATCTTTTCTCTTATACATGGTAAGGATGATTTGAATCTTTATCTTGAATTAAGTAGATGCAGAATTTCGTGTTGTTTGAAAGGTAGATAACATGAACTAACAATCGAATTTGAAGAATTACCATCAACTTTATATTTTTCTTTTCTGGTTCAAAGACTGGATAAACGATCCTAATTGTTCGGGAGTGAGGCATAGTTATTGTTATTGAAAGTTTAGGTACCATGATAGTTAGTTTGTTAACATATAGATGACTTATTTGCTTTTGATCAATGAAGAAGAGTAACAAAGTAAATTTTGATTTCAAAAGCAATCTTTAAATGTTGTGTAATTTCTTTGAGAAAAGTCATGATGTCTGAAGATTCATATAGTCAACCTCAACTTGCTTTGGATTGAAGTGTATTTGTTGTTGTGGTGTGGTGGGGTGTCGTTTTTAGTTTAATAATTATTTTGTTGATATAGGACTATGATGTCTTAGCTTTAAATATAACGATATAGACAGTGAAGATTCGTATAGTCAACCCTAATTTTTGTCAATTTGAATTTTGTAGTGTTCAACTTTGCAAGTGGAGCACATGATGTAGCCAAAGTAACAAAGAGTGCATATGATTCTTGTAGTTCCTCAAATCCCATTAGTCTTATTACTGTTGGACCAGCCAATATTACTCTAAATTCCACAGGTAGTGAGTATTTTATTTGTACTTTTGGCCAACATTGTAATGCTGGCCAAAAACTAGCTATCAATGTTGCAACATCTTCTACTACTAGTCCTACCCCTGCCCCATCCCCTGCTACCTCCCCTGCCCCAAAACAAAACAACGGCAAAAAATTAAAAAAAAGTTGAAGAAAGTTCGTGGAGATGATAGGAGAGCTTGGGTGGAAACAGATGTGTTTTTTGTGTGTTGTTGTGATTTGGGCATTGGGGGGTATCCTTGATGTTTTACTTCAGACAGCAATGAGGAGTCCGATATAATTGTTGATAGATGATGGGTATGGGGTTAATCGATGGGAGGAGGGCGTTATGAGTAACGGTTAGGGCGTGTTGAGCATGGTAATATTTAGTTGTTAGTGTAGTGTTTGGGCACGACGAATCGATTCTAGGGGGGAGTGGTGGAGTAGAAAGGTGGGTTCGGGTTTGGGTGGAGGGTTGGTTGGGATGCTAGGGAGAGGGAGTAATTGATTGGATGAGGGTGTGATAGTGGTGGTCAGAGTAGATATGTGGGGTTGTAGTTGATTGGTAAAGGGGTAGGTGGAGGGGTCTTTGTGGTATTGCGGCTTGTGGGTGGCGGGTGCGTATAGAGGTTTTGATAAGGGTTAGGAGTTTACAAGTTAGTGTGTAGGAGGTCGAAACGTGGTCAGTGAACCTGGGGTTGGAATATGGTGGGGGTGTGAGTATGGTGGGGGGTTGTTGTTAGAGAGGTGTGGTGGGCGTGTCGAGTGGGTGGGGTTTGTGCTTGATGGTATTAGGCGGGGGAGGTACGGGGGGGTGGGTGGAATCAGGCTGCTGAGTGATGTGTGTTGAGTGTTAGCTTGGGGATGTTGCTTGGAGTAGTTATATGGTGGGGGGGGAGTGGGTCGTCGGTTGGTTTGAGGGTGGTGGGGGGGGGGTAAGTTGGCGTAGGTGGTGTTGTGATTAGGAAGGGGGATGTAAAGGGGGGGTGGGGCGTATGCTAAGGTTTCAGTGAAGCTGGGTCGGGGGGGTGGGAGTGGGTTGTGTCAGTTTGTGGGTGAGTGAAGGAAGAATTACATTTAGGGTAGTATTGAGTGATATGTAGGGGTGGAATTTGATGAGTTTACGGTAACTATGTTAGTTGGGAGTAAGGCGGGACGAAAATTGTAATATAGTAGTATCAAAGGCGCTGTTGGAAATGTATGTAGGTTGTATTTGAAATGGGGTTTGAAATAGAGGGGGGTCGTGGGGGGGAGCGGATAGGTTGAGGAGGTGGGGGGGGGAAGAACTATGTGTAGGCGGGGCGTTCATGTTAGGGTCGAGTCGGTTTGGGGTGAGTAGGTAGTGGTGGTATATGGGAGGTGGGGGATTCGGGGGTGGGGTGAAGGGTGAATGACGTTAAGAGAAAGTGGGCAGTCGAATAAGGGTCAATTGATGCTGAGAGCTGTGAAATTGAGGAGTTGGGAGGCTCTGTGTTAGTTAGAGATACATGGCTGTGGTTTGAGCGTTATGGCGATTGAGATGGAGAGTGGGGAGGAGTTTCTGGGGTTTGTTGGGACCACTTGGGATGTTGATTTTGGTGGGTGGGAGTGTTATGACAACGAGTGGATGTTTTTTGGTCGTGCTGAGTTTCTAGGGGTATAATTGTAGATTATGAAGGGATGGGTGGAGAGTTTGTCTGGGTTGTGGATGGGTAGGGGCAAGGATAGCAGGTGCGGGCGGGGGGGGTATGTCTAGGGCTGGGGGTGTTAGGAGGGTTTGAGTAGGTCTAGCGCAAGTTCGTGGTGTAGACGGGATTAGTTTTTCGGCTTAAGCTTTGGGTATTTAGCTCTGGGTTGGGGGGATCGTCGGTAATGCCTGGGCTGCAGTCTGGGAAGGTGCGACGATTAGAAGGGGGTGGTTAGTTTGTTTGTTGGGTGGAGTAAGGGTTTTTCGGGGGCTTCCTGGGAGTAAACTGGCTGTTTGTGTGGGGTCACCCCCGTCCCGAACCCTACCCGTGCACCAACCCCAACGCCAAGTCCATCACCATCAGACGGTCCATCTGGACCGTCTCCTAGTCCAAGTGGTGGTGCAGGAGCTTCACCAGTGTCTGCACCACCACCTGGACCAGTGACACCGGAGCCTACTACTCCTTCACCAACGTCACCAAGCGATGGTCTAGTTCCTCCACCGGCTCCAAGCTCTGCCTCGCGAAGCGTTTTTGTACATGCCTTGATCATGTTCATGTCCATTGCTATTAGTATTATGTGCTAGATTTTAATCACTTGAGTGTTTGTATAACTTTTTAAATAACACAAGAATAGTAAAGAATAGATTTCTGGTGAGAGAGTGGAGACTAAAACATACTGAAAGAGGTTAGAAACAGCATGATTTATCTAAGATTGATGGTTGTACATATAGTTTGTATCATTTAGGACATGGTCCATTGTAATAACTTTTGAAATCTTGTTCTTGATTTTGAGTAACTCCTGGATTGTGTGAGTTTTAATAAAAGTTATCTTTATTTATGTACCAATTACAATTCTTCCATAACTAAAATGAATGAGAAACATGAAATCCTAAGGGAAAAAATAAAACAATATTGCTTTCCTTATATATCATTATAACAACCTTTCAATCTCCATACAAAAATTATCGTAAAATTTCATGGAAATCGACATTTTTTAAATATAATTATGATAAAATATATTTCAATCTTCTACAATAAACATCACAAGATTTTACAAAACAAGATTATCCCTTAAAGTTAACTTGAATTTAAAATTCTGCAAATCAGTATCCCAATAAAGTTCAATCTCATCACCAATGCTCAATCCACGATTTTCCGAACAAATCCTCACAAACAAAGTAAGCGCTTCTATATTTTTTTTTAGGATTGTTCTCTTCAGTAAAATCCCATAATTCAATATCCAATATCTCAGAGGCGTGTTCCACATATATACTTGACAAACTTCTTGATCTTCCATGAGTTCTTTGGATCTATGCCATACTTGTTATTCTTCTTCTTTGATGGGATGAACTTGTATATGAATTTCTTCATTATAATGATAACAAAAACAATTTTAATAAAAACATGTATTTGATGATTTTCTACAATGTTAAGAAAAAATGGCTAGGAATTTATAGAGATTTTTTTGGTTTGGTAAGTATATTTTTTGGTATAAAATTTGGTAAGTATATCTTTTGGTATAAAATTTGGTAAGTATATAACATTATAATTACTTTTCTATAAAAGTGATTTCAACTTAAATTTAAATTTCTCATTTTTCCTCTACAACTTGATTTACTGAATCTACACACAAACAAGTTATTTTAAATGTAACTATAAATAATTTTATTTATTTTATAGTAAATCAAATTAATGACACTAATGCTTATTATATTTGATGCATATCAATACATTAAAGAAATTATTCCAAAAATAAAAAAAAGTCATATGCATCTCATCAAATCTTTAACTTACCTTCTTTTTAGTTTTTCTTTAGGATTTATGCAATTAGTTTTACTTGAATTTTCCACTATGCATGATTGCCTTTTTGTTTGAACAATTGCTACCAACTTACTTTAATGAATGTTAATTTTTATTTTAATAGTATTAATTACAAGAGGTATTAAATTAAATTATTAAGTGAGTAATTAAGGATTAATGGTTATATGCATTTTGATAAATAAGATAACTTTGTATTTTTATAAAGACATTTACCAAACTCATAAAGAACTAAAGCTAATTGTTAACTAGTTATATTTGTGTATAAATGTATGCACTAATGCAATATCCATTATTATTATGGTGACTTTCAAATTTTCTTTTTAAGCCTGAATTTTAATTATTTAGATTTGACCATTTGTTGAGTGTCTATTTTAAAATTTTTTTGTGAATCATACTCATTGAAAATTCAAAGCACTAATGCAATATCCATCACTTTTATAATAACTTTAAAATATTTGTTATGTCTGAATTTTAATTATTTAGATTTGATCAGTTATTAAGTGTGTTTATTTCTAGTATTAGTATTATGTGGTAGATTTTAGTCACTTGAGTGTTTGTATACCTTTTTACATTTGAGTTTGTATCATTATAGGACATGGTCATTGTATACTTGAAATATTATTGTTCATTGATTTGAATAACTAATGATTGTCTGAGTTCTAATAAAAGTATCTTTTTTTTTTAGTTGTGAGGATTCTTGAATTTAAGTACCAATTATAATTCTTCCATAATTTTTTGATGTCCAATTTTTTGTTAAATAAGACATAGAAATGGTGTAATGAAATTGAGCCACGGATTTAACAAAACTCAATAGTTCAAATAAAGAGACATCCTTCACTAGTCAGTTAAAAAACTAATGGGGTTAAGGATGGAGACTAAAAATGCACAACTTTATTAAAAAATCAGGATTATTAATGCTCCACTAAAAAGAAATAAGACTATTTTGAATATAAACTTAACGATTTCTTCAGCTTTTACTTTGGTTCTAATCCATTTAAATAAATTTAATTTCCCTCTCCCGTACAACCCTCCCCCCCCCCCCCCCCCCCGAACCCTTTCACGCAAACTAAAAACCCCTAAAAATTCTGTTTTATAAAAAAACTAAAAAAATTTACCCCCTCCCTCAGCAACCCCCCCCTTCTCCATCAACCTATTTCAATTTTTTTTTTAAAAAAGAAATTACCCCTACCCTCAGTCCCCCGGCACGGCGGCCACCACCTTCCACCAGCTGATTTCTAAACTTTTTTGTTTTTCAAAAATAAAAAAAAATTGTTTGATTTCTCATTTATATACGCTGAATATGTATTCTCATATTAACTCATTTTGTTCATATGGATTCTCATATTAACTTATTTTGTTCATATTTTTATGAGCTTAAATAGGTTGAAGACCATATTAACCTATTTAAGAAAATGAAAAAAAATATGAGTGATCCATTAAATTAAATATGGACAAAATAATTTCATTTCACTTATATGGGATGAAGTAATCACCCCTAACCAATTCACCAACTCAACTTATGTCTTTTTAGGATCTCTCGCATATCTATATATATCTATATATATATATTATATATATATATATATATATATATTAATATCATATATATATATCTATATATAGATATATATATATAAGTTCACAATTTATTACCAAAAAGATCAGTTATGATTTCATATCTTTACATATACGAATCAATATTTTATGTACCAATTACAATTCTTCCATAACTAAAATGAATGTATCGATCATTATAACAATCTTTCAATCTTCATACAAAAATTATCATAAAATTTCATTGAAATTGACATTTTTTAAAATATAATTATAATAAACATATTTCAATCCACGATTTCACAAGATTTCACAAAATATATTTCACAAGATTTCACAAAACAAGACTATCCCTTAAAGTTAATCTGAATTTAAAATTATACAAATCAGTATCCCAATAAAGTTCAGTCTCATCACCAATGCTCAATCCACGATTTTCGAACAAATCCTCACAAACAAATTCTTAGTCGTTATTTGACATCGTCTGACATAAGCGCTTCTTAGGATTGTTCTCTTCAGTAACATCCCATAATTCACTATCTAATATCATAGAGGCATGTTCAAACATATATACTTGACAAACTTCTTGATCTTCCATGAGTTCTTTGGATCTATGCCATACTTGTTATTCTTCTTCTTTGATGGGATGAACTTGTATATGAATTTCTTCATTGATAAGATAACACAAACAATTTTAATAGAACATGTATTTGATGATTGTTCCTACCATGTTAATAAAAATGGCTAGGATTTTCCTAGTATTTTTTTTGGTTGGTAAGTCTCTTTTTTGGATCAAATGGTAGTAATATTTTTTGGTATAAAATTTGGTAAGTATATAACATTATAATTACTTTTCTTATAAAAATTGATTTCACACAATTATAGTCAGATTATTATGATTCATTAAATTTTAGACTTTCTCATTACTTTCCTACTACAACTTGATTTAATGAATCTCACACACAAACAAGTTATTTAAATGTAATTATAAATAATTTTATTTATTTTATAGTAAATCAAATTAATTACACTAATGCTTATTAGATTTGATGCATATCAAAACATTTAAGAAATTATTCCAAAAATAAAAAAAGTCATATACATCTCATCAAATCATTAACTTACCTTCTTTTTAGTTTTTCTTTAGGATTTATGCAATTAGTTTTGCTTTGAAATTTTCCATGCTGCTGATTGACTTTTTGTTTGAGCAATTGCTACCAACTTTCTTTAATGGAATTTTTATTTTTTATTTTCTATATTAACTACAAGAGGTATTAAATTAAATTATTAAGTGAGTAATTAGGATAATCGTTTATAGCATTTTTGTAAATAAGCTAACTTTGTATTGTTATATTTGTGTATACGTGGTATGCACTATCAATATCCTTTATTTTTTTATGGTAACTTTCAAATATTTTTTTTAAGTGTAACAGACCTGTTTTAGTCGTTTCAGGCAGTATCATCCATTGTGATAAAATTGACTGGGTTCAACGGATCATCGCGACGGACCGTCCAGGACCCCGTCGTCGACCACACATGTGTAATTTTTTCCTGTTGCTCTCCTCATGCCCTCGACGACAAGTAGGAACGGACCGTCATAGGCCACAACGGTCGTCGAGGGGCTTCGTTCCAAAACACTTCAACTCTGAATCTGGGTACTGGGGCGACTCTCTGAACGCTGCGGACGGAGATGCAGAACGGACCGTCGTATACGACGCACGCGTCACCCACCCTTTAGAAGTTAATTCTCTGAACTTGGTGACGGACCTGCAGGACTGACCGTCGCATACCCGACGGGGCGTCACGGTCGTGTGTAACACTCGACTGGGGTCCGGCATTCTGCTAAAAGTTTTTAAGGGGTTTTGGACTATTCATAGAAACTCATGAAATTAGTGGGGTGAGTTTGAAGAAGTTATTTATTTGGGGTTTAAAAGAGGTAACTTAAACTACATAGTGGGTTACTTTTATCTCTTTTTAATGGAATTATGATAATTAGGGTAAAAGACAAAGAGTGGGAGAGGAAAAATAAAAAAGAAACAGGAAGAAGGAGACCTAGCGAGAAAAAGGGAGAAGCGAAGAGGGAAAGAAAAGGCATTGAGAAGTACTTGTTGCTCGCAATTCTCCACCTTTCGGTGGAGGTAGGTTAGGGTTTAATGCTATTCGTATTAAACTCTTAATAGCGATTGATATGTATTGGGTGTATTGTAGTCTTCTATATGCTTGATTGTTGTTGTATTGTGTTTGTGAACCTTCCATCTTGAATCCTCTCTGTTAAGATGACGCTTGGCTAACGAACTGTGTGAAATAAAATTAATGAGATTAGGGGATCGAGGTGTCACGTTCCGACCGTGTATTTGAATCGGTTGTAACGTTCCGACCGTAGTATGTAGGGGATCGGGATGTCACGTTCTCGATACGTAGTATTAGGGGATCGGGTGTCACTTTCCGACACTTAGTATTGGGGAGCGGTTGTCACGTTCGACACGTAGAAATTAGGAGGATCGGAGTGTCACGTTCCGACACGATAGAAATAAAGAGAAGTAACTTGATCATGTTAATATACCAATTTTTAAGACTATGTCCCAAATATATGGGTGGGTGGAGGCTTGAGTCCTCATAGGTGCCGCTTGATTTTGTTGCCCATGGTTCTTGTACTTGTTGTTGCACCTTATGAGTATTGTAGTTGATTTTAATAATGTTACTTGATATATATTGCTTTCTATTTTGAGTTGGCGAATGATACCTACTCGTACGTGTTTCCTTGTACTGGACCCCTATTTGTAGATTTTCTTCTTTGTTATTGTTGGTGCAACAACGCGCCAACAACTCGACTCGTCCCGCAACTCTAGCCAGTCTTCAGTATATCAGAATTCCAGGTTGAGCTTACTGTTCCTAGCTCGGACTGGATTCTCTCCTCACGTCTTGATGTCTTGAAGTTCCGGACAGGAACCTCTTTTTTTACTTATTTTTTAGTTTCTTAAATACTCTTAGACTTAGTAATTTAGATAGATTGTTATTGCTGTGATGACTTCAGTTTTGGGATGGATAGTGAATAAACTTAGAGTTTGATTATTGGTTTATTTTTACTAAGAATTGAGTCTTCGTCATTATATTTTGTTTATTATGGTTGAACTGCTGGTAAATGTTGGGTTTAGATTTGTTGGTTCGCTCACATAGTAGGATAAGTGTGGGTGCCACTCGCGGCTCGTTTTGGATCGTGACATTAAGTCTAAATTTTAATTATTTAGATTTGATCACTTAATAAGTGTGTTTATTTTATTTTATTTTTTTTATTTGAATCTTGCTCATTCAAAATTCTATGCACTAATGCAATATACATTAATTTTATGATTACTTCATAATATGTTTATTATGTTTGAACTTTAATTATTTAGATTTGATCAGTTATTAAGTGTATTTATTTTTTTGAATTTAATATTGTTCATTCAAAATTCAATTATTAAGTGTGTATTTTATTTTTAAAAATCATTTTTATGTGTTTAGGAACGTTTAAATAATCAAGATTGATAATAAAATTTTAAAATATCATGACGAAGCAATTTATTCAACTACACCACTATAATCAATTGTCCTCATCACTATTTATATTTTTATTATTATTAATTACTATAGCCATCGGCATTATAACAATCGTTCAACAATTATCACTATATATCATCAGTCATCATTAATTATCATTATCATTCACCATAATTATTAATCGCTATCATTAACTATCATTATCATTCACCATAATTATAAACCAAAACCATTGTCATCACTGTCTTTGTTAATCATCATAATTATATATATTACATTTTACTAAATGACTTATAATATTGAAAAAGCCCGGATAAATTATTATAGTTAATGTTGTTTTTTAATCTAATAAAAGTGATATATTTTCATTTTTGAAATAACTTATATAGCTTGATATTAATTATTTTGCTTCTCATTAATTGTATGATCACAAAAATATCACGATGGATTTAAATTGCATACTGAATTAACAGTCGCTATATATAAATTAAAAAGGAGAAAGGGAATAATCACTACAATCGTGAAAAAATTTTCAGCGTTAATATTATATTATAAAAGCATTTAACAATAATTAAATTAATATTATTACATACTAAATCAATAATCACCCTAGAAATTATAAATAAGAGAATGAATAGTAGATCATCGATCTTGTATTAAAATTTGGATGAATTAAGTAATTATACCATTTAAGATTAGATAATATTTATAAATTTTTATCATTAATTAATCACAAAAAAATTCTTTTTCCTTCTCTCTCTTAGCATCTAGATACATTACTTCAGCTCTATCAAATACGTTACTGCTTTGTTTATGTGCAATGTATATGGTACAAATGTACGTTATTGTTGATGCATAACCCCAATTACTTCACCTCTATCAGATACATTACAATTTATTTGTGTATAATAAATTTGTACTTATTATTGTTGATGCATAACCTCAATTATTTCAAACCTAAATTAGTATGAATCTGCTTTATAGTTATATACGTATGATACATAACTTATATATTATTTGCAATATATTGAGCGAAAGAGCGATGCATCTAAAAACCCCAAAATTATTTTAATTCAAAGAAAATATCGAAATAAAAAATAATTTGTTCCTTTTAACTATTGAAATCTCTTTACTTTATACTTAAAATTTTACCTAACCAAAGAATCCAAACCAAAATTTTATACTTAAAATTTTACCTAACCAAAGAATCCAAACCAAAATAATAGACTAAGTATTATGACATTTTCTAGGACCGGCATGATCCAAGAAACATTTTTAATCCTCAAACCATTGACTAATTATGCTAAATGCATGATTATCTCAATTGATAGGAAAAGTTTAAGTTAATCGGTCTCAAATTAATTGTCATGTTTCTATTTTTATAACTACTCAATTTGAAGTTAATTAGACTAGATCAGCTTTAACATCTTATATTTAAAAATTATACTTATAAGTATCATAAATTGTAATTTTTCTCATGTTAATTTGATGATTTTTTTAAAAAAATGTTAATAAAAAATCATATAACACTCTGATATTTCTCGAAAATTAAAACAAGACAACTAATATGAAACGGAGGGAGAGTACCTTACCATAATCCAAGTTTGACTTTTAAATTTATAAAGCAAAAATTCTCAACTACTCCAATAGGTATTACCTTTGGCTTCTTCCCTATTTATTCAACAAAAACACACCACTAATCTAAACTACTACAAGATACAAATTAAATTAAACACAAGGGGTGACCAAATCCATTGAGAACATATAAGAAACTTAGATTGATATGGAAATTATTTTGGCTACAAAATTTGGTTCATCATGTGCCAAATTATTATTGTTAGTGTGTTTGTTGTTTGGTTGTGTTGTTGATGTTTCATTAGGAAGAACATATATAGTTGGTGATAATCTTGGTTGGCAAACTCCTCCTAATGGTGTTGTTACTTATTCCAATTGGGCTAATCAACATACTTTTGTTGTTGGGGACATTTTAGGTGAGTATATATTACTTTCTGCGATTCATTTTACTTGTCATATTTTTTTTTCAATATATTTTCTAAAAAATATTGACTAAAAGGATAATTGGACTAAATTATTTGTACCTATTCATTAATTTTAGTTTAATACTAATTTCTTAAATCATATTATTCTCTTTCCATATGTATGTACAAGTGAAAATAATTAATTAATTATATCCTAATTTTTAAAAATGGCTCAAAATTCTCTTTATTTTTTAAAATTACTTCATGTCGTGTTTTTTTTTTTAAAAAAAACATAAAATAAAATTACAAACATGATATTTTAAGAAATAGGAAAAGAAAACAATAGAAAATTAGTGTTATTGCTTTTTTTCAGATATAACTATGACAACCTTTCAATCTCTTTACAAAAATCGTCGTAAAATTTTATCAAACATAACACTTTTTAAATATAATTATAATAAATATATTTTAACCTCCTATACAAATATCACAAGATTTCAGAAAATAAGATTCTAATATAGTTTAATCTCATCACCAACGCTCAATTCACGAATCCAGACAAACAAGTTCATAGTCATCGTTTGGCATCATCTGAATATGATGTTTTGGTATTAAATTTGAAAAGTATCTGACACTATAATTAATTTTTAATTAAGCTTCATTTCACACAATTAAAATTAGATTATTGCAATTAAAAATTTTCTCATCACTTTCCTATTACAACTTAAGTTAATGAATCTCACACACAAGCAAGTTATTTAGATCTAATCACAAGTAATTTTTAAAAAAATATATTTATATTTAACAATGAATTATCAGTTATAATGAATCAAATTACACTAATGATTAATTATGTTTGACACATATCACACACACGCAAGCAAAAAATTCTAATTAGTAGTTTTTGTTTTTATCCTTAGTGGACATTTTATTAATTAATGGTTCAAATAAGTCATCAAACTATTAAAATGACTTATTTACACTATTTGTTAAAAAATTGACTCGTTTATGTCATTGTCATTCGATGATACATTTCGAGCTAATTTTTTCTATTATTAATAATATTAAAATCTAAAAAGAATAAGTACTTGCTTTCTCTGATCTATTTTACTTGTCATGTTTTTTCTTAACCCCCCTGACACCCACGTAGATCCACCCCTATATGTGAGCGACTTCTTTAATAAGGAATATATCGATTCTAAACCATAAAGTCAAAGGTATATTTATCCTTTTTTTCGTTATATTAATTGTTTGACTTTGTGATTTTTTTATTACTCATGTCATTTTTTAATATGTACACTTCTAAAATTTTATGCAGAGTTCAATTTCAATAGTGGAGTACACACAGCAACTAGGGTAAATAAAAATGCATTTGATAGTTGCAATGCTGCAAATCCAATAGATAATGAAACAAATGGTCCAGCAAAATTCACACTTAGTACTACTGGGGATTATTATTTCATTTGTACTATCCATTGCAACCAAGGCCAAAAATTAACGGTCAACGTCACGTTGACCGGGTCCCCGTCCGGGAGCCCTACTCCCGGTTCATCTCCGTCATCACCCGGTGGTGAGACATCGTCTCCTCCGTCTCCATCGGGATCCGTGTCGACTAGGGTTGTTGCTTCATGTGTCATGTTAGTGCCCATTGTATTAGCACTAACACTTTTGGCTTAGTGTTTTGATATTGGAAATTACTTTTTTTTTTAAGTACGAAGTTAGTTTTATAAATAAACAGTTATATGTCTCGGTTGGAGTGTTGAATCTGATAATAAACGATTGATGTGTTTGATGAAAATATATTTATACGGTTATACCACTATTATCAACATTTCACATCGGTTCACTTTTCAAAAAAATATTGGTTTTAAACCACTTCTTATATCCACTATTTTCCACTTCTTACACCTTATTTTTTATAATAAATAATTTAAAAATAAAGCTTGGGAAAACAAACTATTAACCGGTCATAAAATCTAACAACATGGAACATATATATAAAAAATTATTTTTTTGGATTGTCAATAATGATGTTTATAATGATTATTTGCAGTAATTAATTTTTTTTAGCGATAATTGATACTTTTTGTATATGTCCCTAAAGCCTTTATCGACATTGGTTCTAATGACACTTAATTAGTGTCGGTAAAGACTTTAACGCTCTTTATTAGTATCAATATTTAAAGTCGCTAAATTTTTTTAATTGTAGTGATTCTTGAAATTAAAATAAAAAATAAAAAATGAAACATCTATTTTGGACTAACTTTGTTCGATTGAGTGGGTTGTTGATATTATTATAATTATATTTTAGAAAGAAAAAGAATATGTTACGTACATCGAGTGATTGGAAAAATCCATTTTTCAACGTTATTATTTAATTTTTATTTTTTAAAAAATAGTCATTCTTATCGAGTTTTAAACTTTACATACGAAGATTGATCACAATAATATCATAAAGTTTCACCTATAGATTGATGTTAGATTTGTCATTTAAATACAATAAATTCAGCTTTATTAGTAAAAATGATACAACGATACAAAAAAATAAAAAGAAAAAAGAATCATTACAAAAACTATAAAATTAAATACTATAGTATTACTCTCTAATTCAACAACCTAACTAAGGCAAATGACAAGAAAGTGAGTGGCAAAGTTGCAAGAACCAAAGATGGAGCTGAGGCACTTGGTGCTGGTGGTGAATTGACCGGCGAATCGCTCGATGGCACGGTGGGGCTGGATGGTGTAGCCGCGGTGGAAGGCGTGGGGGCGGTCACGTCCGAACCGGTGACATTGATGGCTAGTTTTTGACCCAATGAACAATGTCTAGGGAATGTACACATATAGTAATGTTCACCAGAATTTGTGAGTCTAATTCTGGCTGGACCATTGCTAATTGTGTTTATTGGAGAAGTTGTGTTACATGAGTCATAAGATGCCTTGCTAACCATTGCAACATTATGTGTCCCATTCACAAAATTGAAAACTACATTAAAAAAAAAATATATATAATTATAATTGATAACCTGATAAAAATCGTAAACGAAAATAATAGAGTTGAGTTGTAGTACTACAAGAGTATCTCCAACTTTGAATGATTTGTTATTAGTCCATCTTTGATAAGAATTTGGGCCACTAGTAGGAACACTCCAGCCCAAGTTATCTCCAACAATATAAGTTTGGGCTACACTAGCCGGTGAAGGTGCCGTTGCCGGAGCGACAGACACAGATGGGGCTGGAGCCATCACCGGGGTGGCGGTGGGTGGAGTGGCGGGGGCTGGCTGAGGAGCGGGAGAGGCGGAGCCGGAGACGTTGATAGCCAATTTCTGGCCCAATGTACAATGGCTCGGAAATGTACAACCACCCCGATAGGAATGTGATCAATAGAGCCAAGGGAGAGGGGGGGGGCAAAGGGGGGAAACGGGAAGGGCGGATGGAGGAAGGAAGGAAGCTAAAAAGCCCCGGGGGAGAGGGCAGCCACACGAGGGGAGCCACGCGAAAGAAGACACAGGTCGAAAAAAAGAAAAGTACAAAATTAAATTTATTCAATAAAAAAACAGCGGAAACGATTGATTGTGATTTTTTAAAAACAGTTATTCTAAAATTCACCGACTTTCCTTAAATCGTGAATTCGGGAATGATGGTTTAGGTGGTGAGCATGGACTAGTATTATTTAACTATATACATAAAAGTTGAATGGAATGTAGTGTGTGTCTAAATATATATATATATGTCATAACTTTGTAAGTATTTGGCATTACATATAACATAATATGTGCTACTATTAATTGAATAAAAACAATACAAGTGGGAAGGAATCTAGGAGATAATAAAAAAGCAAAAGGTGTTAAAACTTTTTAAGATGGGAGAATTTGTAATGTTGAATACAAATCAGGGTAAGATGACCAATTGAAATATAGTAAGTAACATGATATCATATATTAAAATTCATTAGATAGTATTTATATGATTCGTTTTTTTTTTTTTTGTCTGTTTTAAAAAGAATAACATTTTTTAATATTTAGTATAAAATGATTTACAGTTATACATTTTAGAAGTGCTTTTATTTCTTAAATTCAGTGTCAAGTCAAATTACATCAGATAAATTGAGAAGAATAAAGTAGAATACGAACCTAGAATATCACCGACGACAAAGGTTTTCCCGGCGGCCCAGGTGGAATAAGAGGCGGCGCCACCATTAGGAACGGGCAAGCCAATATCCCAACAACAGAGTTGTTGTTGCCATGAAACCGTTTATTAAAACGCAAATACAATTGCACCAAAAACAACTAAAGTACTCAATTTTCTTGCCATTTTGCACTATATATGTTCTCTAAGATCAAGTCACCCCTATCTTTTATTTGTTGTTTGTGTTTCTCTCTTTGATAGAGTAGAAAAAGAGTTGAGTTGAGTTGTGTTGATGTATTGTGGTGGCAATGAAGTTTCTATATATAGAGGCACATTAAAGAGTTCTATTTTTCTTTTCCCTTTCCTTTTTTTTGGATTTGGTAAGGGGGTGACTTGTTCAAACTTAGGATTTAAATAAAATGATAAAAATGAGAGAGAACAGTAATATACATAGTTAATAAGTATGTTGTATGAAAAAGTTTTTTTAAAGTTTGAATCAGTGTTTTCAAAGACGTTTTGTGGGTCGAGTTTTAGGACGGAGTATATCAAAAACGTTTTAAGGCACAGATTGAAGACGTAGATTCTTAGGGCATAAGTCCTAGAATTTAGGGCATAAGCTCCAAGCGTAAAAACGTACTTCCTCAGAGTTTTTTTTTTTTTTTGAACCTTGTTTGCTTTAAATCATAATTTTTATTATTGGTGTATGCATATTTCTCAAATAGGAATTGAAATACTTTTTTTCTTCATTATTGCTTATTAATACCTTTCTCATATAAAAATTATAATATTTTTTTTCTATGTATTACAAGTTATTTACTAAAATTTATCAGTAAAATAATTGAAAGTTTTACTTTAAATTATTTTTTAGTAAAGAAATTATAAAATTGAATATACATAAGCCTACGCCTGTAGATCCATTTATAAGACTAAAGTTTACGCTTTATATCTCAGAATTTACGTTTTGCCCATACTGCATAAAACGTCTCACCTCACGCGACCACTTTTTTAAAAACATTGGTTAAAACTCATATGTGCTAGGTGCAAGAGAATGGTTGTTAGCTAGTGAAGTTGCTGATATATAATAGAGCAACTTCATTAGCACTATATGCAGGTAACTTCTATAACCTAAAACATTATCTCAAGTGACATTTAATTAATTTGGAGCCACCTATTCTCTCACACTTGTTATAACACAAATTTAAAAATTATTTTTTAAAAAAAATATGTTTTCACAAAAATATTTTTTCGAAAAATAAGTGAATCTCTTACTTATTTTCTAGTGTTCAATAAGTAAGCAGGGAAATATTATCTCAAGAGCATTTATATGTTATCTAGTAAAACACTATGCAGACAAATAGAAATGAGGAGTGGAGGTTCGGGAGTGGTTGGGGATGAGATGGTTAAGGGGTGAGACTATTCGTTTTCGTTTTCCCTATTACTATTAAAAAAGTTTTTCCTCATTTTTAAGCAACTTGTTTTACTAGAAAATATTTTCCAAATATTTTGATCAAACAAACAAACAAAAATTAAAAAATATTTTTTCGAAAAAATAAATACTTTCCTTCGTACCAAGCACACCCTATAAAGGATACAACTACTCCAACTTCCCTAAGTATGGTGCAATCTTTGAACTCAACAAACATGAAAACGTTAATTGAATATGTTATTTTCGAACTCCTTATCTTTTAAATTATTTATCGTAATTCTCAAAGTACGAAATAAAACACTTCTAATTAAAGGTGGGAGATACCTAATTAGCCCACCGGCCATACCTTTTGAAGGCATGACATATGTGATGCTAGAGCTATTGTTTGTGTATTTGGTATATCTGAACATGCAAGTTTAACAAGCATTATTAGAATTTAAAGCGTGTGCATATCTGTTATCTCTCATCAGTACAATTAATCAAGTAACTTAATTTATTAAAATTTAGATAAATAAAAAAATATTTAATAATTTTATTTTTATTGGAATTTAGTTTTGAGAAATTTCATGATTTTTAACCTATTTTATTTAGGGAAAATTGTATATAATAGCAAACTAATAACCTAAAATAAATGGAATAGCTAGGGTTTGATTTAAGTGTGTTTCATAGCAAACATAGCTATAAATTTGACCGCGTCCTCTCTCCCAGAAATCTCGCTCGCCACCTCCATTCTCGCTCGACTCTCTCGCTTTATACACAGAAGTGTAATTCTTATTTCTGTTTTGTATAAAGCGCGGACAAAATTGTATAATTACACATGCAAAAAATCTATATCTTCTTGTTATGACACTTAATATTGCAGCGAAAATAGGCAGTGGAATTATACAATGTGCATTATACAATTGCAGTGAAATAGGATAGCGAAGATACAATGGCAGCGAAATAAGCCAGCGAATTATACAATTTTAGGCCCGGCGAATGTATAAACTGTGTATATGTATAGCGAATTATACAGTTTTATGTGCTAGGGCGCATTATCAAGTTTGCTATAGATACAAATATGATTTTTATTTGCTATATGTGAAAGTTGCCCTTTTATTTATCATTAAATAATACACTTGATGCCGATTGCCGATGCAGATCTTTTTTATGTCTATCTCTCTCCATTCGTGCGTAGGCCAAAGAAACATGTATATTCGAAGTTTTTACTCTTTTCGCTCTCAGATGTAAAATTTCATAAGCTTAATTAAAATGAAAAATAAAACTGTTTACCACTTTGAATAATCTCTTCTTATCTATATATTATTCGATACGTCTAATTGACACGACCCTCAAAAAAATATAAAACAATAGGAAAAATCCAAAATTTTTTAATAAAAAAATAATGAGTATAGTCAATAATTGGTGCAAAAAAAGTCCAAAGGGGGTGGGTGAATTTGTAGGGCGTAACGCGGCAGCCCAAAAAAGGCTAATGGTTCATTTAATTTTCTAGAACACACGCCCATTTCACATCTAATAGGTCAACTTCATGACCAAAAATAATTTAAATTATTCACCTCTATGTTTCATGTTTGTTATACTCTAATTGGTTAATAGTTGGTCAAAGTCACATCTTAATACTGTGATTTGCAAGAAATTGAAATTGTAATCTAGTGTTTAGCAATTCACACCAATAATTCTTTCATAATTCAAATACTCGACTGGTTTCGTCATGTCTTGCTTTGCGACAGTCAAATTTTGTAATTCTAAAATATGATTTACTATCAAATTGACAGGTAAAAAGTTTTGAAAACAACTTCTGATAAGGTCTATGTACACTTCAGTATCATCTCCAGACGTCACTTTGTGGGATTTTCCCGAGTATGTTATTGTTGCTAGCATGAATTTTTTTAAAAACTTGTACTACTTATTGAATAGTTTTTTTGCATATTCAAAATTTTAATGCAATATATTGAGTTGATCTAATTTAATATGATAACTAATTTGGATAGAAATAGAATTTTTTTTTAAAATTAACTGAACTGAATCAAACATGCTTATAATTAGTGTTTGATCATAAATTTTTATATATTACAGGTAAATTAGAGATAAGTGATACTTGAATTAAAATTTCAAACATGTGTATGCTCATGGCTTTTAGAAAACATATTTGCTTTTCTTAAAGTAAAATAAAATTAAAAAAAACTAAATTCTAATCTCAATAAATTTCAAAATTCAAACTAGTGTAACTCGGTTTACTATATAGTATATTATTATCCTCATCATTTAATCAATTAATCCTAAGTTTGAACAAGTCACCCTTACCCCATCAAAAAAAGGAAAAAGAAAAAGAAAAATAAAACTCTTTATTGTTTCTCTATAAATAGAAACTTCATTGCCAACACAATACATCAACTATTTTTCTACTCTAATAAAGAGAGAAAAACACACAAAAAAATATAGGGGTGACTTGATCTTGAAGAACATATAGTGCAAAATGGCAAGAAAGTTGAGTTCTTTAGTTGTTTTTGGTTCAATTTTATTTGCTTTATTACAACATGTTGCTATGGCACAACAAACTCATGTTGTTGGTGATACTTTGGGTTGGACCGTTCCTAATGGTGGCGCCGCCACTTATTCCACATGGGCCGCCGGAAAATCCTTTGTCGTTGGTGATATTCTTGGTTAGTATATATATATATCAACAGTATAGAGATTTTATATATTACTTCTTTTATCTCGATTTAATCTGTTGTAATTTGATTTGTTAAAGAGTTTTAAGAAAAGATTTTTTTTTTTGGAACATGTCTAAAATAATTTGCAAATGTTTTTTAAGCTAAAATAGACATTTTAAAATTAAATTGTTGGTGAATATAAAAATGCATCGTTCTTTCTTGAACAAACTAAAAAAAAGTGAATTATAAATTGAGATCAAAATGTTATTTAAGTTACCACGCTTACTTGAATCTATTATGAATTTAACTTATTTACATCATTAATGAAAAAAATATTATCTTATTATTAGGTCATTTTTATCCTAATTCATGTTCAAGAAAATTCTTACATCTTATAAAAAGACGTAATAAATGATCTGATTGTATAAATACTTTTGCCATCACTTTTTAAAATTTAAACTAAACTAAATTTCCACTTTGTATTACCTTTTGTTAATTATGTTTAGTTTACTCTAATAAAGTGTTAATGGTAATGGGTGATAACACCTTTTTCTATTTTTTATTATCACCTAGATTCCTTCCCACTTGTATTGTTTTTATTCAATTAATAGTAGCATATATTATGTTATATTATATGTAGTGCCAAATACTTACAAAGTTATGACAGCTATATATATATTTTTAGACACACTACATTCCATTCAACTTTTATGTATATAGTTAAATAATACTAGTCCATACCACCTAACAATCATGTCAAATTCGCGATCTAGAGTCGGTAAATTTAGAATAAATATATATATTTAAAAATCAAAATCAATAATTTTTGCGGTTTTTTAATGTTATAATTTTTTTTTTTATGTAGTATTTAACTTTAGAAGTGGATCACATAGTGTGGCTGAAGTATCAAAAGGGGCTTTTGATTCATGCAATACTTCAAGCCCAATTTCAATTTCAACAAATGGCCCAACAAATATTACATTGAGCTCTATTGGATCACATTACTATCTTTGTACATTTCCAAGCCATTGTACATTGGGCCAGAAATTGGCTATCAACGTCTCCGGCTCCGGCCCTCCGCTCTCAAGCCATCCCCGCCACACTCCACCCACCGCCACCCCGGTGATGGCTCCAGCCCCATCCGTGTCTGTCGCTCCGGCAACGGCACCTTCACCGGCTAGTGTAGCCCAAACTTATATTGTTGGAGATAACTTGGGCTGGAGTGTTCCTACTAGTGGCCCAAATTCTTATCAAAGATGGGCTAATAACAAATCATTCAAAGTTGGAGATACTCTTGGTAAGTACTAAAACTCAACTCTATTATTTTCGTTTACGATTTTTATCAGGTTATCAATTATAATTATATATTTTTTTTTTTAATGTAGTTTTCAATTTTGTGAATGGGACACATAATGTTGCAATGGTTAGCAAGGCATCTTATGACTCATGTAACACAACTTCTCCAATAAACACAATTAGCAATGGTCCAGCCAGAATTAGACTCACAAATTCTGGTGAACATTACTATATGTGTACATTCCCAAGACACTGTTCATTAGGTCAAAAACTAGCCATCAACGTCACCGGTTCGGACGTGACAGCTCCCACGCCTTCCACCGCGGCTACACCATCCAGCCCCACCGTGCCATCGAGCGATTCGCCGGTCAATTCACCACCAGCACCAAGTGCCTCAGCTCCATCTTTGGTTCTTGCAACTTTGCCACTCACTTTCTTGTCATTTGCCTTAGTTAGGTTGTTGAATTAGAGAGTAATACTATAGTGTTTGATTTTCAGACCTATGTACCAATAAAGTTGATTTTTTTTTTTTTTGTGAATTCTAGGTAGATATTTTATTTTATTTTTGGTGTTGATTTTTGTTGTAATCATGATATTTTTCAAAATTTTCAATATTCTTCTAGCCTTGTTTATTTGAAAATTTGTGACAAAACATCAAATTTTGTTTACTAGTGTGTATTTGTCATGCATGACTACTTTCGTATGTCATCAGAAATATTTTAATAGGGAAAAGTTTGAAATTAGCTATGAATAACTTTTGTCCATAAAAGATAAAAATTTTAATTTCATAATTTCTTATAACTACCGATTACTGATGAAATTAATACAAATAAATTTATATTAGTCTGTTGTATGAACTATGTAACGATGGATTAGTGTTTTAGCAATAAATTTCTTAACGTAATTCTTCTTCTTTTTTATTGTTGTTGTATCATGTATGAAGAATTCTTTTCCATCGATTGAACTAGGCATAATACATAAATTCGCCTTTTAACTTGGCTTTAGCTGATATTTATGTCCTTCAATTTTGGATATGCATAAGTAGACACTTAACCGTGTATAAAATTGAATAAGTTGACACATGTGGCCTACGTAGCATAATACACGTGGGATGCCATATAAGACACAGAATTTACACGTAGGACGAATGTATCTATTTGTTCAATCCAAGTTTAAGTATTTACATATGCACACCGAAAGTTCATAGTTGTCCACTAAAATCAAGTGAGGGGTCATGTTTATGTATTATGTCATTGAACTATTAAGTATCTTGACGTGTCATTCTTACATATTTTTTATTTCTAAGTGAAAATTTATTTTAAATATTTTGAATTGTCAATTATTCTGACTTATAATATTTTTTTTATGTAGTTTACAAATATACAGATTTTATTTAAAGTTTTTAAGATTTCATATGCAAATATTCGGTTAAACTTAAATCATTTGACTTTCAAAAATAAAACATGCCACATAAATTGAGACAAAAATAATAATATTTTCTAGAATCAAGTTGACTATTTTTTCCATCTTTAAGTGTATTAACTAAATTTAATATTTATATTTAAAAAACATATTATAATAATAATAATAATAATAATATAAGTTGCAATTCTTTTGTATTAATATATAATTTATGGTTGAGATTTTGGGACCTTAAATTTGCAAACTAAACTAGTCGTGATTAGCTCAATTATTTGTAGGTAGGTAAACAAATATTTTTTTTCCGTTTATTTAATTTTCAATGTCAGAGTTTGTTACATGTCTATTTCTTTTTGTCTATGGAATATATTTTTAAAAATAAAATAAAAGAATCTACAATTTTTTTAAACATAATTCTTCAAAGACTTACTGTTTAGATCTTTCAAAATTAAAATGCAGAAAAAATAATCAATTTTAAGGGTGGGCTTTTGGTAATTCGATTCGGTTTCAATTTTTTATTCGGTTTTTTTGATTTTCGGTTCTTGTATAATGTGTACCGAACACCGAACCAAAATAATTTGGTCCAGTTCGATTTTTATTATTTCTGTTCGATTTTTATTATTTCTGTTCGATTTTGTTATTTTGATTTTTTAATGGACCTGCTTAGTTGAGCTTTTTAAAATTTAAAAATTTACAAACTTTTTTGTTTGATTTTTCAGCTTAATGAACTAAACATTAGTTACATCAAAAAGTGTTTTTTCTTTTACTTTTAAATTTTTTATTTAAATTATAATATTTATATTTACATAATAATGAATATAATAAAATATTTATTATAATATAAATATTTCGGTAAATCAAATAACGAATAACACAAATTACATATCAAAACCAAACGAAATACCAAAAAATACAAAAAATATATACCGGATATGAATCAACATTAACCGAAAATTGAAACCGAAATACCAAAAAAATTCGGGACTCGATACGATTATTTAGTTTCGGTTGTTTAATGACCACATACTAATCAATTCAAACCCCCAAACCCGTTTCTCCCCTTGAATATCCATCTGCGTGACCCATATCCCAAACAAAAACCCACGAGCCCGCCTACCAAGAGCCACCCCAACTACCATAAAATTAAGTTGGAGGTAACGAAAATAAGAGGGTAATCGCGACACAGCGCAACGCCCGTCAGAGAACTCAGGCGGAAGAGAATCCACCGAGTCCTCCACAAATCACCTCTCCAATGAGGACAGGGGCGCTGGCCAGACGAAGCCCGTAAGGGAAGAGTAGCGGGAGGAAAGGCTACTGCGCAGTTTAAGGGAACAAATATTAGGGGGTAATACAAAAGGCCAAGCAGGGAAGGGGACCATGGAGAGAAGCGAATTGGGGGGAGTCCTCGATAGCCCCCGGGCCCCGACTACTCCATGTACCCCTTCATGACAGACTGAAACATCTCAATGGAATTTGATAATGTTATTTTTTATTAGACTTATTATTTAACGAGTTAACTAATATTTCTTTTAATTATTACAATATTGCTTTATGTGTTTTACTTCTTCCATATAAGTTATGGGTTATTACATTGAAGCAAAATTTATTTTTACGTACCTAAAGAATAGCAATTTTGTGTTGCCTGATCATTAAAAAATGAAAAATCACTAGGGGATTAACATTTAATATGAAGGTATTAATTTTCATTAGACTAATTAAAGTATAAAAAGGTCTTTGTTGGGTAATTAAATAAAATTAAATTACCTAACACGTCAAAGAGAGGCATAATATAAAAGATTAATTAGTCTTAAATTATTAATCAGGAAAAAATCATGTCATTAGGTCAAGGTCAATGATCATAATCTTGTGATTATGGTTTGGTTGTGGTCAAGATACTTGTTCCAATTAATTAAAGAATAGACCAATTCCTTAATCTAATCTTATATTCACTAATTTTTATTTTTTTAATTTTAAAAAAAAGGGTTGTTAGAAATGGTAATAAAACATAAATAATTGATAATATGATATTAAGAATATTTATAGCAATATTTTTGTATATCAAAGTCTTCCCTAGAAAAAAAAAAAAAAAACATTCTTAAGTGATGTGCCTAAATAAAACTCCGATTAAAGTTATAATATAAAATTATTGCACTAATATCATATACTTTTGAGTTTACAACATTATATCTACTTTAAGGAAGAAATTTGTTTTGACAAAGGGTATTATAATTTGATAAGTGGCGATATAAAAAATATAGTGTATATGTAAATATTCTTTTTTATCTTAAAAAATAGAGAGTTATTCTCGATAGATATCACAAACGAAAACGAAAAGTTGATAGCTATTTTTTAGGTATTCATGGTGTTATTTGTTTTATTTAAAAAGGATGTATATATTGTTAATTCTAAAAGGTGTTATCTTGGCAAAACTCAAGCAACACACTTTAACATATCAAAATCAGCCAATGACACTTACTGTGGTATTAGCAAGCATGTATTACTCTAAAAAGTAAAATAATATAGATATATATATATATATATATATATATATTTAATATATATATATATATATATATATATTGTGATAGAGTTTGCTTTTTTCGTATACACTTAATATTCATTTCAAAAATAATAATACAAAGGACTATACACATTTTATCTGTACATATAGACTTTACATACACGTATTATGTACATTTTTATCCAAACAAAATTGTCAACGTTAATGTATACTAAATTTTTAGGGCTATATCTTAGGGAAATTATGTATAATAGCAAACTATTAATTCAAATTAAATGTTATAACCACAATTTGATTTAATTTTGATCCGTAGAAAACTATTGACATTCGCCTCTCCCCTGAAATTCCCGATCGCCACTCTCCCTTGTCCAGTCTCTCCCTCGTCTCTCTCACTTTATACAAACTCAAATGTATAAACTGTATTTCTGTTTGTATAAAGTGAGGGAAAATTGTATATACACAGGCAAATACATATATCTTCGTCATATACACTTATAATTATACAATACAAATCTTCCCTTCCCATTTCTCTTTTTTCTTTCTCTCTTCTCTCTTTACACAAACACAAATTATACAAAATGCAATGTATAATTTGTGTTTGTATAAAGCGAGAGAGAGATTTGATGTACAAACGTTTTGTTTCGATTCAATTGTATACAGATTCAAAATTTATGTAGATATACAAACATATAGAATAGAATTGAGAGGATATACAAATATATAAAATGGAATTGAGAGGTTGCTAGAGATTTATACAAACAAGAGGCTGCCATTTGATGCCCCTAGCGATTTATACAATATGATGTTTCAAATCAAACGTTTGCTATGAAACACAATTATGCAAACTATATAGCTATAACATACAAATATCATTTTTATATTTTCTAAATGTAAAAGTTATTCTATCCTATCTATAAAATGGGCCTAAAGTATATTTTGGATCCAATAATCCAAAGCTAGGTTGTTAATATTTTAGAAAGTGATACCATATCATTTTCCCATATATAATATACAAGAAATACACAAGTATACCCGAAAGTGCTAGACCGCAAATTATTTCAAAAACCTTTTTATTCATTTTAAATTTTTTTTTGTCAAGTCACATAGTGTTACATAAATTGATACGAATGAAGTACTTCATCCATTCACGTTTATCTGTCATGTTACGTTTTTCAAAAGTCAATTTGACTAATTTTTAAAATTAAATTAGATTATATTAATTTAATATGTTAAACAAAAAATTAAGATATTTAAAAACAATGCAAAAAGCACTATATATTGAAATTTTTTGTGAATCAATATGATGAATAAAATACATAGTAAAATGTTAGTCAAAGTTTTTAATATTTAACTCTAAAAATGACACTATGACAATTAAAAGTTGACGGAAATTAGGGGTGTACATGACCGGGTTAGTTCGGATTTTTCAAATATCAAACCAAACAATTTGTGTCGGGTTTTTAAATTTATAAACCAAACCAAACCAATAAAACTCGAGTTTCTCAACTTCGGGTTTTTTTGAATTTTTTCGGGTTTTTCGGACTTTCGGGTTTTTTCGATAAAGTATTCATACAAACATATAATTTACTTGTACTTCAAATATTTTTTTAGTCCTACGAAAATGCAACTATCTAAGTTATTCAAGAAAATACAAAAAAATATGGATAGACATTAATGGAAACTAAAGATTCAAAAAATACATATAATCAAATCGCATAAAAAATTTGCAAATTAAGAAGTCACAACAAAATTATATAATTTAAGTACTAAATCTGTTAAATAAGTTTGTAAGTATTAATACATGACTAAATATTAAAAGAAAGTAAAATTACATCATGTATTTTAAGGGTCTAAAATTCCAAGAAAATTCAAATCAAATATTCAATAGAGTCATCTAGTGTTGAATTGATTTCGTTTGGCAATAGATAATTTGATTTTTATTTAAACTTTATTGTAATTCCCAACATGTATAACTATAATATTATTAGATTATTAAGAATTTTAACTTCCGAACATGAATTAATTATATTAAAAGATAAAAACTATGAATAAGTATAAGAGATATTTAAAAATTATATCAAAGTAAGTATTTTTATTTGTAAAATGAAATTTTAACATTATATACATAATGCCGGGTTGGTTTTTTTTAGTTGAAACCAAACCAACCCAAATATAGTCGGGTTTTTTTTCAACATCAAACTAAACCACTAGTTAGATTTTTTTTCGGTTTAACTCGATTTGCAATTTAATTCAGTTTTCGGTTTGATTTTGTACACCACTAACGGAAATAATGTATTAATAAGATAAAAGTATTTTATTTTGCACTATCTACACATAGGGTGCCATTTTCTATCTAACTAGAGCTCACGCTATTCCTTAATTAGTAAATAGATATTGGCCATACCTAATAATTAAATCAATGTCAATTAAGTAATCAACTTTTCAATATGAGTAATTAGTGTTAATTAGCATCTAATTTCAATATTCCTAAGGATTAGGAATTTCCTAACTTTCCACTTTGCTATATATCTCATTTAATATACTTGATTAGACATATAATTTTAAACGTTTTGGTTTATTATATCAAACAATCAAATATTTATAATCTATTTGATCAAATTTTTAGAAAGGCAAAAAACAAACTACTTATTTTAGATAATTGAGGTATTTGATTTTTTTAAAAAAGAAGTGTTTTTCAGTGGTAGCAAAAGCTGAAAAAACAGATATCTTTTGTGTTTATTTAAAGAATTTAATAAAAAGTAAATAAAAAACAAAAAATAAGCAAAGAAAATTAAAGTTTCAATCCCACAAAATTTTTGTGTTTATTTAAAGAATTTAATCTCATCACACTTGTTCAAGGTTTAGATTAATTCCTTTTAGGATAAAATGGAACATTAATTATCTTGCAATATTGAATTACATTATTTTTTTGTCAAAGATGAAGTCGAATGAGCGACGATGACGATGGCACGTGGGAGTTTATCTTCTCAACCCTTTAATTTTAAAAGCTAGAAGAAATGTTTTTATTTGAAAGCACGAAAAAATATTCTCTTCACCAATGAACTTTATTTTACCTCCAACTTATTTATCTCCATTTCTCAAATTACACTACACCTTATCTTTAAAACTTAACCTATAAAGTAACTCAACACTTACGTCATTTTATGATCTTAAATCAAACGTTTATTAAAAACAATTTAGTTTTTCTTGCTTTTTTAGTGTAACTTTTTTATTATTATTATTTAATGATAAAATAACAATATTTTTATTGTTTTGTATGTCTTGGGAGCACAAACACATGAAAATTTAATTTTTATTATTGCAAATTTCGAACAAGCGACATGAGCCTAATTACCTAAATATACATTATGTACACGTTTTTATCATTAATTTAAAGCTTTGAAAACGTGATTAAAATGTTAAATCTATAAATTGCAATAATTTGTGATGAATGAAAAACTTCATTATTCCATAGGCTAATTAATGCATTATGGGAGATAATGATCTAATTATTTAGAAGTAAATTGGGAGTTATATGTCTCTCCAAATTTAGGTGATCCTTTTTTAAAATAATATTTTTTTAAAAAAATTATATATTTCAATAATTAGTAGTAAAAATTGATTTAGTATACTAATTTTATCTTCGATGAGATACTTTTAACTAAAGGTTTTTAATTAGTTTATTTTAAATCATAAAGTTTTAATTTTTTCTTTTTTTACTTAAACTTTGTGTTCAATTAAACAGCCTTACATAATTATTTATTGTGATTCTCTTTTATACAACCTTTAAGAAAATAATGTCTTTTTTTTTAAAAAAAAATAATTTTACCTCTTGAAAAAATCTGTGTTATTTTACCCTTTTATAACAAACAAACACTATAGCTTCCATTTGGGCATGGATTTTTTTTCCTAAAAAAAAATTGATTAATTTGATTTTGAAAAAAGTAGCTTGGCACAAACCTTGGATGAAATTTCACTTGCACTCACAAACATTCAAAAAATAAAAAATAAAAAGTAAAATACATGTCCAAATAAAATTTCGAGTCTAAAAAATATTTTTTAACATATACTTCAAAAATTCCTCTCATGTTTTCTTAAGTTTCTACTTACCCTATTTGGATTCGCTCTTAGCTTTTGAGTTATAAGTCAAAAATCTTGTAAACAAACGGCTTATAATCACTTTTTAATTTACACAATTACTCTAAAAAAAAAACACTTAAACTAAGTCAATCCAAACAGACTCGATCCTAATATTAGCCAAATCTCAATTTCTATAATGGAAAATCCAAAACCAAAAAAAGGTGCAATCCAACAAGGGGGTGAATTACTATATATATCTACAATATGTGAAAAAACTTTATGTCTTGTTTGTCCAAAGAAAGTTAAAAAGTACATACATTTAAGGTAATGAAGAAGCTAATTATTTAACCAAATGGTCAAACTTACCACTTCTTTTCACCAAAAAGGCAAAAATTCTTTGATTTATTTGGCAGTTTTGATGTACAAACTTAACTACTTTTTTCATATTTCAGCAACAGAAGCCTTTTCTTTTTTTTTTGGCTCTCATCAAAAAGCTTCAATTTCTCTGTTCAGCAAAAAGGACATTTAGGAATATAGACATAGCATTAAATATTTGACAATCATCACAATTTAGGACTTGAAAGAGACATGACATTCAGGTAGCTTTAAATGATAGACTTTGTATATCATTATGAGTTATTAAGATATTTGATCTCATAAAGCCATTTTAAAAGGCAACTAATCATTGATTAGAAGATGATTTAATCAAGATGCCTAAAAGTGTATAGCAATTTGATTTTGTTTGGAAGCAGCTTCAGTATTACCATATCCCTAAAACTTTACATTAGACGTTAGCGTAACTCAAACCCCAAAAACTAGTTCATGAGGTGAGACATGTTCAAAGTTCTATATAAGAAATCCTTGAGGGCTAATGACTACTATTCTCCACTTAAACTCGTAATGTGATAATAACCATCGACCATCACTCTTACAACTTGACTAAAGCCCTAGAGGCGTAAGACTACGCAAGAAGTTACTATCAAGTTTCTACTTCGGAACTTCTTCTTCATAATCGGAGTATTTAGGCCAGTTTTGCATACCTCGACTAATTCCAAAGAGTTACTTTCTACTACCTGCCACTAACTCAAGTACTGGATAACTTTGTACACTAAATGCTTGGACAGGAAATTTGAGAAATAACTTACCTTTTCTTTCCATTTTTCTATCAGTAAAATACAATTTGAGAAACATTTTTACCTTCTTTCTTCACAGAAATCAAAGAGGCTAAAACTTTGATCAGCACCAAGGCTCTTCAGGACAAACCAACATTTTTGGATGTATTTGGCAGTTCCTGTGGAACAAAGTTTCCACCTTTATCATATACAGCAGCAGAGGCCTTTTCTGTAAGCAGTGCATATCCAAGGAAATAGCTACCAAAAACTTAGTTTTCCTGTTCAACTAAAATGCTTTCTAGAAAACAAGCAGCAACATCATTGATGGTAATTGTCACAATTCACAAGATATGCACTTATTACCTATGTTGCTCAGACTCCCAAAAAATGTTGATGGATATGCGTCGGAACCTCCAAAAGCAACAAGTGCAATAACATTTTTGAAGAGTCCAAGCAAACACGACTTATTATAGGACTTTTTGACTTGAAATGAGACAGGGCATTCATCTAGCTTCATCTAAAAATTTAAAAATCATCATCAGCTTAGTTCATCGAAGAAGATGCTTATAAGGCATCTAATCATGACCAACAAATGATTGAACCTACAGAAGCCGAATTCTTCAAACTGCATAACATTTTGGATCTGAAGTTTGATAAATAAGGAACGAGATATCCAAAGATTAGTATGCAGTTCATAACCTATGGCGTGTTCATAGTGGCGCAATTTAGACAACACACAACATGATATGTTTTTTAATTACTTGGCAAAAACAGCTGCTTAAAAGAGATGTTTCCCCGACTCTCTTATTCTATTAGACTAGTCAAGCTTATGCTCTTCACAAATTTTGTATATTTTTCACAGTAACATTACTCCAAGCCTGTGAACAGGTTTTAGGGGAAAACATTCAAGGCTAGTCAAAGATGTTCAATAACAATCTGAGTCGAGCTAACCTTTAACAGATCATATAAAACTAACATTAATATCACCTTTTAACTGTGGCAATCAGCCAATTCCAATTAGACTTAAGAATCAGAAATTGCATTACCAGTTTGTCAATAGAAAACACATCTGCATTATATTACTGTAAATATAACTTGAAGTGTAGTTGGAAATCATGTAATACGAGATGGATATGATTCCATTTTTGTAATGACTAAAATTGATTAATTGATGAAATGAAAAACTTGCCTGGCATCAAGCGCTCCCCAGCACTGAATATATATCAAGTGCAGGCAAAGTTTTGGCAATGCGGTCCAGATCTCTTTCCACAGGTGCAATGCGAATACAAGGCAAAATGAAGCACAAAAGATCAATTCTTAGAACATATAGGCAATACCTTACACAAAAGATAATGTCTGGTCCGTATGTGGAACAGACCAGGGAATGAAATTGATCAACAAACGTGAGGCCAAAATTAAGTGCACATTCAAGCGCACACGTTCACAGATACATATCACTAATACGGAGATAGTATAAAGCAGCCTTTCTAGAATAAAACATGTGACTCCTCATAGTCATAATTAACATGCCATGTTAGTTAACACTTACAATTTCCAGGGAACAAAGAAGCAATTCAAAAGGAAATTGTGACAGCTGCTTCAATATGAGCAGACTTAATGAAAACGTAGCAGGTTCGCAAACTACTTCAATGAGCATTCATGTTAAGGAAACGGCAGGAGAGACTTTGGCACTTTTTTCTTTTCCCACGAAGATAGTTTCTGATACACATCATCATCCACCAACCTACTGTTTTGACAATTTCGGATCCTGGCCCATTCCGCTTCACTCACTATGATACTTCCGTAAAAAAGAAATTTTGACATAAAGAGAATAAATTAGTAAAATTTGCACGACAGTAACAGTGGCAAATAAGCTCAAAGCATGATGGCAAGTCAATATAATGGTGGATAAACAAACCCACAGTGTTTATGCCTAACCATAGACCAGGCAATCCAAGGTCCTAGCATATACTGTTTCATTATATCACCTAACTTCATTTACATACTCAACCAACTGAGCAAATGCTTGAAGCTTATAGGGCAGTTAGTGTACCAATATACCACATTTGAGAATATTGTATATTGAGCCATTCATCCCAGCTAATTGCTGGACTTTTTGTTAGTTTTAAATTCCTCTTTTACACATTTTTATGTGCTATTTCAACAATGAAAAAGATCATATTTAAGCAATAAGTGGAAGATCAAATGCAAAGGAGGCATCCTAAACTTCTCTTTTCTCAAAATTTTATCATACAACAAAATGGACCTGTCTACAAACTACAAACCTGGCCTTTTCATTTGACCAGGAAAACGGTTCAAAGTTCGCTCATCTTGCCACAAAAATTGTTCAAGTTCCATATTGTTATGGACTGGCATCTTACGTTTCCTAAGTAGTGTTGCTGCAGTCTGATCTTCACCCTCTAAATTCGCCCGACCTGCTTGCAACCCGGAGTGACTATTGGCAGACTCCGCAAAAAAGAAAGGGTACTCCTTGTCTTTGCTGGTAGACACAGCCTCAAAGCCATATCTTTCCTGAAAACCATCACTTGGCCTAACGGGCATCTTATGCTTCATAAATAGTGTTTCCGTATTGAGACCATAACCCTCCAAATTTCCATGAGCTCTGTGCAACCGTGATGGCAACCCTGATGGACTATTGGCAGACTCTGCAGGAAAGAAAGTAAACTCTTTCCCTTTACTGGTTGACATAAGCTTGAACTGGTCCCCTTCATTCGAATTGCCACTTGGCCTAAAATCACCAATGCAACTAATTTGACCCTGTTGCAACTGCAAGCCAGAGTTTGCAGAGGGTCCTAACCTTAAGGACAAATCACAATCCAATTCCGGCATCCTTCTTGTCTTGTCCCTAAAATCTGCTTGACAAGATTTTTCTTGAACATCATCTCTCCTGCTAGGAAACAAGCTTGGGAAGCAGCTGATTTTAGCAGGCTCAACAATGGATGGATATATAGGTTTGCCAACAATTACAGTATGCTGAGGTTCTTGGAGGACCGGCGGAGAAACTTCAGGCTGAAGATCAGTACCATAGAACAGGGGATATACTGAACCCACATCCAATGAACTACTACTTTTCGGAATAACAATGCCTTTTGCACTTGGGGAAGCACCTAGATTGTTGATGCAAGGCATTACAGGCCTGTCAAATTCTGAAGCTAATCTGGATGTATTGACATTTGTAGGTCTCAAGAACAGTGGTTGGTTTGTAGAGCGAATAGGTAACGATGAGTTAGAGTTCAGCTCATTGGCACTTCTACTAAAAACTTTAGGAGGTACACAATGATGTTCCTGAGTTCTTGGGCTGAGGTAACTCCTTGGATTGCTGTTCCGCTGGCTCCTAGACGCTCTCTCCGGTATACATCCCAGATTAAGAGCAGCTGAGGACCAAAGTTGCATGTTAAACAAGACATAATCAGTTTGAAATCTATTTGCAACATGACATAGCTCTTTCTGAGTAATTGAACTAAAACAAATGGAGCAGTACAAATGAGCAGCAAGGTAAAAGAAAGTTTTAAACTTTAGTACCTTCAACACAAGGAGGCAAGAGTTGTCCAGTCTCTGTTGTCTCATCTCTCCTAATGATGGTATCAATGGCATCATTTACCCTATCCCAAAGTGTTTCAGGATCCATAAATTCAGCCTAATATACAAAAGGGACCAAAAAAAAAATCTTGAAATTATTTTCTTACATATAATCCAAATTCAACATACCCCAAGTTAAAGAAAAAATCAAAATACCTCAGAATTAGCTTTGGAGTACATAATTTCCTCAGCTTTGAAGACAACAACAGGAAGCTTCTGTTGCCATTCTCTGTTCTTTTTTGTAACAACACTATGCCTTTCTTGTACAACCCTGATCAAACAGATGGTGAGCACTTTACAGATAAAAAAATTCAAGAAAACACAAACTATACAAATTTGCCCCCAAAAGTACCTGAAAATTTGTTGTATGATAGAACCTCTCATGGGATAGTGCCTATCACTATGCCAAGCTCTTCTAACACACTCATAAGGTCTGGGTCCTGGTCTAGGCATCTTCTTTCCTCTTACCCACAAATAAAAATATCAACTTGAACACTCTACTTTAAGCAAAATGCAAGATTGGTTAGACAGAGTGACAGAAATATCAAGAAAGATTGAAACTTCAAAGAGAAAAAAGCAATTCTTTTTTTCTCTACATGAGTGTTTTGGAGGGGGTATGAAGTGAAAATCAAGAATTAGCTCTCTCTTTAGCTTTAGGTATTTGTTTAGGCTTCTCTCAACTTCTCCAACTCCCCCCCTACCCCCCCCCCTCAAGTTTTCTTAACTTTTTTAGGGGGAGAAAAGGGGGGAGAGATGCTTGTTTTTGTATTTTCCTTTTTTTTTTTGGTTGAGTTTGGCTTGTAATAATACACGAAATTTCGATATGTTTAAGATTACGAGATTAAAGTGTATATATTTTTAAAAATTGTGTATCAAATTAAAATTAGATACTTAATTACTTGTCTATTTATTTTTTTTAGTTGTCCCTGATTACTGATTCATTTTAATATATCAAGAAAGGATAAAAAAAAAATACTTATTGTACCCTCGTTAATTATTTTGAAAAATGTAGAACTTTTAAAAAATCTTAAATTTTTAATTCAACTATTTTACAATTTAATACGGTAAAATGGTAAGGAAAAAAGGACAAATACACCCCTGAACTATCGTATATGATATGCAGATACCCTCCGTCATACTTTTGGAACATTGGTGCCCCTGCCATCCAAAAACTAAAGTTTATATGCACTTCATTCCAACGGAAGACTAAATAGGAACACGTGGAGCAATCTTATTCATCGATCTGAAGTTCGGATCAGTGGATAAGATTATGACACATGTATGTCCGTTAGTATAAATGACATATATACTCTAGTTTTTTGGACAGTAGGGACACCAATGCCCCAAAAGTATGACGAAAAATATATGCATACTATTTACGATAATTCGAAAATATATTATTCATTTTTTCTAATGATAGATTCACTATATCAATCATTGTTTTTTTTATCATAGATTTTGAATCTATTAGATTAAAAAAAAATAGACATATAGATAGGGTACATATAACATGTGTTTGCATTTATACTTAAATAAGTTGGGAGATTTCAATTTTTAGTCTTAGACTTTTTTGGAGTACTTGGGCGAAGAAAAAGCGGGGTTAGACAGCCCGCAGGAAGGGGAGCGAGGTCGGGGATCAGAATAACAAGGAGTTGCCAGGACCTTGTGGAGTGGTATTTTATTCTAAAATTTATAGTTGTATAATTGTTATCTCGAAAGTGAAAGAAAATAATACCATGATTATGATATAATTAATTCTAAATTGTTAATTTTAGAATTAAAAAAAATTAATTAAAATACAAAGTAACTATTTTTATATTTCATGAGAAATTGTTATTATTACTATATCTCATAAATCGTATAATCCTTACTAACTTGAATCGATAAAATGTCTCGATATAAAAAAATATAATATTTAACGAATAGAAATAGTATTTGAAAAAAGTTAGAAACTTAGATGAACTTTTATTCATGTTATATTGTAAAATTTGAAACAAGTAGTTTTTACTTTCAAAGTACATGGCATTTGATGACTAATTTTAATACTTTATAACATATGATTCAAAATATTATTTCAAATGCACGTAAATTGAATCGAACACAAATATTATTTAAGAAAAAAGTAATGACTTTATTATTAGCTATGGGGAGAATGAAATATCATGTCGTGTCACCTTGAAATTGCACAAAAAGAGCCCCACAAACCTCTCTACAAAATGCAAAAAAAACCCACCCTCACAACTGCCTCTACAAAATGGCTCATCTTTGCTCATGATTTGGGACCACCATAGGGAACTAATTTTGATGAGATTTTTCACAACTTTCCTAGTCTTTCATTCGATATTCATATTAAGATTCGAAATTATTTTATTTTTGAATAAAGGTTTGTTGAAAATAATCTTTGTGTATAATAACAGTAATGTAGATTATCTCTTTTTTAGATTATACTTTGTGAGATTATATCAGATATGTTATTGCTTCATATAAGACTCGTTAAAGAGAAATCGCTTCTTTGCTTACTTGATTTTTTTTATATTGAAGTGTCGATGAATTTAGATTTGCTCAGCATTAGGTTTATGAAGTTGCGTATTAGGATATTTTACATTGAGATATCGATTAATTTGATTCTCTATTAATTTTTTTCATATTCAAAACTCAAAACCTCTTGATGAAAAATGAAGGGATCTTATATGTGATATGTCCTACCATGACCCTTGATGGTTCTTACTGCTCATGTTTTTCTGGTTGGTGATTCAGTTTTTGATATTCACGTCAAGCATTTTTTATTAATTCGAATTCACTTCATATGAGGTTTATTAAAGAAAAAAAATGTTCTCTAATAAAAAATTTTACTATGAAGTCTTGACTAGTTCGAATTCATGTAAGGCTTAACAAAGGAAAAAAGTTTCCTATCTAAATTTTTTACATTAAAGTTTCGACTATTCAAATTTGCTCCACATAAGGCTCAATAAGAGGAAGAGTTCACTCAGATGCGGAGTTAGAATTAGAAATTTGAGTGGTCTAAAATTTAGGATAAAAGAGAAAATTTTGCAAAACATGCTTCCTCTAAAAAGGAAAAAAAAAATTGTTGATAGTGGATCAGTTTGAACCTACAACACCACTCTTTCTTATCACTTAGCTGTCAACCAATTTTATTTAGGATTAACAAGTTAATATACATATATATTTATACAAGTTTCTAACACAAATACAAGTTTTGCAAAAAAAAGTTATGAGTCGTCGAACCCACAAAACACACTCCCAATGACTGGCCCCTAAGGCATGTCAATAAAAACTTAAACTCGATATATCTAAATTAAAAAAAAAAAAAAATTTTATCCGTCTTATCACAGCCCCAATTGTTCCTATTCCTCTCATACCTCATGTTATTGCATTTTTGTTGTGGGGTTCTAGAAAGAAAAATAATAATAATAAGGTAGCTATCAACAGAGTTTAATAGATTCAATTGGGTAGACAAATTATTTAAGGACAATGTGTCGTGTTCTTCCATCTTTTGCAAGGATGGGGTTTCTTGGTTTTGACAATTAATATTTTATTTTATTTTATTTTTGTTTAAATAAAATATATATTTGTGGCTAACCCTTTTTGTGGAAATGACTAGCTGTTTGTGTTCATAAATTTTATGATACAAATACTATTATCTTTTACATCAACATAACCCCCATAGGACCCCAACACTAATGTTGTGTAAAAGAAATAGAACCAAATTTCAAATATTTTTCATTCTAGTTAAAATTTTATGGAGTTTGAATTGGAGTTGAACATAGAGTTGTATTTCGTCATACTTATCGTAAAGATTACGGTAGAATAACATTCATGCTTCAATATATCTTCAAAACTTAAAAAAAAAGTTGAAAATATTGTAAACATTGAAAATTTATACGACTCTTCAATAGGTGTTCATCTCTACAATGTGCATTCGATTTCCGTTAGAATTCTTGGAGGCCGTTCTATCATAAACCCTAGTTCATGCTTATAGCAAAGTAATATATTCCCTTGAAAAGACATCTCAAATATTTCGTAAATTCATGGAATATTCACAAAGACATCAAGATATAGCCTCCTATGTTCGAGAAATATATACGTCACAAACAATTGTTGAATCACGAAAAATTCATAGAGAAGAATCAATGAGAGAAACGAAATTATACCCGCACTATCAGTAAAATATTCTTCTTTCTTCATATTTTATTTGTGATTCCAGTGTATTATATTCTTCTTTCTTTATATTTTATTTGTGATTTCAGTATATTTTTTATCACTTTTAAATTTGTTGCATGCAAACAAACATGTTATAAGTTATTTTCCAAATTCTAAATACAAACTTCAAACTAAAATTTGACATTTCCAAAACACTAATTTCATTTTTTATGTGTAAAGAGATCTAAATATATAATAATAATAATAATAATGTCTTTAGCATTTCTATGCAAAGGATAATTTCACAAGAACAACTCTTTAGGTGGACCCAAAAATATGAGGGGAAAGAATTACTTTATAAATACATGTCATTTTCATAGAAAAAATTTAAAAAAGTAAATAGACACCCTTGTAATGTTGCAATCAAAGTCTCAAAGGGGAAAAAAAGGGGCATGTTGTATGTTTTTAGGGTATGGGAATCTCTTGCCCTTTCACAAAAATTAACTCTTAAGAAACTATAATAAGATTTTTTTTTCTGAAACATGGTCCACTTTTTCTTTAAATTTCTAATGAAAAATTTAATTTCTATTTTAATCATGTGTCAAGATCAATTAGAATGATTCAAATTTATTATGGATTTTTACCTATTTACATTGAAGGGTAACGTTTGATGTTAACGAAAGCACAGAATTGATTTTTTTAACAAAAATCTCTTCTGTTTTATAGCAAAATTACTGAGATTCATAAGTTAATGGGATTCTAATTTAAAAAAATTTATTATTATTTTTTGGTTAAGTGAGTCACATGGTGGAACCATTGAGGATCCACTTGAGATTTGGTCATATTATAAGAAAGTAATAAATAGCAATTTGGGTCCCTTTTGAATGACCAAAAATACAATTTGATCCTTCATGTATTGTTTTGTTTGATATATTCACATGGTAATTTGGTGGTTTGGAAGGTAGTTAAGAGACAACTCTTTGTCTTTAAGTTTAGAGACTAAAATTGAAGATCAAGTTTGTAATTCACTTTAAGAGTAAACTATTAAAGATATTGGACTTTAGTGTAATTTTACAAAACCACTTTTCTAACCCTTCAAATATATCGATCTAGGTTGTGTATTTTTTGAGCTTTTCGTACTGGCAGACAAGTTCACTATTGATATTGTTCGCTTCGGATCTAGATTTGAACGACTTTAAAACGTGTCACTAGTTGATAAGCAATTGCTTATATACCCAACATATCTCATGTGTTTTAGTGATGTGGGACTTTTATCTTAAGTTGAGGTGTCACCTACACCCCTAACCCCTCTATGGACTCAACACCCTCATTTAGGTTTGCCCCATCATATGGGATTTGCCTAAATTCAGCTATGATATTTGCTCCATCTTATCGGGATTTGCCTAAATTCAGTTGAACTCTGACCCACATCGATAAGGCTAACATATGAGTGAATGATTAGAGGCAAACCCACCTTGTTAGGTGGGGGTGCACTGACAACTTTTAAATTTTTCCGTATATATATGTATAGATATTCTATAAAACGATAGTATATTTAATGGTGCACCCGTATTATGAAAATCCCTCTAAGTGTACTCGTCGAAGTCTCTGCTTTGAACCGCAACAATGTAGGTATGAATCCCGTGATGAATACCTTTTTTGCCTTTAAAATCAAATTTTCTTAACAATAAACCTTTCTAAAAATGGTCTTTATTAACTAGTCGTATTTGCCACCTCATTTTGTCCACCCCTAACCTTTAGTCACTCTTAGTGGTGCCCCCTATCTTCAAATTTCGAATTCGCCTTTATAAGTGACTACTGATTTTATCCGCATTGGGCAAAAATCTGGATGACTTTAAAACAAGTCATTAGTTGATAATATCTACTTACTCATATAAACACATCTCTCGTATATTTTATCGATACAATACTTTCTCATATTAAGTTAGGATGTCAAGCTTTCCAACACAATTTCTTAACTGACATTTTTCTTTATTTGATCTACAATATTTATCCACAGAGTCAAACCTCTCTTATGTAGTAAAGTACCTCACACTTTGAGGTCTAAAGAAAGACCTTTAGCATGATTTACTACTTCCAAGTAAAGCTTCATATAAAGATCATTTTGAACAACTATTTTGAAAGCATATTGATTGAATAATCATGTAATTTCATTATTAGGTAGTATAGTGCATCATTCTTTAATCCATATGTTAGTGATTGTATATTGTTACAATAAACTTACTGCTACTAATTCAAATTAAAGGACCCCATCCCATACACAATTAATTTTTTATTTTTAGATTATATGGCAATACTTAGATTGAAATGACTTACTTTGAATTTTCTTAAATGAAAATATCAATGATCACAATTTGACACCACCAGTTAGGCCTATTTGCCATACATTTTTGTTTTGTGTGTTTTTTTCGACGAGAGATACTTCACATTTTTCTATCTTTATTAGTATTTCAGAAATTTCTCGTGAGAATATTTTTAGTCGATTATTAAAAACTAAGAAAGAAAAAAAACTTTTTTTGTAAAAATAGAGAGATTATTTCGATAAAATTGTGTTACAACTCACTATAACAAAAATAACTTTTAGCAGCATTAAATATTGACACTAATAAAGAGTGCTAAAATCTTTATTGACATTAGTTAAGTGTCATTAGAACCAATGTCGCTAAAGGCTTTAGGAACATATACAAAGAGTGACAGTTGTTGCTAAAATACATATTTAGCGGCAATTAAAAATTAAATGCTGCTAATGATATTTTTATTATAGTGACTCCAAGTGTTTGAAAACATTAATCATCAACTATTCAATCTAATGTAATTTCTACTTAGCAATAATTCTCAATCATATAATATTACCCAACGCTTAGGTTCATATATAAAAATAATTTTTATTTATGAACTTGAGCTACATTTTTGTCCCTTTTTTATTCATTGAATGATGAAAACAAATATTCAGTTAAATAAGATTTTTCTGTTTGATGCAATTTCTGATAGCTCCAAATATTTAAGGACTAAAATCGTGATAAATAAAAGGAACGATCACTCTGTCAAAAATGATCTTTATCGACAGTTAATTAAAGGCAATAGCTTAATTGCTGCTAAATATATATTTTTAACAATAATTAGTACTCTTTGTAAATGTTTCTAAAGCCTATAACGACATTGAATCTAATGATAATTAACTTATGTCGATAAATTTTTTTATTATTTCATTAACATATATATTTATTGTCACAAAAAAATATATATGTGATAGTGAATGGAAATAATTGTCAAGTAGTGATCTATATAAACTAAACAATAAAATCAAAGATGAGTTTTTACATGAAAGTAGACTAGCAATATCACTCTTTGGTGTAACCAAATATTTCTTCCGTTTAGAATTGTTTGTCATAATTTCTATTTTTAGAGTTAAACTATTAAAACTTTGACTGATATTTTAAGATATATTTTTTCATTATATTAATATGCAAAAAACTGCAATGAATAGTATTTTTCATATAGTTTTAAAATATTTAATTTTTTTGTTTAAAATATCGAATTAATATAATCTAATTTAACTTTAAAAATTAGTCAAATTGACTTTCGAAAAACGCAACATGACAAATAATTTCGAACGAAGAGAGTAACATATAGACAAGTAATAAATACAATTCAATGAGTAACTTCACAAAAGATGGATAAAATCAAGAAAACTACCCATCTTCCTAAATTTATATCTACATCAACTACCAATATTACTCATTTGAGGTAAGAAAACATAGTCAAGAAAATGAAGACACTTCAATTTAATTACTTTGATGAATATGGCATTCAAATAGGACTTCACAACATTGATGAAACCAAGAAGATCAACCTTCCTCTCTGACAGTTAGGTAATTTCTGACTTAAGTTTCACCTATGGTTACTGAACAAAATTTACTTATATATATTTTAATTTTTTTTTTTGGTTTAGATTTAATAAGGAGGGTAAGAAAAAAATAAATAATAACTTGTATCTTATGATTTTAAATTTAAGTATACAAAATTAACATATCTTTTAATAATTTTGTGATTTAAACATGTCATGTACCTTATGTCCATTTGCTTGATGTGCATGTCTAATATAGGCAAGTTTTTACTGGTTCTTAATTGTGTAGTTAATCATGATAACGTCAGGTTTTTTTCCATGCATTCTTTTCTAAAAAAATTTCATTTTTTTATTTTATTAAAAACTTATATTCACAATCTTAGATCTGAAAATAAGAAATTTTACTATCCAAGCAACTCGCTCTTGTCATGTTATGTTAAAAACTCATAAATATTATATTTTGAAATTAGCCAATATCAACACTCTTTTTAAAGTGATGTCTCTCAACTTGATCAAGGACAAGCACTAAAGCCATGATGAATGCCCCCATCAATGCCAGCCTTAAGGCACAACAAGAAAACATCCTTGCCCAATACAACATTTGTGTCAGGGTCCATTCCCCTTTTGACCTCAGCTACAATACTATTCACTCAGAGATCGTTTGATACGTAAGATAAAAATAATAATTTTGAGATGTAATTTGAATGCAACTTTATCTCTTTGGTTATGGATTTTTCTTCTAGGATCATTATTGTACAAGATTGTGCAACATCTTTGCAAGTATGACCCCTCAATATTTGAATTCTGTAAGTGGAGAGGATCAGTAATCATGTGGACTTGTCCTACTATTGATGGCTTGTGAATGGTGAAGATTGGTGCTTGGCCTTTTTTCTCTCTTACAAATCTTTTCACCTATGTTAGGTTAAGTTTTAGGCCTAACTTACTATTTCATCACCCTTTCTTTATTTGAGACCTCTGTTAGGTTAGGTCTTAGGCCTAACTCACTATTTCATCAACCTTTCTTTATTCGAGGTCTCAGTATTGTTTAGTTTGGAGCGTGCCATTTATGGATTGGGGTATACTTCCATGCCATGATCGTCCGATTTTCTACGGCCCACATCGAATTTGACTATATACAATATAATGAAAGGAAAATCATGCAGAATAACAAACATTTAACCTATATTAATTGCTATAGCTACAGTTTAAGAAAATTATGACATACGGCTATAATTTTTTAATTCTTGTTATTTAGCTAATTTGTATAAATCACCTTATCTGTATAATCAACATGATTTGTATAATTCAAAAATTTATATAATTCGGTTCTTGATTGTATAAATTTAAAATTTTGTATATGCTTGCCCTAGCTGTTTGTATATAATTTATGAAAAATTCATAATAAATTACTTTGTTTGTATATTGGCAAGCGAAATATACAAATAGAGTTCTGAAAAATTCTTTAATGTATAAATATAAAATTTGTATATAGTTGCCTTATTTTGTATATTCGCAAGTGGAATATACAAATGGATATAAATAGACAAACTACAACTTCTATAACAACAACTATAGTTATGAAATGTAATTATTGAAACTATAGCTATAGAACCTTATTATGTCTGTTGTATTTGCTATTTCGGTAGTTTTCTCTATAATGAAATGGATCTTGGGTCTAATTCAACCCTCCAAAACTAGTTGCTTATGAGAAGAAAATTATCCAAATTCATAGAAGAAAATCACTCATCTTATTAATCATCGATGATAGATCCCTAAATTGAATTGTCCAACCCTGAGTGTGAGATGAGGTGTTGAAAAATGAAAAAAGGTCTCATATCGATGATTAATGATTAATGAGATGAATGATCTTCTTATATGAACTTGGACTATTCTCCCCTCATAAGCTAACTTTGAGGATTGAGTTAGCCCCAAAATCCATTTCTTTAGATCCATTTGACGAAGGGTTGGCTTCTAAAACATTAAAGAAAAAATGAAAAAAAAATTTACGACTTCAAAAAAAAGAAGAGGAAAGTAAAAAAAAAAACAACGGAAAAAAAAAGTACTATGATCAAAAGGTTGAATGGCGTGAGAAAGTTCTCATCATTATTAAGTAAAAGTCGTGAATTTTAACTTCTAGCATATGAAGTCACCTTTGATAGAAAACGCTAAAAATCATCAAAATGTGACTTTTTCATGCGAATTCAAATTATCCAGCCCTTAAAATGACGGACATTGAGTTATAAATCAAAAGAGAAAAAACAAAGAACTCAACAAATCTTTGAGATTGTTTTTTTCCCAATAAACATTGCTTTTATTTCTTTATATTATTTAAACCAATAACCACTTAATGAATATCCTGGTGTAACAAAAATCAATAATTGTAACCTTTAAAAAGATTTGAGCTCCTTAAACGTTTAATCATGTTAATTAATTAGTCGATCCTTTTCTTTAGTTACTTTTGAAAAGGAAAAAAAAATTAGACTATAATCTTTGTCATTTTACAAAACGAAGAGAAGTATTTAATTTTTGGGAAAATTGCCTAATTAGATAAATATCTTAGTAAATTTTCTGAATAATTTTGGGAAATTACTTATTAAATATTTTTGTTTCTTCTAGAATTACAATATCATTTAATTATTCTTATTATTTTTGGGGGAAAACTGATATAATAGCAAAACTAATACCTAAAAGAAATGGAATAGCTAGGGTTTGATTTAATGTGCTCCATAGCAATGTAGCTTAAAAATTTGTCAGCGTCTCCTTTTCCCAGAAATCTGCTTCGCCACTCTCCATTCTGTCGCCTTTCTCGTACTTTATACACAGAAGTGTATTAATTTTGTTTCTGTTTTGTATAAAGCAAAAAGTGTATAATTCTGTTATACATATTGAATGAAATTTTTTTTGGATACACATATACATGAAATTTGTACTAGATATACAAATAAATAAAATTTTGTAAAATTCGAACACATTTTACCATACAAATACATAGAGAGAGCGACAAGTGAGATAGAAAAGAGGTAAGCGAGAGAAACAATGTATCATATATAAATGTGAATCATGGAAGAATACAATACATCTAAAATAAATTACACCTAAATTGACCCACATGTATTCGAAATACATATACATAAGTCCGTTAAATGCATAAATCTATCTAACAAAAAATGATATGAGTCGTAAATGGATAAATTATTGAGCCTAAATGTTAAATTAGGTCTTAGGCCTAACTCACACCCCAAAAGCTAACTCAAAGGAAGGAGGATTGCTCAAGCCTTATTAGGAGTCCACCCATCTCATTAACCACCGATGTGAGGACTTTTGTCATTCTTTTAAACACCCCACTCACGCCCAGGCTTAGCATCTGGTTGCGTGGGCAATTTTGATTTTTTGGGGATCCAAACATGGGTGAGTTGAGACGGCCGCTTGATACCCTTGTTAAATTAGGTCTTAGGCCTTAACTCACACCCCAAAAAGCTAGCTCAAAGGAAGGAGGATTGACTCAAATTATTAGGGTGTCACACATCTCATTAACCACCGATGTGAGACTTTTGTCATTCTTTAACACTAAACATAATTATGACTTAAACTAGCAAAAAGAAATATGAATGTTAATTTGACAAATTATTGTGTCCGAACATAATTACGAGCTAAACTAACAAAAATTGTATAGTTTGAACTTAATTTTTCCCCTTCCCCAAACTTTTCTTTGGAAGTTAAAATTATAGTTTATTTTAATAATATTTTAATAAAGAGAATAAATATCTTAGTAGAAGGAAAAATATTTTTTAAAATTCCTTTTCATTAGTCAAATACTTAAACAAGTAAAACACAAATGAATTGACAAGTATCAGAAAGGTCACTTGAAATTATACACTTTTGTTAGGTCATGATTGAGTAATTAGGCAATTATTAATCCTATATAGGAAAGTTGAGTTATTTATAAGTTAAAACTTTGTATTACTTCTATTATTTAGGGTCTTATTTAGCATGTATTTATTATTTTGCTCTTCTTTGGTCTTACATAATATTTATGAGAAAGTATCTCATTACTTCAAGAAAATCCCAAAAATAAGTTGAGGGAAAATATCGTCTAACAATAATAACATATATACTCAAAATAATTCTATAAGTAAAGTTCAAAAAGGGCGATGTATATACATACATTATCTCTACCTTCGTGAGATAGAAAAAGTATTTATGCAAAATATTTTATTCAAGAAAATTATTTCGAAATAATTTAAAAAAATGATGAGGGGAAACTAATAGTAATACTTTTGAAGGATTTTCACATTCTTTTAAATTTAAAACTTGCATACAAATTTTATTTTAATTTTTCAAAAGAACTTCTTGGGTTATAAATTGTAAATCAAAGTTCACTTCAATTTTAAGTTAATCTTTAAAGTTTGAAAAAGGATTATTGTATGTTCAAACGTGGTTATCTACTTTTGTTTTTTAATATTTTAGTGGTATTTTTTTCTTTAATTTTTTTTTTTAGATTAACTGATCGTTTGTATAATCTCTTCCACAATTTCTGTCTTTAGGGTGAGCGCTGTGTGTGCATCAGGTAGACCTTCAATTTTTGTTTTGTATCTAACATTTGACTAAGCACAAAAAAGAAAAGAAAGAAGACGTATACGACATAATAATTAATCTCATTCACTCACAAACTCTTTAACTTTCAAGTTAGCTTTATCATTTACCTATTCTATAGATGTACTTATGTTTACAAAAACAAGTGTTTTCATTTCTAATTACCCGTCCAACATTTTTCTATTTTATATTCATAATTTAACATATTTATATTTAATTATTCGATATTTTATCGTGTTAGCACTATTAAAATGTATACTTACTTTATACATGTTTACATACAATTGTTGTTGTCATTTCTCCATACTTTTCTCTTTTATTGTTATAATTTCGTTGAGTGAATTCAAAACTGAAACAAATTACTTAAGTCATTTTATGTGTCAATTTTTACGATAAATTTCGTTATTGCTTTTCGTTTTTATAAAAAATATAGAATTACAATTTAAGATTGAGATTATCTCAAATATCTTATTAAGAATAGTCTACTTTGATATAATCACGATCACTTTTAATTGTTGTTTCAAGGTGGTCAAATTTGAAAAATTAATAAAATTTCGAGGCGTTAAGATATAAATTATAAAAATATTTAGATTAAAATTTAAGATTTTTATCATAAAACATAGCTACAAATTCCAAATATTATTAAAATCAATTATCAAAAACTTTATAGTATATACAATAAATAATAATAAAAAAGAGTAACTATGAAGACTCTTCAACGTGCTAATGTCCCCGGCTATCTTCTTCAGTCTCGACTGAATTTTCCGTTCAAAAATTCCAAAATCTCAGCTCCGATCGGAATTTCCCAAATATAGCATTTTCCGGCCATGTCGATACAAATTCAAAAGTCACCAAATGAGTCATGGGACTGTATGTTACCTGGCCCACCTTCCCGGAACAACGGTGGATCCGCTGATATTTCTCCCGCCGGCCTATTCGCTTACGCCTCCGGTAGCTCTGTATCCGTCGTCGAAACTCATTCTATGCAACTCGTTACTACTATCCCTCTTCCACCACCGTCCTCTTCTACTACCTCATTGTCCCCTTTCATCACTTCCGTCAAGTGGTCCCCACAGAATCTTCCGCATTTAATCGACGTTCCTCAACATCATCTACTTCTCGCTGTCGGTGATCGTCAAGGACGAATTTGTTTACTTGATTTCAGGTCTAAATCTCCGACGATTTTCTTTGATACTGGTTCAGGTTCTAAACTTGGGATTCAGGATCTATGTTGGGTACAAACTGGACCGGATTCATGGATCTTAGCTGCTTTATGTGGACCTTCGTTGCTTTCTCTGTTTAATACTTCCACGGGTCGGTGTTTCTTCAAATATGATGCTGCGCCGGAGTATTTCTCGTGTCTACGTCGTGATCCGTTTGATTCGCGGCATTTTTGTGCCCTAGGACTTAAAGGTTTTTTGCTTTCAGTGACTGCATTGGGAGATACGGAGAATGATGTGGTGCTTAAGGAACTTCAAATTCGTACGGATACTACTGAATTGCAGAAACTAGAGAGGGATTCATCTACTGGAGGTAATGGAGCTCCGGCATCAGCTACATTTCCGACGTACATTTCGAAATTTGCATTTTCACCACACTGGATGCATTTGATCTTCGTGGCTTTTCCGAGGGAATTGGTAGTGTTTGATCTGCAGTATGAGACAACACTGTTCTCGTCTGGGCTGCCCCGGGGATGTGGGAAGTTTCTGGAGGTGTTACCTGACTCGAATATTGAAGTTCTGTACTGTGCTCATCTTGATGGAAAGCTCAGTACTTGGCGGCGGAAAGAGTAAGTACTTAGAAACTAGAGTATTTTGCATGAAATTTAATTATTTAGTCACTGATTGCTGAAGCTTTACGTGATCGACCTGTGATCTTTTACTTGTTGTGGTATACTGTACTATGCTTATTGTAACTCAGGAACATTTAACCGAGAAGTATGAGTTGCTTTCACTCTTCGATTTTTGTTTTAGGATCATTTAGTGATATGCCAATGATTGACTATATAGTCCACTACGTTGACTTTTGCATTCGTCCGTCGCGTTGAACCCAATGTTTCCTGTCACAAACTTAGAAGGGTTACTAGTAGTTTTTCTATGGGAGGCAAAACAAAATGTACAAATACTTCAATTCCCAAAGCTTATCCTAACCTACAACTGTCTAGATGTTTAGGCTATTGATTCTCATACACAAACATTTATTTTCTTTCCCTGTTGTTTCATGAAGTTAAATTAGAATTATTTTGGTGTTTAAGTTGTACTTCCCAAAAAACAAAAACAAATGAACATAATTTACTAGCACCTGACAGAGTACCACACAATAGATAAAATGAGAGCACATACCTGATACCTGTATGGTTTAAACATGTCTCCAACTGCACCGAGTCCATTAGTTCAGTACTATGATGATTAAAGATGATTTAAAAGGGATGAGGGGGAACTAAAATCACATCGAGGGAAATTGTCCCAAAGACCCAGTCTCTTGGAATCACTATGACTTTGCAAAGAATAAAACATAATGCAAATAAAGGATATGGGAGACAAGACAACTTTGTCATTGTTGTTATACTTACATTGAGTTCATTGTTTGCTAGGTGTTACCGAGAAATTATTTTAATCTAGTTAGAAAATTGTAACTCATTGTTTAGAGGTGTGAGATTTGGAGAACCTTTAAACTAGTGTTTGACCATAGATTTTCAAATATTCTTGGCAAATGTTATTTAGGTGAAAATTGACCATGTGCTTGGCCATAGTATTTGGAAAATATATTTCATATTTTAGAAAAATATGATTTATATCCATAAGTTTTAAAAACTATCAAAACTAAAATCATAAATTTGTATTACAAGTCAACAGGATCTTCGTTGTAACAAATAACAAGTAGTGCCCATGACAAGAGCAATGTGATTGTTTGGAGTGAGTGCAACAAGCACCATTCCGTACATCATGAAGTAGACAAAGCACATGACAGTGTTACTCTGAGCTGATTGTTCATCAATTTTATCAATAGCCATATGATTACTTTCATATCCACTGAATATTTCATCACTATTTTGGTGTTCACCTTAAAAAACTATGTAATACAACGCAAATAACTACTATAGAGGGTGTTTTTGTAAAAGATAAAACTTTGGTGTAAAATTTCAATTTTAAAAGATTTCAAATAATGAGATTTGACCCAAATACTAGAAAAAACTAGTATTTGGGATATTTGCCAAATAATGGCAAGTTGTATGGACAAACACTGTTTGCCTAAATTTTCTCCAAATATTATTTGGGAAATCTAGGGCCAAACTGGCCTTAACATTGGAGAACAATTAATTTTTCTTAAAGAACATTATTGCTTCTCAAAACAAGGAATTATGAATACAACCTTGATGTGCTTTGTGAAATTAGGTCTTGGCCTAACTCACACCCCAAAAGCTAGAAGGAGGATTGCCCAAGTATTACAAGGATTTTACCCATCTTATAACCATCAATGTGAAACTTTTGTCATTCTTCAACATCTCACCTCACACCTAGTGCTTAACATCTTGTGCGTGAACAATTTTGATTTCGGGCCCCCCACCATTAGGTAAGATGGACCCTTTCTGATATCGGTGAAATTAGGTCCTGAGCCTAACTCACACCACAAAAGCTAGCTCAAAGAGAGGAGGATTGTTCAAGCCTTATAAGGAGTTTATCCATCTCATTAAATACCAGTGTGAGATTTTTGTTGTTCTTTAACATCCCACCTCACGATTAGTGGTTAGCATCTGGAGGTGAGCAATTTTGATTTTGGGGCCTTAACATTGGATGAGATCACACACTTAAACATAGTATCAGAGTGGGCAGAGATCCTAGGATCGAATCTAACCGCTACCTAAACTAAAAAGAATTTCCACGTACTTGGCCCATGAAAAAGAATCAAGCCACTTGACTGTATTGAGAGAGGCAAGCCAAAACCTACTCCTAAGAAGTTGCTGGATCGAAGTAGTACATTATACATCTGCCCACCTGCAGCATTGGTGTGAGGTGTACCGCACTTTGGGTACAAGGTCGGAAATTCCATTCTTTTTTTTACCACCTAAAATCGAAGAAAAGAAAGAAGGGCGAGGTAAACAAATAAAGAGCTAACTTTCTTTATTATTATGTAAGATTAGAAGGTGCAATATGAATCGGCGCAGGAGTTGCTACAATTGCTTCAGCAGGAGCCACTACTGGTATTGGAAATGTTTTCAATTTCTTAGTTCTGTTGCGAGAAATCATTCATTGGCAAAACAATTATTTGGTTATGCCAGGCTACCCTCAGATTCTTCCCTCCAGATATTAATGAGGTGGACGGGAAGGATAGAGCCCAACTTATTATATACGGATACGAATATTCCTTGTCATTCTAATTTTGATATAGTTCCAACAGGCCTATTCTTTGACTCCCCTATAGTGTATAGTATATTCTTTCCATCTTCCTACTGGGATAGATATTCTAACAACAAACTACCTAGCTTAGCTAGAGCCTGCACGTGAGGGAGCATGTTGAGAATGTAATTAAATAATTAAAAAGTGTGCTTTCTCTAGCAACTTAAGCTTCTAAATAAGATGGTTACACACTTCAACATGGTATCAAAGCAATTAAATAATTAAAAAGTGTGCTTTGTCTAGTAGCTTAAGCTTCTAAATAAGATGGTTACACACTTCAACATAGTATCAAAGCAGACATAGGTCATGCGACTGAATCTCACCGCCACCCAAATTAAAAAGAATTTCCACATGCTTGGCCCTGTAAAAGAATTAGGCCTGCACGAGATAGTCACACACTTCAACATGCTTGAACTAAAACTTTTGCAAGCTGATTAAGTCTGTCTTCAATCAGTTCATAGCAGGATTGATTTGTAGGTTGATTGATTTTGGTTTCAATCAGTTCATAGCTGGATTGATTTGTAGCTATCGTGGCATTGTATGAAGTACGCATTGTGGTGTTTCCTGGTGACATCTATGACTTAACTCAGTAGTTATTTGTTTTCTGGTAGCCAGATAAGTTGCTTTTAACTGAATTCACCAACTCATGTGAGCACTCATCTGCAATGCTCTTTTTCATTAGTCTAATGGTTCGTTTTTCGTTACCTTGTAAAACATTTTCTTTGTCCTTGTTTCTGCATGATCGTGAGTTGAAAGTTGAAACTCTAATATTCCCATTTTCATAACCTTGCACATATCAAAATTTTGTATTTATGGGAGTTCAAAGGGATAATAATCTGCATGTTGTCACAGCGGGGAGCAAGTGCACACAATGTGTGCGATGGAAGAATTGATGCCCTCAATAGGGACAACCGTTCCTTCCCCCTCAATTCTTGCAGCTGTTATCTCCCATTCAGATGCCGCCTTTCAAACTATTGGCAAGCTTTATTCCGATGCACATCATTCAGCTGATGTGGATTTTGATAATCCATTTGATTTTTGTGATGAATCCCTTGTTTTATCTAAGACGCGTTTAATCACCATTTCTGATGATGGGAAAGTATGGAAATGGCTCCTGACTGCTGAAGGATCCGTAGATATTCAGAAGGACATGACAAATCCAGATATTGTTGCAGAAGCCAGTAAGTCTGTACCTTCAGAGATTCCCATGGGTCACAACTCTGAGACTGGCACAGTTCCACTGTCAACTGATGCAAATAGAAGCAGGACCTGTCTGTCAAAATCCACTACAAGCCTAGATGAAGTGTCCTTTAAGGTTGGTTAAACTTGCGTAGCTTTGGTCATTAAACAATGTTGCATATCAAGTTGGATTATACTGGTACAGTACAAAACAATTTATGAACAAAACTTTGGTATATAATATATATTGTTGGCATTATTACTTTTACCCGCCCCTCCAATTGAACACACACAGAGATTAAATATTGATAATAACATAAAAGAGGCGTAGTTTTACTCTCTCTGTTTTTACCTTACAACACTCTCTTGTTACTGGTTATTATATAGATTAGGCAGAATGTCGCTAAAGGTTGTAGTTGGATGTCCTCCAATTTTTTTTAATGAATTGGTGCAGTTAACATACGGGTAAATACATTGGACTTATTGGTTGCATACTAGAATTTTAAATGAAGAGACCTATTCAGGCTATTTATAGTTATGCACAAAATTAATATACAAGTCAAGACTTGCTGTCCTCACTCCTCAGTTAGTTGAGTTGTGTGAGATTTTTTTATTGTGCTTCTGTGCCCAACAAAAAGAGTTGGTTCTATTCCTTGTTCTGTTATAGTTAGTGATAGTTTTGCAAGGTATGCCTTTTTGAGATATACCTGCATTAATAGTGGAGAAAATATTCATTCTGGTCATTCTTACTGGCATGGAGGGCCTCCTTTCATTAGCTGACACGAAAAAAATGGAAGCGTGTCATCATGGGCTTTTAAATAAATGATCATTTATAAAATAATGTCTTCTTTTGTCTTAGAATTTTAAGATTTCCCCCCCATCACTGAAGGTTATTTTATTAATTGTAGATTAGTCTAGTTGGGCAGCTTCATCTTCTTTCTTCAGCGGTGACTATGTTGGCTGTACCTTCCCCTTCTTTGACTGCTACTTTGGGACGTAAGTATATTTGTTGACTGCTACTTTTTTTGTATTATACAAAATTTATCAAGATTTTGGATGAGGCAGTGCTGGTTTCGCCACTAAATAGCTTACAATCATGAAGGTGGAGGAAACTCTCCAGCTGTCGCTGTTCCGCTTGTTGCTGTGGGAACTCAAAGTGGTACAATAGACGTGATTGATGTCTCTGCCAACGCTGTCAGTGTTAGCTTTGCAGTCCATAACAGTGTTGTCAGGGGATTAAGGTGGCTTGGAAATTCCCGTCTGGTTTCTTTCTCGTACTCACAGGTGACAAATATAAACAGCAAGAAGTTTATTTCCAAGGAGAAACATAATGTTCACATCTTCTCAACCTGTTGAGTGTCTCTTTAGATTTCTATCACCGAGTAATCTTCCACTGTATATTTTTTTCCCTTGCATATAGACTATCATCACAGGTAATATCTATAATATATATAATCATAGTCTATAGCGAGGCATTACGGTACCTCCTAAGATATGATTCTATTTATTTATTTTTCTCAGATTTTCCTCCATTTCCCCTTCTCATTTAATAGTCAGGTGATATGACATCTCTCTGCAGCTAAGATTCTTATAAATCTACTCTTCCAGATTATGCCTTTCTTTTTCTTTCAATTATGTCTTTTCATTCCTCTTCTCCTATTTATTTTTGATAATCGTGGTGTTCTAGCCAGCTTGTGTGCACCTCGACTAGTTCCATGAGGCATCTGCTGCCTTCCACCAACTCATGATCTAGGTGACTATCCACCAAGGCTTAGACAAATGAGAAGAAATCACCTGGTGTTTTTGCTTTTGCAGGGAAATGAATCTGAGACCTCATGATTTTCAACCCACTTCCTTGACCACTAGGCCATACCCTTGGGGTTTCCTTTTTCCTATTTGTGGCCCTAAGTCCTTACTTTAGGTAACGAAATAAAATTTTGTATGTGTACTGGTGTGAAAAGTTATTATGCGTAAGAATCAAATGTAGGGATTTTGTTGAAATTTTTGAGAAAAGAAAATATTTTTCTTCTGAGGAAAGAAAAGCAAATATTTACTGATGTGTTTGAGAGATAATTGGGGAAGAAATATAGAAAATAAGTTAAAATGGGTGGAGACAATGTCTTTGTAGAAGAAAGGCGAAAAATGTGTAGGGAAGATGAAGTAACAAAGAAAGAGAGAAAGAGAAAAAGAAAAGCCAAAAGTAAAATTTAGAAAAGAAAAAGAAAAAGGAGAAGAGGGATACAAATTAGTAATCAACTAGTTTGAATTTGACAACTGAAGATCTTAAAAGGAACTAATTGAACACTTCAAATGCATACAATTGAGAAGGGAACAAAAGGGCAACAATTATGCATCCACACTTGTTTCAAAAGTGCAACTAAGAGAAACTGTATTGGTTGCACCCAAAGGTGTGGCCTAGTGGTCAATGAAGTGATTGAGAGCCATGAGGTCTCAGGATCAAATCTCAACAGAGACAAAAACACTAGGTGATTCTTCCATTTGTCCTAGCCTTAGTGGACAGAGTTAACTCGTAGTTGCTGCTGAGAGGTGGCAGGGTATCCGGTGGAATTAATCGAGGTGCATGAGAGCTGGTCCGGACAACACAATTATAAAAAGCAACAACTTTATAGGTTAATTTTATTTTCTAAATATCAAATGCTGAGTGCTGACGGAAGAGTTTCTTTTCTGATACCAAGAAATCTCCGCGGGCTAGTTGTGTACAGTTTAAGACTTGGTAGATAATGATTCCACCGTCTACCTTTCTTACTTAAAAACCCTGTTTTGTAGGTTGTATTGTAGGGTTCGAACCCAAGACGTACGTCACCCACACATCATGCATTGTGCTCTTACCACTAGACCCGAGTCCTAGAGCTGACCTAAGAGTCTTTTTTGCCTTTTAAATTGTTTAAATTTTGCTTATTAAAATGTGAAGAATGCTCTTTTAAATTTGTCAAGTTGGTCCTTAGATTTTCTTGAAAGGAATATTTCCAAGGCAAATGTTAAACACAAGAATTTACAATACCTATTTTTTGGTTGAAATTAAGGTTGATATTGATATCCACTAATTAAAATTGCTAAAATTTTGCAGTGTAATATTTTATGGGCTAATTTTCTTTGTAGTTCAATTGTTGTGAAAACCTTTTCTCTTTGAATGCAAGAGCTGTTCCAAACTTTTGCTTTTGGATTTTGTTTGCTGTGATGTTGTGGCTACTTAAATTTATTTTCACTTAAGGTTATGTTTTGACTTGAATTTTTGGTTAAGCATTTCAAAGTTTAAATTATGCAAATTGCTGTTTTGTTTAAGTTTTAAACTTGTATGTTTAGATTGTCTTTCGAAGAAAAATTAAAATTATTTTTATTTTCGGAAAAACCTTGTTTTTTTTTTTAGTTAGATTAGGACTTGAGAATTTTAAAGGATCATTTCATCAATTAAAGAAATCTTTTGCCACCATGTGAAGTATAGGCATATTCACTAGTTTCAATATAAAAAAGACTGGTCTCATACAGAATCTTCATTTTGGACTTCAGGGTACAGAAAAAGCAGGTGGCTACATCAATAGGCTCGTTGTGACATGTCTTCGAAGTGGACTCAATCGACCATTTCGTGTTCTGCAGAAACCAGAGCGAGCACCTATTAGAGCTTTAAGGGCTTCATCTTCCGGCAGGTGCATTTGTGAACCTGTCAATATTGTGTGCAATAAAAGATGAAATGCTTTTGTTTTTCTCGATTCAATAGTGTTAGCGAGATCTTTACTCTATATTACCAGGAGTAGTTAAGCTTTGCTGTAAGATTTTAGTATTGTACTAATTTCATTATAAGAGACATGTATGTGCTAGGGAATGGGATTTAGTATATCAAGGTATCCCTGCCAGCCTTTGTATTTAAAGACATTACTGTTATTGACTTGTGAAACATGGAAATAAGTTTTTCTAAATTAGTAAATAAAAAGCATTTTCTGAAAAAAGAAATGTCGAGAGACAAATAAGTCAGTCTCTTCCTCCTGTTCTCCATTAATGATGCACTTCAAATAGTTTTAATACAAGCTCATTCTTTTTTTGTGTTTCTGAAACTTCTAGATGAATTACAGCTTTGTGGCCATGTATTACTCCTCTACATTGTTTTTTCTATTGGTAACGTTTGCATTGTTTATAAAGAAAAAAATTGGAGTGGGGAATTCGGTAGGTTGTTTTCCAGGCTTGCACCATGAGTGACCCTCTTCTTCCATTGCTAAACCCATTTAGATCATTGAGAACACATGTAATCTTTTAAGCGCAGCATAATTGCTTGGGAAAGGGAATTCTAAGGAAACTCTTTGGGACTTATTTAGATTATATACTGAATGGGTATTGAGTTTCTCTTTGCTTCCTACATAACTGTGATACAAGTGATTGCTTCTAGCTAATGATTTGTTCCAACAAATGTGGATTTACTCACCATGTGTGTTCTCTTTATTCCGCATCTTATCCTGTGTCCTTTTTATCATTTCTCATTGATCTGATAAAAGTCTTTGATGTTGCCTAAGCTTTTAAGCCTAAAAATGGTCTCTGTCATGTAGGTACCTATTGATTTTGTTTCGTGATGCACCAGTAGAAGTTTGGGCTATGACTAAGACACCAATCATGGTAAATATGTTCTTTCTCTTATTCTCGCCATGATTCATCTCAAGTAAAATATGGTTCCCGGTTGTTTCAATTGATTTTTGGATCTTGAGATAGCATTTTTGAAATTAATGGAAGTATTGTGGATCGATTTCGAAAAATGAAGGTATCGTGGATTGTAAGTTGACCCAACTAATGAGATTAAGGCGTAATATGTTATCAAACTGTGGATTCTAAGTGCTCTGAAGTTGCTGATAGCGAACACAGTTACTTCCCTACCCTTTTCTTTTATAACAATGGTATCCGGTTAGTAAAAGTGCACCTCAGCTATTCATTCAAGTACTTGTTACCAACCCACAACACACATGTATGTGTGTATGCTGCCACAAGGCCTAGGCAGATAGATCACTTAGTCTCTCTCTTTTTTTTTTTTTGTCTTTTATCTTGTCTATTGTCTTTGCTGGGAGTTGAACTGTTCTCCAAGGTTTTCCCTAATTTCATTGACAGCTAAGCACAATTTTGGATGAAAGGTACTTCCCCACCCTTAACGAAAAAAGGAAAAGAAAAATTGTTTGTTTTACATCCTCTTTTCTATGAGAACTGTGGAGTTCTTGCATGTCAAAACTTTACTTGTAGCTCAAAGAACGTCTTTTTAGATTAAGATAAGAGTTGTTTTCTATCAATAAAGAATCTTTTAGGATCTTGGTTGATTTTAGGATGTAGGACTTCATGGGTGATTGTATAATCTTCTAACCAATTCTATCAGAATGATCAACCATCTTATATTTTGGTATAGTCGTTGAGAATATAATTAAGAATATAAAGTGTGCTCTGCCTCTCAATAAAAGCTTAAGCTTTTAGATGAGATGACACATTTCAACATGGTATCCGAGCCATGTCCACCCAAGTTTTATTTCACCCGATGGTGAACAGTGAACTGTTTTCCTGAAAGTGCTAACTGCCTAACCGATTTTGTGACACATCAGCTCCTAACTGAATTGACTTCTAATTAACTTCTAATTCCCTATCTTAAGCCTCCAACCTTGTATAAATCCCCCCTGTTTGAAGACCATGGTCATCAAAAAGAAGAAGGAAAAGAAAAGCTTTAGGAATCTAATATCCAGATTAGTTATGAAAAGATCAGCTTCTCTTACTTCATGCTGCAAACCCTCTTCACACTTAGGCAGTTGGGCTTTTGAAAAGATGCTCCCATGGAAAAAACACAGCGTTTTTATCAGGTTTTGAAATGTGGAATTTGAACTCCTTGCCATTTAGGATTTGGTTACCATGCAATTCAGTGTCAGTCCCTTGTTCAGTCATGTGCTGTTTCTGTATCTAACACGTCAAATTACTTGTGAAAACTTATTCAACATATTGAATTGGATCTAACTGGATTCTGAACTTACCTTGTGGAAACGATGACCATATGCTTGTAGCCACCCTAGTGTCACCAGTACTCCTGAAAAAGCCGACTAAGTTAATCCCGCTTGCCTGATGGTTCCTTGTTTATTTTAGGATGTTCTTTCACAAGTATAATTGAAGTATAGTTAGAAAATAACATCTTTTTGTCTGCCTGGTTGGGGTTAATCTGCCATTGCATTATTTATTCTTTACTTTCCAACTTTTATTGTATTATATTTTTCAATGCAGCTTAGATCACTAGCTCTCCCGTTCACTGTGCTAGAATGGACTCTTCCAACAGTACCGCGGCCATTGCCTAAAGATCGTCCTGCCGTAGCGCCAACAGAGACATCCTCCCCAACAAAAGAAGCAGTTGCAGCAGCAGATGCTAGTGAGCTCAGTTTACTTGATTTTTCACGCATTACTTAAGTACATATTTCCTTATCTGACTTACAAAATGATGTCTTCTATGACTGTTGTTTTTTGTGAATGTTGATACTTATGATGTAAAATTTGACTGCAGAAGGAGCTGGGACAGATGGATCTCCAGATGAATTTTCAGAAAGTTTCTCTTTTGCATTAGTCAATGGTGCACTTGGAGTTTTTGAGGTTCATGGTCGAAGGATCCGTGACTTTAGGTATTTTCTTCTAATGTTTATAAAACAACGATAGTCAGTTAATTAGCATTTGGTGGGCTAACTGTCTAAGTTGATATTTTTACTATGGTCTTGTAGAATTAGTTACAAATATTTCCCTTCTGATTTCATTTTACCAAGTAATATTATATCCATTCAAAATTTCGGGGGTGGTAGGGAGTGTTTGAATGCATGGTCAAAGCAATGGAAGAGCAATTGACTTTTTATTGTTATAGCCTGGTAGATAATGTGAAGGTATATTGATCCTTTATCAAAAGTGAATATTTTGAATTAACAATTAAATCAGTATTATGAAGCAATATGGATTTGGCAAAGGGCTAACCTTAAGATCAGTTTCCTCTGTCCTTTCTCTCTCTCTCTCTCTCTGTATGTGTGCAATATTTGTCTTTCAAGTTGGACAGAAACTAATTATATCTTTTTATATTTCAATTTTAAAATACTGCAAAGGTTCTTTTGTGGATCAAAGAATGATGAGTCTTTGTAATCTGCTTAAGCTACACCTAAAAGCAGTCAGCTGCTAAATGAACACTTTTGATCCTTGCCTATATGCTGGAAACAAGCTGATTATATAACAAGAATTTAAATGTGCATCCCTGTGGCCTACTAGCAATCAATGTAATTGATTAAATACTTTTCGTGAATCTTTGCTTTTCCTTGAGTCCTGAGCTCTGGTTTGTAGCTTTATTTGTGACTTGCTAATAAAAATAAGGACTTCATAATGTTTGTTCAATTGTATAGCAAATTTCTGTTCTTTTGTTATGATGTATGCGTTGCAGAGAGTGCAAGGTATCAGATTATCGCTGGTCTCTTTTATGTGTCATTGTGTATCATCTAGCAAGAAAGAAAATTTATTAATAAGTGAAGAAAATTTCTGTATTATCGATTTTTGTTAGGTTCAAAGGTAAGTAAAGATGCCAAGTTTCTGGAACAATCTAAAATAGAAGTGTAGGTCACTTTTGAGGAATATACAAAGTTACCAGTTTTTTTTTAAAAAAAGTGTAGGTCACATGTTTTTTTCACCTTCTTTAAAGTGTAGCCTGGGTGAGAGCGAAAATCAGATTACCTTACCTTTGAATCTGCTTACCTCCTTCAATGTCTTTGTTCTGCTATCAGCTGTACAATTGTACCTCACATAACGTTGTCATTTTTCTAGACCAAAGTGGCCTTCATCTTCATTTGTTTCATCTGAGGGATTGGTGACGGCAATGGCCTATCGTCTGCCTCATGTGGTATGCCGTGTGTTCTTTTTACATCCAAGTGTCATTTGCTGTCTGATTGCTTATCTGTTAACAAGGTTGGCAGTGATGCATCCGTTCTGTAGGTTATGGGCGACAGGTCAGGAAACATTCGCTGGTGGGATGTTACTACTGGACAGTCGTCCTCATTTAACACCCATAGGGAAGGCATCCGTAGAATCAAGTTCTCACCAGTTGTTCCTGGAGATCGTAGTCGTGGGCGTATTGCCGTTCTGTTTTATGATAATACATTCTCGGTATTTGATCTGGTAAGCGAGAAATTCCCCTTGTTGATTTCTTTGCATCTGCCTCAATATTCTGAGTGCATTTGTTTCCTCCTCTATGGAAGTCGACATACCTAAAAATTTGGTTTTCCCCATCTTAGAAATACAGATTATTGATAGTTTTGCTGTTGATTAAGAGAATATATTTCCAGCTCTTTACCTTAGTCAAAAAAAAAAAAAAGAGTATATTTCCAGTAGTATCAGAATCCCATTACTGCTTCATTTCGTATAGTGATTCCTTATCTGTACAACAACATACCCAGTGTAATTCCATAGGTGGGGTCTGAGGAGGGTGGGTGTGTATGCAGCCTTATGCCCTTACCCTACCTAGTGAAAGTAGAGAGGCTGTTTCCGTCTTTCTGATAGATCCTTGGCTCAAGTAAAGCATGATAAAATCAAGTATGAAAAGGGAGATTCAAAAGTGCAACAGACATGCTGAACATAGCGGAGAAGAGAACAATAGAAACAACACATAATACGATAACTAAAGCAAAGGGTGATTCCTTATTTGTAGTCTTATCTTATTTAGATCCATAATACTTGAATAACTGAACTTCCTATTACCCTTTCCTCAAGTTCTTTGCATGGGTTCCGCCTGAAGTCTCATTGATTAGCTGTTCAAAGGTTATCTAAAAGTCTGGCACATAGTTCTAATTGCTTCTAAACTATATTACATTTCTCATTTGCAGGACTCACCTGATCCATTAGCCAATTCACTTTTACAACCTCAATTTCCTGGAACTCTTGTATTGGAGCTTGATTGGTTGCCTTTGCGATCAGATAAGAATGATCCACTGGTGCTATGCATTGCTGGAGCTGATAGCAGCTTTCGCCTTGTTGAAGTCAATATGTATGTTCCAACAAACTTACTATTCTGTTTCATTATCTGTTCTCCTAGGTTGTAAAATAAAAATTCAGTAACAAATGAAATGTACAAATCTGATGGGGTAGGAAGCAGCTTGTGTGCTCTAGACTCTGGAAAAATTGCTCTGTAGGTTAATGAAATTTCTTGTCCTGCTCCTAGATGCGGAGTTACAGATAAAGTAATACTTCTCTGGAGCCTTCATAAAAAGAAAGAAAGTAAATGCTTGTCTGAATAATTGCTCTGTAGGTTAATCAAATTTCTTGTCCTGCTCCTGGATGCGTAGTTACAGATGAAGTAATACTTACCTGGAGCCTTCATAAAAAGAAAGAAAGTAAATGCTTGTCTGGAGTTGCCAGAAGAATCCTTTATCTTGGTTTCTGCTTCTTTTTCCATAAGTTTGCATTCGTGCTTAGGAGTTGGGACGAGTTTATCATGATTTGATTGGTTATTTTGCTATGTGATGCTGTTTCAATTTGTTTTATTGCTGGTCCTTTTCAAGAAGCTTGATTTTAATTATTTGGTATTCTGATTGTCTCTCTTTCACACACTTTTTTGAGGGAAATTGGCTTTAATTTGACTTACCTATTACCTGCACTCTGCGGTTGCGTCTGATATTGAGCACTTTATACTCTTGGAGGCAGAAATATGATGTTTGCAGTAGAAATTTGAAATATTTTAACTTGATGCAATTTCTTTTACTTTCTCCAATAACCCAAAAATAATTATCTCACTTGTTATAATTCAACCTTTTGTCTACTCTAGATGGATTAATTTTTCAGAGTTCCTGGTTTCTGACTTGCATATATTTATAAAACTGTTTTTTTTTTTTTTTGCTTATGCAGGAGTGACAATAAAATGATCCATGGTTCCCAAGCTCGACCAGTCAAAGAAAGATTTCGACCAGTGCCTTTGTGTTCTCCCATATTACTACCCACGCCACATGCCCTGGTAACGTTGCTTTTCCTTTTCTCCACAAAGCATGCTAAACTAACATAGATTGGATGCTTTATTGAGAAGAATATTTAAATTTGTTAAGTGTCTCAAATTAGTCGATGGAATCCGTTGTTGCCTCCTTGCTTAGATGGTCTTGGAGATTTCTGACCTCATAGATAGCTTGTGAAGTCAAGTTAGGACAAAGGTCCATTTATCTTATCAATTTATCATAGCCAGACTGATCCTACTGTTGTGTTATCTAATGTTGGCCTATGTTATATTATTCACGTTTTGGAACTCCAGTCTTTGTGTGCTCCGGTTAAATGGTTTCCTATACTAATTGAGGGAATGAGCAGTTTTTTACTTGTATGGGACTATGGTCTAGGAGAACCCTCACTTGAAAAGCAACCTTTTAGGGTGTCAGGCTTAAAGTCCAATCAAAATTAACTATTTGGTTTGAGGTTATTAAATTATTACAATTGTCAGTTCTTTCGTTGGCATGCAACACATCCTTTGGCTTTATTTTTGGTAAACAATTTTCATATCGAAGTTGGAAATAAATATTTTGTTACCTCTTCGTTATTTTCTTCTGGCTATTGCAGGCATTACGTACAATCTTACAGTTAGGTGTGAAGCCATCATGGTTTAATACATGGAGTACAACAACAGATGACGCGAACCACCAAGTTCCTGGAACTCCGACATCTGGAGATCTTCGTAACCACATGATTGAATCACCCCGCATTGGTGATACTGTAGTGCCTGAGATGCTTCTCAAAGTACTGGAGCCTTATCGCAGAGAAGGTATTAATTTTGTGTATATCATATTATGTTATTGGATATATTATCTAGCAGCATTTATACTTAAACTTTGCATAAAAGACTGTACACTTGGTGAAGTATTTAACATGTTTCTACGTTTGTTACTCAAGGGTGCATACTTAATGATGAAATGGTTAGACTCTATGCTGGTCTAGTGGATAAAGGTTCTGCAGTAAGGTTTGCCTTTGCTGCTGCTATATTTGGGGAGCCCATGGAAGCTCTTTTCTGGCTGCAATTACCGCGAGCTCTAAACTACTGGATGAAAAGATTGACTAACAAGTCTCCAGCAAGGGTCCCTCAATCAGCTTCCACGTCAGAACTTGATGAAGTATCTATGTTAAATAGGATATCATCAAAGGGAAAGTCGGGGACCGAAACGGGGAAAAATAATTCTTTGGTTAGTTTTATCAAATAAATTCTGCTGAATGTTCTTGAAACAGATAATCTGCTCATAGAGTCATACTGTGACCTCTTAACTGTGTGTCTTCTCTCCAATCTCTCAGGAATGGTTTTTCACCTTCTAAGTTAAGTGCCTTCAGTGGCTTGTCTAAAAAAAAATAGAAGAAGAAGAAAGGAATTAGGTGCCTTCAATTCTATTCCCAGGATATATGTGAATCTTATGACTTCTCTCCGGCAGGGAAATGGTCAACTTCAGCTGATGGCCTTTGAACAAGAAGAGTTGTGGGGGCGTGCTAATGAGCAGATTCCTTGGCATGAAAAGCTGGAAGGAGAAGAGGCAATCCAAAACCGTGTACATGAGTGAGTGTCCTCTATATAACTGGTCTATTTATATCTTCTTATGCCAACACACCAACATTGTTGGTCAATGAGGTTGACAGGGTTGGCCTAGTTTAGTTTGAAACTTGTATATCCTCCAATCTGTAAGTAGTAAACATTAGAATATTTAACTTTGTTAATTGTCGAGGCAGGAAATAAATTTAAACTAACAGTCAAGAAACTACACCAAAATCAGAAAGAAAAAAGAGAAGCAAGAACTAGAGGCCAAGAGATGGTTGACCACTGCAAAGAGATAAGTGAAACTTAAGGCAAAACAAGAAGTACTCTGGACCTTATAGTAATCTGAAACTAGGCAGAAAAGCAGAGAACAAGAAGAAAGAAGAAACTAGCAAGATGGATCAACAAGATAGGTTTCAGAAACAATAACCAGAACATCAAAGAAAGAGAATGAGAGAGATAGAACCTGGTCAGCATTACCATCCAAGTGATGAAGTCCAGAATACTACTGATGCATACTGTCATAAGCTTCAACATATTAGTGATTGAATGATGAATCCCATCTTGTTTTTATTTGCTCTTCTGAAATATTTGCATTGTTGAATGTCTACATGGAGGAGCTCAGATTGCTAAAATGAGAAGGGGTGTGTGTGATATCTCTTAATGTATCCCTAGTGGTTGGACTGAATGCAGATGCTTTTGAAATGATTGAGAGTTACATTTCTTAAAGAAGAAACAGAACCACGAGTCTGTTATTGCAAATATTCCTGGAAATCTCACCAGTCCCTGAAACTAGTGACGTAACAGAACCAGTGTCATTTATTACTCTCTTTAAGAACAACAGAACATATAAAGGAATCATTTTTCTTAAAAAAAGAACAGATAAAGGAATCAAGAATTGGGGATTTCATCATATGAAAATTAATATCTGGCCTTCACATGCATTTCATTTGGTGACTGCCATTTGACCTTGAATCGTTGAATAAAATAGTTTTGTTTCCGATTACCAGATTAGTATCGATTGGAAACCTAGAAGCTGCAGTTAGCTTACTGCTCTCCACGCCTCCAGAGAGCTCATATTTCTCTGCAAATGCATTGCGTGCTGTTGCCCTTTCTTCAGCTGTATCAACATCTTTACTTGAGCTGGCTGTAAAGGTGCTTCTTCCTTTCAATGTTTCATTGTACGTTTTCCAGATAAATTCCTTCTCTTCCATTGTGTTGGTGTCTTTGTTAACTCACTTGTTGTGGTGCTTGTGTAGGTTGTTGCTGCCAATATGGTGAGAACAGACCGGTCCTTGTCTGGAACACATCTTCTTTGTGCTGTTGGCAGGCATCAAGAAGCTTGTTCTCAGGTAATGTTCTCCATACGTTTTCTCTTGTTAATGATCTTGATCGATTGATGCAAAAGTTATATGCCTTCATTGTATTAAACTTTAATGGGCTAGATTTATCGACTATCTGCAGTGTACTTGTTGCAGATTGAGCTTGATGCATGATTAAATCTTATAGCATCTTGATCTATTCACTTATCTTTCCTACTTGGTGGAACTATTCACTGTCTTGTCTGGCTCTATGTTCTTTCAGGCTGATTCTGCATGTTGAAAATTGCGACTAGCTTAATAAATGATATATGTATGATCTATACACAAATATTGTATATATGTATGTATGTATGTATAGGTTGGGGCTTCTTTTTCCACCATGTTAAATCATTATTGATCTTCTAAAGGAAGTGAAACAGTATGTGATGTGTATAAATTGTGCTTGGTATGCTGGACTTCTTTTTTCAGAAAATCATTTTCCAGTGGGAAAGGAGGACACTAGTAAGGTTTTTCCTGAGTTATTGTAGTATTAGTACTTCTGTCCCTATGTTATTAAACCAGGCACCTTGAACCTTTAATTAGACTAAAGATTAAATTTTGGTCCTTAAACTGACGGAAGTCAACTGACAGTAATCCGTATCAATGAAAAATGCTTGTTTTATTGCGCTACTTCAAGGTCAAATATGGTATTTTACCATCTGATATACTGGAGAAATGTTTCTAGCCCCGTTCTTATCTAGTGATGAAAAATTTCCCAAATCCTACAATTGAATTATGAGCAAAATGTTTGCTGCCCTGAAGGGTGCTCGTAGTAATTGTGATAAAGAGGATAAAGATGAGTTGTTGTATAAAAAGTAAGAACCAAGACTTACAACGTCAATTGTACAATTGCACATTATCTGAAGTAAGCTGAAGCATGGCCTTGAATGAGATTTTGCCCATTGGAGATTTTACTAGTATGAAATTTCGAATTCCTTTTGATCTTAGTGAGTGTGTTGAATTAATTAGCTCCTTTGTGAGGATATTTGACGAGGAAACATTGTTGAAGTCCTTGCAGTCTTCTGTCAAATATTGGAAGGCGCTGGCTATGAAGTTTTGGGTGGAATATGACAGGGATGATGAATAGCATAATTAATTTAAAACTCATTTTGACTCCACAAGACAATCACTTGTTGAGTTACTCCTGTGGATTGGAAGGGAGACGATATTTATTGATAAGAGTGGAAGTGCAGTTCTCAATTTTGTTGCTAGCATCCACTTTCCATCATGGTGAAATTGGAGACAGTAACTGCAGCATGCCTGGAAATTACTGGTTGTATGTATGCTGGTTGGACTCTTCAAAAATAACTCTGGTTTTGTGTTTGACTCCAAAACTATCTATTTTTGGAGGATCTGACACAGGTGTGGCAGCATTTTTGGAGGGTCTAATAACATAGTTCCAATCGAGGTCAAATGCTCTTAGTCCAATAATATGGAGAATTTTTTTTAGAATAAGGCAGCAACTTATGGGCCAAAACTGCTTTTTCCTTGTGGGTTTTCTTTTTTTTAAGAAATGTTGTTTCCACCAAAATCGGGACAATGACTTCCCATTGCTTTTGGGAAACATCATTCTCTTTTGCAAATATCCCAACCTTTACTCATTATCACTTGCTTTGACCAACTTTTGGACCTTTTTGTCAATTTTCATTTGAATCCATTATTATCAATCTGTAGAATCAAAGATATCACCAAATCACTATCAGCAAATTCTTACACTTCAACGTTTAGGATGTGACAGTTACACCTATACCTTACCAAACACCAGAAAATTGTCCAGGAAATGTTTTTCCAGGGTAAAACATTTTTCACTGAATATTTTCATTTGTACCAAACGCACCCACAGCTGTGTCGTGTTTTCATCTTTGTAGTCCTCTAACTAGGGCATCTTCTATAGTTGCTAATGTGCTACAAGTTTTACTTCTTCTTACTAATCTATTTTTCTGAGAATTCTTCCTTTCATTAGCCATTATAAATGGACTTGCACAGATTTTGCAACTCCAATAGCATGGCACATTTCATATTTCTCTACTTCTTGGTTAATTTCATGTTGTATCTATTTGGCAGTTACAAGATGCTGGATGCTGGACTGATGCTGCAACATTAGCTGCAACACATCTTAAAGGAACTGATTATGCAAGGTTAGTACCTATCTCTGAAAGCAAAGAACATGGAAGTTCTATAACCACTATGATTTGCTTTGTATTATACTTGTCGAAAATGGAGAACTTAAAATTTCGGTCCTGCAGGGTGTTGCTGAGGTGGGCTCAGCATGTTCTTCATTCTGAACACAACATTTGGAGGTATCATCTTTTCTTCATATCTTATTTTCCAGAAAACAGACGGTTCCCTTAATTAGTAATAACTCAATGCAGGGCGCTGATCTTGTATGTTGCTGCTGGTGCACTGCCAGAGGCGTTAGCTTCTCTTCGTGGGGCACAACAACCAGACACAGCAGCCATGTTTATACTGGCTTGCCAGGAAATCCATAGTGAATATCTATCTAGCTTGGATGATGAATTAAGATCTTCAGATAAGTTGGTTAACTTGCCGGGACTGAACCCAGAAAGTGAAGATGTCCATGCAGTTGGTGAATACTATGGACAATACCAGAGAAAACTGGTCCATCTTTGCATGGACTCCCAACCTTTCTCTGACTGAGAAAACTTTGCTGGGATTCCTTTTACAACGTGTCTTAAGATCTTGAGTCATCAGAACAAGCTTCCCATCTTTAACCATACATTTGAGCTAAAAACTCTAGACATTTAAGCGATTGACATAAAATGCTAAAAACTCTAGACTCTAGACAGTTTTGCTTCAGCTCAGATTGAAAAGACTTGGCCTGTCAAATTAAAGAGAAGTAATTGCAGTTCTTTGGTGGTCAACCATTGCAGAATTGACGATGCTTTCAACCTGGTTGCAGTTGTTCTTGACATGTATACGACTCACAATTTCATACAACTGAGACGCGTTTTGTGCCATAATACATCGTCCTTTGGAAGCTAGCCACATTGCAAGATCAATTCTTTTGTATTAGAATGGAACTGCTGTAAATTTATTAATTGATTGAATATGTAACAGTATTGAGTTATTCAGTTCATACGTTCCTTGTATGGTTCCTAATTTCCTTATTGAAACATTAAATTCCTCTATTATGAGATTCATATTTCTCTGTTTGAGACTTCTATAGATTATAGTCTATAATGAGCTAAATTAATCATTTCAATGTGTCTAGAAGTATAAGCTAAGAGCGTGCGTGTTAAAATTACTCCCTCCGTTTTAAGTTGTTTGATTTTAACTTTGTATAAAATTTAAGAAAGGAGAAAAAACTTTTGAATTTAGTTGTTTTCAAATTAAAAATATTTTGTAATCTAGTGGTTTTCAGCATATCAATATTGAAAACTAATGTTAAAGAATTGCTGAAAAATAGAAGTTTCATTCTTTTTTACAAAAATTAACTATAAACAAAAGGAAAGAGAAACAACTTGAGATGGAGGATGCACTAAAATTTTAACATACATTTGAACCAATAACATAAAAAATATAATAGTTTTAGAGAAAAGAAGTTCAAAGGCTTAACTCATTAATTATTTTGATTAGCAATTTATATTTAGCATAAAGAATACTATAATATTTGGTAACCAAATATGCATATCCTTAAATTGCTTTAAATAAAAATTCAATTGTTATTATGAATCACTAAATTATAAGAAAATAATGACTTGCATTACAAGAATGATATATTATGTGTAGTGTAACAACTAAAAATACAAAATAATTATAAGTCTATGTACATAAAAGCAGGAGTGACTTAAAGGGTGAGTGTCACACGGGCATATTACTTTACCTAAATTTCGTGTAAGAGGCTAGCCTAATGTGAGGCAGTCAAGTCCCACTTAACTCAACCCTTTTCGCAGCCTATTCTGCCAGACGTTCTAAGACGTTTTTCTGTTTTTACCTTAGATTATATTTTAGACTTTCAACAAGGAAATCAACACATAAACATATGGGCAAACCCAACCTTTATATTAATAACCAAAACCAATACAAAGGACTCACTCGTTAGAACAACAATTCTGTCCAACTTCGACTTCGACTTCGACTTCAACTTAAGGCACAATCACAAGTCGATTGCCGCCTTTGACACCTTTTAAAAATCCTCACGTTTTTTCTAAGTGTCTTGGTGAAATTCCAGACTTAATGTTCCCTCTTTCACCCTTAGATCACAAGTCTATCCTATTGTTTTTCTCTCAAAACGTCCAACACACAAGGCTGTCCATATATAGAACATGTGGCAGCCTTGTGTTTTACATTGCATAGTGTTGTGACACATGTCTAACCCTTGTCAAGCACTTAGCCCACTAAATTAAACTTCAGTTGACATCCCCAAATGATAAGGCATTTCAAATTTTGAATTTTAAAAGCTATTACAAGATACAAATGAATCTGGACACAAGCGTACAGAAAAGGTAACCGTCGCATGTGCTTGGCATGTGACTTTGCCTGACTGGTCTACCATTTGCTTCTTTTCCCTCCATATTTTTGGCTCCAATACAATCTTTAAACATTGTATAGTCATTATCTCATCAAAGTCCACCCGCATCCATCCGCCCGTTTTCCATGTCTGCGTGCCACCGACGCCTTGTTGCTGCCTGTCGCAGCCTTGCGTTGGTCATATTATCTTTTTATTCACTCGTTTCATTCATTGTTTTCTTGTTGCATTTCGTTCACATTTGACTATAATTTAATTTAGCTGAGGTCATTTTTTCCGTATTTGACCAGACCATGTGTTTTTCGCATCCAAACTTCACCCACAATCAATGCCGGTTAGCATCCATGACATCTCATGGCCTGTTGCTTTGCCAACATCCATTTCATGTCATGAAACTTCTTTCCAGCATTATTTGACACCACTAAGTCATGCCAACACTTTTCTCACAGAATGTATGATTGATTCCACCCGCACTTTGGCCCTTGTCAAAGTCGCAACCCTTTGATACCACCGTGCCTATGTCGAGTAACTTGGTCAGAACCCTTACAGTGAGGCTACATAGGCTTGCGGAATTTAATTTTAGACCCCAAAACAATTTAATAGTGAAGCTTATGATTTAATTTTCGCTTAGAGTCGGTGGCGAAGCTAAAATTTTTAGTAAGGTCTAATCTAAGGGGCTTCAACATCTATTATATATACATAAAATTTTTTTTTAACCAGATATAAATAGTAATATTTTCCATCAAAGGGGTTCGGATGAACCATGACTCCATGGCTTAGACAATATTGATAGACAATATTGAAAATGGTGAAAAAGTATAAGTTCAAATGAGTCCCGAAGCGCATACCCCCCATTTCGATAATTTTCGTGTGCTATAGCACACTATTTTTTTGGTGATCCGGATTTCATCATGAAAAAATTCCGACATTTTTTGTGTACGTCCATCAAGACTTTGGCTATGTAGCCGGTTGGTCCTCACGGCCAGTACGACCCATTTTCAAGGTCTAACGAGCCCCGAAGCGCGCATATCTCTCATTTCGATGATTTTGTGTGCTATAGCACATCCTTTTTTTGGTGATCCAAATTTCGATGTCAGAAATGCCAAAAGTTTTTGTGGACGTCCGTCAAGACCTATTCTATGCTGCCGGTTGGCCCTCACGGCCAGTCCAACCCATATTCAAGGTCAAACGAGCCATCAAACACGCATACCTCCTATTTTGACAATTTTCATGTGTTATAGCACACTATTTTTTTGGTGATCCTGATTTCAACGTAAAAAATGTCGAAATCTTTTGTGGACGTCCATGAAGACCTTGACTATGCAGCCGATTGACCCTCACGGGCCCGTCTTATGACCAATTTCAATGTAAAAAAACAAGCCCCGAGAAGCTCATACCCCTTCATGTTTCGATGATTTGCGTACTGTGTGCTGGGCTTGCTATAGGGCACATCACTTTTTTGGTGAATCGGATTCCGACATAAAAAATGCCAAAATTTTTTGTGGACTTCTGTCTAGACCATGGCTATGCAGCCAGTTGGCCCTCAGGGCCAGTCCGACCCATTTTCAAGGTCAAAGAAGCCCCGAAGCGCGTGCATATGCCCCATTTCGATGATTTTCGCGTGCTATAGCACACTATTTTTAGTGATTCGGATTCCGATGTCAAAAATACCGAATTTTTTGTGGATGTCCTTAAAGACATTGACTATGCAGTCGGTTGACCCTCACGGCAGTCCGACCCATTTTCAAGGTCAAACAAGTCCCGAAGCGCGTATTTCCCCAATTTCGATGATTTTCGTGTGCTATAGCACATCATTTTTTTGGTGATCCGGATTCTGAAGTAAAAAATGATGAACGTTTTTGTGGACGTCCTTCAATACCTTGGCAATGCAGAAAATTGACCCTAACTGCCATTCCGATCAATTTTAAAAGTCAAACGAGCCCCAAAATGTGCATACCCCAATTTGGATGATTTTCTAGTGCTGTAGCACAATATTTTTTTGGTGTTCAGACTCTGACGTCCAAAAATGTAAAATTTTTTGTGGACGTCCGTCAATACCTATGCTGTGTAGACGGTTGGCCCTTGGCATATCCGGCCTATTTTCTAGGTCAAACGAGACCCAAAGCACGCATATCCCCCATTTTGATAATTTTCGTGTGCTATAGCACACCATATTTTGATGATCTGGATTCCGACGTTAAAAATGCCGAGATTTTTTATGAACGTCCATCAAGACCTTGGCTATGCATCCGGTTGACCCTCACGGCCAGTCCGAACCATTTTCAAGGTTAAACGAGCTCCGCAGTGAGCATACCCTCTATTTTGATGATTTTCGTGTGCTGTAGAACACAATTTTTTTTGGTGATTCGGATTCTGACGTCAAAAATACCAAAAATTTTTGTGGACGTCCATCAAGACATTGGCTATGTAGCCGGTTGGTCCTCACGGCCAGTCCGACCCATTTTCAAGGTCAAAAGAGCCCCAAAGCGCGCCTATCCACATTTTGACGATTTTCGTGTGATATATATAGCATACCATTTTTTGGTGATCTGGATTCCGTCGTAAAAAATGTTGAAATTTTTTGTGGATGTCCGTCAAGACCTTGGCTATGTAGACGGTTTGTCCTCACGGCAAGTATGACCCATTTTCAAGGTCAAACGAGCCCCGAAGCACTCATACCGCTCATTTCGATGATTTTTGTGTTCTATATAGCACACCACTTGTTTGGTGAAACGAATTCCATCGTCAAAAATGCTGACAATTTTTGTTGAGTCCGTAAAAACCTTGGCTATGCAGCCGGTTGGTCCTCACGGACACTCCTACCCATTTTCAAAGTTAGACGAGCCTCGAAGCGCGCAAACCCCCCTATTTTGATGATTTTCGTGTGCTATAGCACATCATTTTTTTAGTGATCCAGATTCCGACGTCAAAAATGCCAAATTTTTTTGTAGACGTCCGTGAAGACCTTGGCTATACAGCTGGATGACCCTCACAACCAGTTCGACCCATTTTCAAGGTCAAACGAGCTCTGAAACACGCATATCTCTAAGTTCGACAATTTTTGTATGCTATAGTACACAAGTGTTTTGATGATTTGAATTTCGATGTCTGAAATGTCAAAATTTTTTTGTAAACGTCCGTCAAGACCTTGGCTATGCAATCGGTTGGCCCTCATGGCCAGTCTGACCCATTTTCAAGGTCAAATGAGCCCCGAAGCGCGCATACCCCCCATTTCGATAATTTTCATTTGCTATAGCACACCATATTTTTAGTGATTCGAATTTTGATGTCAAAAAATACATATATTTTTTGGTGATCCGGATTTCGACGTAAAAAATACTCAACTTTTAATGGACGTCCGTAAAGACCTTGGCTATATAGTCGGTTGGTCCTCACGGCCAGTCCGACCCATTTTCAAGGTCGAACGAGCCCCGTAGCGTGCATACCCCCCCCCATTTCGACGATTATTGTGTGCTATAGCACACCAATTTTTGGGTGATTCAGATTTTGATGTAAAAAAAATCAAAATTTTTTGTGAATGTCCGTAAAGGCCTCTGCTAAGTAGCTGGTTGGCCCTCATGGCCATTCCGACCCATTTTTAAGGTCAAACAATACTCGAAGCGCGCGTACCCTTCATTTGGACGATTTTCGAGTGATATACACACCCTTTTTTTGGTGAAATGGATTTCGTCGTAAAAAATGCCATAATTTTTTGTAGACGTCCATAAAGCCAATGCATCCAATTGGTCCTCACGGCCAGTCCGACCCATTTTCAAGGTCAAACGAGCTTCGAAGCGCGCATACCCCCCATTTGGACAATTTTCGTGTATTATAAAATAATATTTTTTTGGTGATCCGGATTCCAACATCACAAATGCCAAAAGTTTTTGTGGACGTCACCAAGATCTTGGCTATGCAGTCGTTAGCCCTCATGGCCAGTCCGACCCATTTTCAAGGTCAAAGAAGCCCCGAAGCGCCCATACCCCCCATTTCGATGATTTTCTTGTGTTATAGCACACCATTGTTTTGGTGATCCGCACATCGACGTCAAAAATGCTAAAAAAATTATTGACGTTCGTGAAGACCTTGGCTATGCAGCCGATTGATCCTCATGGTCAGTTCGACCCATATTAAAGGTTAAAGAAGCCCCGAAGCGCCCATATCCCCCATTTCGATGATTTTCATGTGTTATAGCACACCATTGTTTTGGTGATCCGCACATCAATGTCAAAAATGTTAAAATTTTTTATGGATGTTTGTGAAGACCTTGGGTATACATCCGATTGTCCCTCACTGTCAGTACGACCCATTTTCAAGATCAAACGAGCCTCGAAGCGCGCATAACCATGTTTCAATGATTTTCGTGTGCTATAGCATATCATTTCTTTAGTGATCCAGATTCCGATGTCAAAAATGCTGAAATATTTTGTGGACGTCCGTCAAGACCTTTGATATACAGCCGGTTGGCCCTCACGGCCAGTCCGACCCATTCAAGTTCAAATGAGCCCCGAAGCGCGCATACCACCAATTTCGACAATTTTGGTGTACTATAACACACTATTTTTTGGTGATCCATATTTCATCATAAAAAATGCCGACAGTTTTTGTAGATGTCAGTCAAGACCTTGGCTATGCAGTCGGTTGGTCCTCACAGCCAGTCCGCCATTAATGTCAAGTTCAACGAACCCGGAAGCGCGCATAACCCTATTTCAGTTATATATTTAGATATTATATGATATATATATATATATATATTATATATATATATATATAATATATATATATATATCTATTATATATATATATATATATATATAATATATATTTAGAACGGAGGTTGGTAATCTATAAAACTCACCAGCAGGCCTCAAATGCTCGACCTTTACCTACTGGCAGCACAAGCAACCGGAAACAAAGTCAGCAATATCTTTCCTCATGTCATCCACCCGATTTTCTATGTTTCGATGTTGCATCCGTATATTCCTAATGAGTCCCATGTGCTCCAGTATTACTCAGTTAAGTTGGACGATCGTCTGACGTTTATAGAGAAACGGTTTCCATTCTAGCCAAATATGTCAGGCAGTTACAGTGAAGAGCATTCATCTTAAGACGTTTACAATGTATCCAGTTCATCACACTGGATAAACAAACAAATTTTCAAGTTCAAACGAGCCTCAAAGCAAATAAACACTGGTTTTGTCAATTTTGGTGTGCTATAGTCAATGGAATATTTGTGATACAAAATTCCTAAAACAAAATGACCAAATTTTTTTTGGATGTCCGTTAAGACGTTGGAAATGTATCCAGTTTATTCCATGGGGAAATTGGGTGAATTTTCAAGTTCAAACGAGCCTCAAAGAAGGTAAACGCAGATTTTACCAATTTTCGTGTGCAATAGTCCATGAAATTTTAGTAAACTGGAATTTCCAAAAAGTTAGTCAAATCTTTTTCTAAACGTTCGTTAAGACGTTGGTAATGCATCCAGTTTATCCCGTGGAGAAAACAGATAAATTTTCAAGTTCAAACGAGCTCCACGGCAGGTAAACACAAATTTTATCAATTTTCGTGTGCTATAGTCCATAGAATTTTTGTTATTTGAAATTCCCAAAATAAAATGGACGATTTTTTTGTGGACGTCCGTTAAGACGTTGACAGTGTATACAGTTCATTTCGCGGGAAAAACAGGCGCATGTTCAAGTTCAAACGAGCTCCAAAGCAGGTAAACGTAGATTTATCGATTTTTCTATACTATAGTCAATGGAACTTTTGTGATTCGAAATTCCTGAAATGAAATGACCAAAATTTTTCGTGGACATCTATTAAGACGTTCGATATTATCCAGTTCGTCCCATGGGAAAATTAGCAAAATTTTCAAGTTCAAACGAGCTCCAAAGAAGGTAAACGTAAAAATTTTACCTATTTTCGTATGTTGTAGTCCATGGAATTTTCACAATTCAAAAATTCCAAAACGAAATAACCAAAATTTTTTGTGGACGTCCGTTAAGATGTTGACAATGTATCTAGTTCTTTCGAGGGGAAAACAGGTGCATTTCAAGTTAAAACGAGCCATAAAGTAGGTAAACACAAATTTTGCCAATTTTTTATGTGCTACAGTCAATGGATTTTTGGATGGAATTCCTAAAAAAATGGCCCAAAAAAATTTTTGGGGAATCGTAAGTACCTTAACAAGCTTTCCAGCCTTTCCGGCGGGAAGAAGAAAAACTTGTGAATTTCAAGTTTGGACGAGCCCCAAAGCAGGTAAGCACAAATTTTGATGATTTTCGTGTGTTATAGTCTATGGAATTTTTGTGATCTGAAATGACCAAAATTTTTGTGGATGTCAATTAAGACGTTGGCAAAGTATCCAATTTTCTCGCGGGGAAAACATGACCCCAAAGCTGGTAAACACAAATTTTATCGATTTTTGTATGTTATAATCCATGTAATTTTTGTGATCTGGAATTTTGGAAACAAAGTGTCCAAAAATTTTGTTAGACGTCCGTTAAGACATTGGGAATACATCAGTTCGTTCAGTGAAAAACAGGGCAAATTTTCAAGTTCAAACGAGCCCCAAAGCAGGTAACACAGATTATGTCTATTATCATGTGCTATAGTCCATGAAATTTCAATGATCCGGAATTCCGGAAATGAAATAAATGAAATTTTTCTTGGACATTCGTTAAGACATTGACTATGTATCTAGTTCATATCGCAGGTAAATGGGCGCATTTTTAAGTTCAAACGAGCCCAAAGCAGAAAAATACAGTTTTTGCCGATTTTCGTGTGTTATATAGTCCATGAAATTTTTGTGATCCTGAAATTCCCAAAACAAAGTGATTGAAATTTTTTTTTGTACGTCCGTTATAACGTTGACAATGTATATCATTCGTCCCGCAGGAAAAACAAACACATTTTCGAACTCTAACGAGCCCAAAAATAGGTAAACCCAGATTTTACTGATTTTCGTGTGCTACAGTCCATAAAATTTTTATGATTCAGAATTCTCAAAAAAGAATGGTCGAAATTTTTTGTGGACGTCCAGTAAGATGTTGAAAATGTATCCAGGGAGGGAAACAAACGTCTTTTCGAGTTCAAATGAGCCCAAAGTATGTATACACATATTTTGCTGATTTTCGTGTGCTATAGTCCATGGTTTTTTTGTGATCCTGAATTATCGAGAGGAAATTGACAAAAATTTTCGTGAACATCCGTCAAGACGTTGAAATGTGTCCTATTTATCTCGCGAGGAAAAAACACGCATTTTTAAGTTCAAACAGCCCCAAAAAAGGTAAACGCGGATTTCGTCGAATTTCTTATGCTATAGTCCATAGAATTTTTGAGATCTGGAATTTCCAAAATAAAATAACCAAAAATTTTGTATACGTCCGTCAAAATGTTTGCAATGAATTCAGTTCGTCCACCTGGAAACAGGACCATTTTCAAGTTCAAACGAACCTCAAAGAAGGTAAAGACAAAAAAAATTTTAATTTTTGTGTGTTATAATCTATGGAATTTTTATGATCCTGAATTCCTGAAATGAAATGGTCAAAATTATTAGTGGACATCCATTAAGACGTTGGAAATGTATCAGTTCGTCCCGTGGGGAAAATAGTCACATTTTGAAGTTCAAACGAGCCTCATAGAAGGTATATACAAATTTTGCCGATTTTAGAGTGTTATAATCCATAAAAATTTTGTAATTCAGAATTTCCAGAAGAAAATGACCTAAGGTTTTTGTGGATGTATTTTAAGATGTAAACAATGAATCCAGTTCGTCCCTGCGGAAAATCGATGAATTTTCAAGTTCAAACGAGCCCAAAGCAAGTAAATGCAGGTTTTGCCAAATTTTTTGTAGACGTTTGTTAAGACGTTGACAGTGTATCATATTCGTCCAGCGATGAAAACGAATGCATTTTCAAGTTTAAATGAGCCTCAAAGAAGGTAAATGTAGATTTTGCTGATTTTCGTTTGATATAGTCCATGAAATTTTTGTGATCCAGAATTTCTGAAATAAAATGATCAAAATTTTTTGTAGACGTAAGTTAAGACGTTGAAAATGTATCTAGTTCATCCATCGGAGAAAACAAGTGAATTTTCAAGTTCAAACAAGTTTCAAAGCACGTAAACACAGATTTTACCGATTTTCAGGTACTATACTCCACAAAATCTTTGTGATTCAGAAATTCTGAAAAGAAATGACCAAAAATTTTCAAGGACGTCCATTAAGAAGTTTATTCAGTCGCCTCGTGAGGAAAACAAGCGCATTTACAAGTCCAAATGAGCCTAAAAGCAGGTAAACCCAAATTTTGCTAATTTTCGTGAGTCCATGAAATTTTTGTGAACCAAATTTTGTGAAACAAAATGGCTTAAATCTTTTGTGAACTTTCATTAAGATGTTAGAAATATATCCAGTTCGTATCGCGGGTAAAACAGACGGTTTTCAAGTTAAATCTAGCCCTAAAACAGGTACACACAGATTTTGCCCATTTTCGTATAGTCCATGGACGTATGTTAAGACGTTGACAATGTATCTAGTTTGTCCCGCATGGAAATCAGTCGCATTTCAAGTCCAAACGAGTCATAAAGCAGGTAAATGTAGTTTTCTCCGATATTCGTGTGCTATAGTCCATGAAATTTTTGTGATCCAAAATTTGTGAAATAAAATGCCGAAATTCTTTTGGACGTCTGCTAAGACGTTGGCAATCTATACAGTCGTCCCGGGAGAACAGACGAATTTTCAAGTTCAAACGAGGCTAAAAGCAAGTACACGCGGATTTTTCTGATTTTCGTGTGCGTCTGTGAAATTTTTGTGATATGAATATCTTGAAACAAAATGGACAAAAATTTTAGTGGAATCTATTAAGACGTTGACAATGTATCCATTTCGTTCCGCGAGGTCGGTTGGTAAACAATGAATTTTTAAAGTTCAAAAAGTCCCAAAGTATTTTAAAGCAGATTTTTACGATTTTCGTGTTGTTGGTCTGTGCTATTAGTCATGAAATTTTGTGATCCGGAATTTTCGAAATGAAATGGCCTAAACTTTTTATGGACATACGTTAAAACATTGGCAATGTATCCAGTTCAAACTGCGAGTAAAACAGATGCATTTTCAAGTTCAAACGAGCCTAAAAGCAAGTAAACCAAGATTTTGCTAATTTTCGTTAGTTCATGAAATTTTTGTGAACTGGATTTTCTGAAATAAAATGGCTGAAATCTTTTGTGGACGTTCGTTAAAACGTTAGCACTATATCCAGTTCGTCTCGCGAAAAAATTAGGTGTGTTTTTAAGTTAAATCTACCCCTAAAGTAGGTAAACACAGATTTTGCCCATTTTCATATAGTCCATGGAATTTTTGTGATTCGAAATTTTTGAAAAGAAATCGCTGAAATTTTTCATATACGTATGTTAAGACGTTGACAATGTATCCCGTTCGTCCCGCATGGAAATCAGTCGTATTTTTAAGTCCAAACGAGCTCCAAAGCAGGTAAATGCAGTTTTTTTAATTTTCGTATGCTATAGTCCATGAAATTTTTGTGATCCAAAATTTCTTTAAAGAAATGCCAAAATTCTTTTGGCTGTCCGCTAAGACGTTGTCAATGAACAATCGTCCCACGGGAGAACTGAAGAATTTTCAAGTTCAAACGATCCCAAAAGCAAGTAAACGCATATTTTGCCTATTTTCGTGTGCGTCTATGAAATTTTGTGATTCAAAAGTCATGAAACAAAATGGACAAAATTTTAGTGGAATCTGTTAAGACGTTGACAATGTATCCATTTCGTTTTGCGGGGTCAACAGACGAATTTTCAAGTTCAAACGAGCCCCAAAGCATGTAATGCAGATTTTATCGATTTTGTTGTCATAGTCCATGAAATTTTGTGATCCAAAATTTCAGAAATGAAATGGCCAATTTTTTTTATGGACATTAGTTAAAATATTGATAATGTATCCAGTTCGTCCTGCGAGTAAAACAGACGCATTTTCAAGTTCTAGCGAGCCCCAAAGTAGGTAAAATCAGATTTTAGATTTTCGTATACTATAGTCCATGGAACTTTTGTGATCCAAAATTCCTAAAACAAAAATATTTCGTAGACGTCTGTTAAGACGTTGACAATGTATCCAATTCGTCCTGCGGGGAAAACGGACGAATTTTCAAGTCAAACGAGCCGCAAAGCAGCTAAAAGCAGATTTTGTCAATTTTCATGTGCTATCCATGATATTATTGTGATCCAAAATTCCCGAAATGAAATAGCCAAAATTTTTCGTGAACGTCCGTTAAGACGTGGTAATGTATCTCTAGTTCATTCCGCATGGAAAAATGGTGCATTTTCAAGTTCAAACGAGCTCCAAAGTAGATTAATGAAGATTTTTCTGATTTTCGTGTGTTATTGTCCATGGAATTTTTGTGATTCGAAATTCTCAAATTAAATTGGATAAAAAATTTTGTGGACATCCATTAATAAGTTGGCAATGTATTCAGTTCATTCCGCGGGAGAAACAAGTAAATTTTCAAGTTAAAATGAGCCACAAAGTAGGTAAATGCAGATTTTGCTGATTTTTGCGTGCTATAATAGTCTATGAAATTTTTGTGATTCAATATTTCCGAAATGAAATGGTTGAAATGTTTCGTGAACGTTTATTAAGAGGTTGACAATATATCCAATTCTTCCAGGGAAAAACGGGCGTCATTTTCATGTTCAAAACTAAAGCAGGTAAAAATGGATTTTGTCAATTTTCGTGTGCTATGGTCCATGAAATTTATGTGATCCAAGATTTTCAAAATAATGTTACGCCCCGAGAGCACCCTTTAAAGGTGATATGACATACTTTACCCCGAAGGGGTCCCATACAAGCCCTTAGCATAGTTATAACATATAATCATAGAAAAATGGGAGAATTTAAAACCTTCTTTTAACATAGAGTAGAAAAACATTTCCAAAACGGAAGTCTTTCTAACATCATTGTCTCAAATCTCAAATCATCTATAAAAATCATGAATAAAAGCATTAGGACGCAACCCACATAAAGTCTAAAACATAATGAAAGACATGAAATGAACATAAAGGGGTTTGTCCTCAAAACTATGAGGACTCACCAATCTTCAAGGAACTTAATCCCCCAACACCCAACATTTGATTAGAATGTAGGCAATATGCGTTAGTACAATATGTACCAAGTACGAAAGTTAAAATACCAACACAAAACATCTCAAAATGGTTAGTCAACATAAGAGATAATCATAAGAGACAATAACATAAACATAATTATAACATAAGTATCATATCATAACAAGTCAACATAAGGCATACATAAGTTCATACTTCATCCAATAGTCTTTCATAATCAAGTGAGCTACATCACAAGCCACCTCCAAGTATACTTGTGCAAGACCAAGATAGGATCCCATAATACCACTTAAGCTAAGTACCTCTCTTTGGTCATTCTAGGTCATAGTCCACCTTCATAATTAAGACCTAGGTTTTCATAACATAAGATCACTATACCCCTAATTCACCTCAAGGCACACTTGTGAAATGCATGTGGGGCATCCCATAATACAACACACACTAAGCATATCCTTGAAGTCACCCTATTCATCTTCATCAATTTTTAGGTGTCATTATAGACCTACTTCATATGGGCAAGGAACTATCAGCTTAAGTCATTCCTGTCATGGTAGGCAACTATAGCAACTATCCAAGCTAGACATACTTCACATAAGAGGACACTTCATAAGTAGCTTTAATTCATACTTGTGCTATTTATGAATGACATCTCATACTACCATTCACACTAAGTAGGCATTTGGCCATGCGATACCATATCATGATATGGTATTATGAGATGGAATCAGCGTTTGGACATGATTCAATTCCATATTCCATATTCTCTAAAAACCATGATATGAAATCATATGAGAATATCATATCATGATTTGAGTTATTTTAATACAAAAATTGATCCACAGATTTATATTTTGTTAAAAACTAACCATTTATTTCACATATAAATAAAATTTATAATCACATCATTTCTTTTTAAAATTTATTATTCTCACCAACATATAGTCACTTTAACTCACGCTTCACGATTGTTGAGTAGTAAATCTTCAAGAGCCCGTTAAGGGTTTCATTTTACTCCCAAATATATTGATGAGAGAGAAGTGAAAAGTTAGTTGAAAGTTAGATTGAAACAAATTACTTAAGTGGCAGAACACAAATAGCTTTGTAATCATTTATTATGCAATTTTTAATTGCTTGTTATTAATAAGATTGATATAAACAATTGGGAACCATGGTAATATTTTAGGAAACTATGAAATTTTATGTTTTGAGAAATCTATAACACAAATTTCATATCGCATATCCAAACAAAACTTCAATTTCATCTCATGATTCCATAACATGATACCATATCATTATTCGACATCATGATACCATATCGCATGGTCAAACGGGCACTAAATACTCCTTTAGGCTAACTTAATCAATGCTAACTATCTTTCGTTTTAGTTTATCAAAGAATAACATACTACCATGCTAGACCTAACAACCATGGAAAACATCCTACCAAACAATCCAAGCTATCATAGGAAGGATACAAGTATACCAACCTACCCACCATGCAACCACTCATTAAGCTGCAAAGGGAGTAGAAATCCTCAATCCTAAGTTATTATTAGGAGAGTATAATGTATCAATCCTAAGCTAATATGAAATGGTCTTAGCCTAACCAAATCAAGCTACCATGAAGAGAATTCTAACCATGCTAGTTCAATCTACCCTTAAAGGAGTATCGATCATCAATCCTAGGCTACCATGCCTATAGTAATGCAAGCTACCATGAAAAGCACCCTATCAATGCTAGTTCAAGATAACTTTAGGCTAGCTTAATTCCTCAATCCCAAGATACCATGAGATCTCCCATCCCAAGATACCATGAGATCTCCCATCCCAAGCTATATAATTCTACTATCCATGAAGGAATCATAAGACTCAATCTCAAGTTATTCTATTCTAACAAGCATGATTCATTTTAGGTGATTAACCTTTCACATTCTACATACATGCAAGCTAACTCATTATATTAGACTTATTCTATAAACCCCAGTAATCAACATTATGACTTCAATCTCTACATTAAAACTTTATTTCACAATTATCATACTAGTCTAGCTTACAAGACCCATTATCCCTAAGCTTTAGTCATAAGCCAATTCTAAGCATAATTCATCAAAAGTCCCAGCTATTAATCATTTAATTTCATATTTTATCATACATGCATAAGTCTAGTTCAATTGATGATCTCATAATCACATTCTTGGCTAAGCTCTATACATACTAACAACCCAAGAGAAACTAACAAGAATCGCCAATTCCCCATTAAAAGACACAAACCCACACACTTTGAAAACTAGGGTTGAATCAAGGAATTCACATAAATTCTTCATAATATAATGAATCAACACTAATTTAATCATATATGAGTAATATTCAACCTTTTGGAATTATACCTACCTAAAATACATACATTGGAAGTAACCTTACCTTTATTGTGAATATTCTTCAAAATTAGGGGAAATTATAGGGGATTATATGGGTCATGGGTGGAAGAACCCATATATAAAGAGCTTAAAATACCTTAAACAAATCCCTAGCACAAGCCTTAAGCAACGGATCCTATGATCTTGACCTTAGCTTCAACCCTAGCATCTTTTATAATGGAGGTATCTTTTTTAATGAAGGTTTTTCTTTGAGGGAGAATTTGAGGGGGGTGACTTTGGGTTTTGAACTGAGTCTAATTTTAAGTGAATTAAAACTAAGGGGTAAATACTTAAAATATTCTAAATAGATTAATAAAATACATTCAAAACGACCCCCACTTAAACCTAGTCGCATATGGTTTTACCCAATTGTCCCTCAACTTGGCAGTCCTGTCCCAGGTACCACGACCACTTTGACGGCTAGTGAAGGTAACCACGGTCCGTGGTAGTGCCGGTGGTCCATGGAATAGTAGATCCCCCAACCCATTGTGGCCCTAAACCACCATAATTTGCTAACGCACCTTCATGGGTACTTTGACGGTTCGTGGTCAAGCCAACAGCTCGTGAAGTGCCTCGTGGACTTAGGCAGTGTCTAGGCTTCTTGGACTGTCATGCTAAGTGCCTAAGTCATCTTCATGGAACCCTTCTCGGATCGTGGTCTACACCACAGTCGTGAACTCTTACGCAGTGGCTGCCAAGGTTGGGCAGCCTTGGCCCTTTGGCTTAGGCTTGCCCTTTTGCCTTGGTGGTTATCCTTCCTATGAACCACCAAACACCTATAGGTCATATAGTCTACTAGATATAATGCGTACCTTAATCATAAACCATTAATCCCCTCATTCACAAGACATAAAGTCTTATACACGACACTATTTCACATACGTCAACCTTAGAACCCTAGCTTGTGGCTCTAGTTTAGTTTTCTAGGTATAAGGAAAAATATGACAAATTTTTTTTGTGGACGTCTGTTAAGACGTTTATGTATCCAGATCGTTCTACAGGGATAAAAGACGAATTTTTAAGTTCAAATGAGCCCTGAAGAACGTAAACACAAATTTTGTCAATTCTTATATGCTATAATCTATGAAATTTTTGTGATTCGGAATCCTGAATCAAAATGGCCGAAATTTTTCATAGACATTCTTTTAAGACTGTTCGAATTATTCAATTAGTCTCGCCGGGTAAAAATCGAACGCATTTTCAGCTCAGTTAGCCCACAAAGTCAGGTAAATGCAGATTTTACATTTCGTATGTGCCTTTGCTTTAGTCAATGGAACTTTTGTGATCCAAAATTTAAGAAACAAATTGGCCAAATTTTTTTGTGAACGTCCGTTAAGATGTTGGCAATGTATCCACTTCGTCCCACTGGGAAAACATGTGAATTTTCAAGTTCAAAAGAGCATCAAAGCAGGTAAACCTAGATTTTGCTGATTTTCGTGTGATATAGTCCATGGAATTTTTTTATCAAAAATTTCCATAACAAAACGGCCAAAATTTTTCGTGGACATCCATTGAAGACGTTGTCAATGTATACAGTTCATCCCGCGGGGAAAAAGAGCTCAACTTCAAGATCAAACGATCCCCAAAAACAGGTTGATCAAATTTTGTTGATTTTTGTGTGCTATAGTTCTTAGAAATTTTTCTTTTTTTTTTTTGATGTGTACAAGACTTCTCGAAACAACCCACAAATTATGGTGAAATTGCAAATGTTTTTGTGGACATCCCGTTAAGGACGTTAGAAGTATTCTATCATCCCGCTGGGAAAACGAAGTGGTGGTGAAAGAGTGATTTCAAGTTCAAATGAGCCTCAAAGTACGTAAACAGAGATTTTGTCAATTTTCGTGTTCTATAGTACATGGAACTTTTGTTATCTGGAATTTCCTAAACGAACTCCAAAATTTTTTGTGGACATCCATTAAGATGTTTGAAATGTACAAGGTTAATACCGCGAGGAAAATAGGCACATAATCAAGTTCAAACGAGCCGCAAATCAGGTTAACGCAGATTTTTCTGATTTTCGTGTGTTATAGTCCATGAAATTTTTGTGATCCGAAATTTTAAAAATAAAATGATTGAAATATTACGAGGACGTTCGTTAGGATGTAGGAAATGTATTTAGTTCGTCCCAAAAGAAAATGGACGAATTATAAAGTCGAAACGAGCCCGAAAGGAGGTAAAGACAGATTTTTGCCGATTTTCATGTAATATAGTCAATGAAATTTTTGTGATCTGGATATCCCAAAATCAAATGGATGCTATTTTATCTGGATGTCTGTTAAGACGTGTGCAATGTATTTGTTTCGTCTCGCAGGTAAAATGATCGCATTTTAAAGTTCAAACGAGCCCAAAGAAGGTAAACACAAATTTTGCCGATTTTCGATTGCCATAGTCCATGAAATTTTTGTGATCCGAAGTTTCCGAAATAAAATTGTCAAAAATTTTTATGGACGTATGTTAAGATGTTGACAATGTATTCAGTTCATCTGGGGGGGGGGGGGAAAAAAAAAAGGGGCGGAAGGGGAGGAAAGGAGGGAAATGGTTGAATTTCAAGTTTCAATGAGGCCTAAAGAGGAACGCAGCATAGATTTTTACATTTCATGTTGCTATTAGTCCCATGGAATTTTTGTGATCCTGAATTTTCAAAACGAAATGCCCAAAAAATTTTACTGACGTCCGTTAAGTCGTTGAAAATGTATCTTATTTGTCCTGCAAGGAAAACGAGCGCATTTTAAAGTTCAAACGAGCCCCAAAGTAGGTAAACACAGATTTTTCTGACTTTAGTGTTCTATAGTCAATCGAATTTTTGTTATCTAGAATTCCCAAAATGAAATGACCGAAATTTTTTGTGAACGTCGGTTATGACGTTAGCAATGTATCCAATTCGTCCAGTAGAGAAAAGGGACGCATTATAAAGTTCAAATGAGCTCTAATGTACGTCCGTTAAGAGGTTAGCAATGTATCAAGTTCGTTCTGCGGGTAAACAGGTGCATTTTCAAGGTTAAACGAGTCCAGAAATAGGTAAATGCATATTTTATAAATTTCTGTGTGTATAGTTCATTGAATTTTGTGATACAAAACTCCAAAAAAGAAAGGCCAAAATCTTTCGTGGACGTCTGTTTAGACGTTGTCAATGTATCCAAATCATCCCGCTGGAAAAACGGATGAATTTTCAAGTTCAAACGATCCCCAAAGTAGGTAACCACAAATTTTACCGATTTCCGTGTGTTATAGTCCATGAAATTTTTGTGGTTTATATTGTCAAAACAAAATGATCAAAAAAAATTTGTGGATGTCTGTTAACACATTGGCAATGTATCCAACTCTTTCCGGGGGAAAACAGGTGCATTTTCAAGTTCAAACGAGCCCCAAAGCAGGTAAATACATATTTTTCCAATTTTAGTGATCAATAGTCCATGGAGTATTTGTGATCCAAAACTCCCAAAATAAAATGATTGAAATTTTTCGTGAACGTATGTTAAGACGTTGACACTGTATCCAGTTTGTCCTGCGAGGAAAATGAGTGAATTTTCAAGTTTAGACAAGCCCTAAACCAGTCAAACTTTTTATCGATTTCCGTGTGCTATACTCCATGGATTTTTTGTGCTCTGGATATCCAAAAATGAAATGGCTAAAATTTTTTGTTTACGTCCATTAAGACATTGGCAATATATTCAGTTTGTCCCGTGGGGAAAACGGGTGCATTTCATGTTCAAACAAGCCCCAAAGCTGGTAAACTCAGATTTTATCAATTTTCGTGTTCTATAAATCATAGAATTTATGTGATCCAAAATTTCTGAAATAAAATGACCGAAATTATTCGTGGATGTCTTTTAAAACGTTGGCACTGTATCTCATTCATCCCCGAAGAAAACAAGCGAATACTCAAGTTGATTGAGCCCCAAAGGAGGCAAATGCAATTTAAAATAAAATGGCCGAAATTTTTTGTGGATGTCTGTTAAGACGTTGGCACTGTATCCAGTTCGTCCCTCGGGGAAAACATGTGCATTTTCAAGTTCAAACGAGCACCAAATTAAATAAACTCAGATTTTATCGAGTTTCGTGTGCTATAGTCTATTGAATTTTTGTGAACCGAAATTCCTAAATAGCCATGATTTTTTGTGGACGTCTGTTAAGACATTGACAATGTATCCAGTTTGTCCTATGGAGAAAACGAATGAATTTTCATGCTAAATGAGCCCCAAAGTAGGTAAACGCATAATTTACCGATTTTCGTGTGCTATAGTCCATTAAAAAATTTTATGATCTGAAATTCTCAAAAAAAATGGTTAAAACTTCTTGTAAATGTCGTTAAGACGTCGACAATGTATCCAGTTAGTCTCGCAGGGAAAATAGGTGCATTTTCAAGTTCAAATGAGCCGTTAGAGGCACGGTTCAGTGGAGGAGGCTACTTGGGAGACAGAGAAGGATTTTCGGGAGCAGTTTCCCAACTTATTTGAGCATTCAAGTATATCCTTATCCTTACTTTCACGAATGAAATTTTTTTTAGTAGTGGATGTTTTAATGACCCTTCAGATTATTTTTGCCTTAATGCCTCCTATATGTCGTTTTGAGCAGTTTTGTAGCAACTTCAAGTCATTTATGACTTGCTGGCGTTGGAAGTTCGATCGCTTGGTTTTCATTGGATTTTGTGCAACTTCTGTGTTTTAGAGGCCTTAAAGCTTGAAAAGTGACTTTTAGTCAGTTCATCAGGTAAACGACCTCAAAATGGAATTTTAAGAGTTTCATCAGCTCCGGAATGGTCAAATTAGGCTAGTAGCATGGTCGGCACAAGTATTGAGGCCTTCTGTGCGAGTTTGGACCATTAGGCGTTTTAGCCTTTGAAATTTGGCCTAAGGTTGACTTTGGTTAACATTTTCGGAAAACACACTCGAATGAAAATCTTGTCAGCGCGATTAGCTTCCGAATGCCGAGTTTGGTCTAGAATAACCTTCCATTCGACTCCCAGGTCTCCGGACTCATTTCGATCCCCTGGATGTATTTGGTTAAAAATGACCTTTAAAAGTGGGACCCACTTTTTGTCAAGATGACCTTTGATGGAAATTCTGACTACGCCATTGAGTTCAGAACGTCAAACTTAGTAGAGTAGCATAGTTCGTATGCGCGCACGGGATTCCGAACGAATTCAAAGCACCTCGTAAGAGTCTTTAAAAAGATAGCAAAAGCTAAAATCTAGTGCAGCCCTTTTAGCGACCAGAGTTTGGGCTTTTATCGACCAAATTTTGGGGGTATTATCGACTAATTTGGTCTTCTATAAAAGCCCTTACTCAGCTTCAGCCCTCTTTTTAAAAGTGCGATATCTTGAGTTATAGAGCTCCAATTTGGAAAATTCAAGAGGCTAGGTTGTGAGATTTTTTGAGGACAACGTGTTGGTGAGCTCGAAAGATGCTTTGGGACCTTAGTTTAAGGTGAATTCTCGTTTTCATCTGTTGTCTTGTCTACTTTGTGATCCCATTTGTGAGATATTTTGGGACTTAATTTCTCCCTCATTCTAAGTCCGAATTTGATGATTCCAGTGGCTATATGGAGTGGTTTTTCGAGGAGAACTTCTTGCTCTTGTTGGACTTCATTGTATACCTCCCATTTTTGGTAAATATACTAATTCAGTTTCTGTCTCATTCTAGTTCTTGAGAAAATCTGGGTGTTGGTTGCAAGTTGATATTGTGTTGTTTTTGAGCCCTGAATTGTGTTCTAATTTGGAACACAAGTTCGGGGAGTTGTTTAAGACCTATTTTTGGATTAATTATGAAATTTTCAGCGCGGGTTCCACTGTCCCTGTTTTGACCCCGAAATTGGTATGTCTCTTTCTTGTGATTTTAGTGTCTAAACGATTGTAATAACGTTGTGTCTCTAATTTTTATAGAGTAGCAGTGTTTTGAGGCCATTCGAAATGGGAAAGCTTCGGAGATGTGCTTCTGGAGAGCGGGTGATCGGCCTACATGTAGGATACAGCTTTCCTATATTAGATTGAGCTCGAACAATTTGTAGGCTTGATTACTGTTATTTGAAGCATATTGGGCCTTAGTTAATGTTTGAATAGGGCTTGCCTTAGAAATGTAAGATTTGGAATCGGTAGGACTTAGTTTTGCCCTGACGTCGCTCGGCCCGTTAGATCCTTGTAGAATGGTTTAGAAGACGTGAGTCTGATAGTTTGGGCCTTATAGATATCCTTACTTCTTCGATACTACGGCTTCACGAGTTACGTCGGCGACACAAAGTTTCACTCCACAATTCAAAGTTGGTTTTCGATTCGGTTCCAAGAACTTACATTGATTGGCTAAGTGTGGATTGTGTTCCATGGGCATTTATTATTATGGATCGATAGAGACTCTTTCAGCAGCTATATTGGCACCTTTGTCGGGCATTCAGATTCAAGGCCCAATCTCGTCCTCGTTGATAATTTCTATGATAATCCGATTTAAGGTCCACCTCGATCACCTGCATACTTATGTATTGCTTCCAGTTAGAAATCTGGTCTCAGTTACTTATATTTGTGATTGGCTACTTGGGTACTTCTAGTGAGCGTCCGGTTCGAGGTTTGGCCTCCATACCATCAGATTCTACTAATTGGGTTGACGTTCTGGTTCGATGTTCTCCGGTCTTATGTTCTCATATGCAATTATCTTTAGTATAGTTATTTTGTGTATTCATCGGGCTTGTAGGGGTCCATTCAGGTTTTTATTTAAACTTGTGTGCGAGTGTACCTTCTGGACTTATGGGGGTCAGTTAGGTCTAGGTAGCTTATATATTACTTTAATTAGTTCTTTCTACACTCGTGTGCATTAACCAGATATAAATAGTAATATTTTTCGTCGAAGGGGGTTCGGATGAACCCAGGCTCTCTGGGTTAGACAATATTGAAGATAGTGAAAAAGTACTATATATGTATGTATATATGAAATTCTATCTTTTTAACAAAAATATCTTAGAACTTTGAATTAAATTATTCAAATGTTTATATTTAATAAATAGAGTTTGTACAACAATTTTCAAAAGAAGATATCATAAACACATGGCTAACATCTTACTAACTCTTTATTAAATCTTACTATTATAAAGCTTGAATAATATAAGATTAAATCAAACACTTAGAATCATAAAATGTAAATCATACATAAAATTACAAGAAAAATAATAAAGAAATTTGATAACAACTTAAATTAGAAAAGACAAAATCATACACTTTTGAATTATAAAACATGAATCATACAAAGTGTGGATGGTGGTATGGAACACTATTCATACATGCACAAAGTATAACTTATAGCTTTGGGGTTACTCAAGGTGAAAGCTAAATGTGTGATGAAGCGATTCATATGTTGACTGTCTCTTCTGCGTGTGTTCGTGAAGTTTTATCAAATTGGCTTAAATGAATGGCTTTCAAATAAAATTTTCATTTTAAGCATGTTTTTGGATGTCTATCATACTTAGTACTTAATTGTGTTGACCCATAATTTCTCTCATTTTACTACAAGTGTAAGTTCCGGCAAGTGATTGAATCTTCCTTTCAAGATTGGATTGAGATCCTTCCAAGATAGTGGTATGTCTCAAGATTCGAGGACAAGTATCTTCATGTTTTTCATGTCTTTTTATTGTAATAGACTATTTCAAAGACTTGTTTAGATGGTCATGTGAGATGGTAGACTTCCGCTTGTGTTTTTAAATGAAGTTTTAAGTGTATGGTTTTAAATTTTGTTACCATTTTCGTTATATCGAATCCTATCAGGCTTGTATGACGCGTCTAGGATGTAGGTTGGAGCGTGACAAACATGTGACCTTTAGATTTAAAAACTATTGTCGGCATGTTACTATGATTTATTTGTAGAGCCACCATCAATTTTGGTACCAAAAATGCAAAAAATTTAATCCCGATTGAATGCAGTGAGCTAAGTAATATGTATATTTTAAGTTTTTGAGAAATGATTGTTAATATCTACATTTTAATATATCGTACAAATAAAAATGAACGGATATCATAACAACAAATTAAGATGTGAAGAAATAGAATTCCTCTGATTACTCGTTGCCATGAATAAAGAAGAAAAAATCATTATTCATTTTCTTTCTCGAATCTCATCCACCACCCCTACCTTCGACTACAGGCTGTTCATCATCTCGGTCACACGGATGATGGCAGCGTCGTAGAAGAAATTATGGACCAAACACCAACTCCTTCATCAACCATAACTGCAGATTCTTCCCTCTCATCTCAACCTCTTCATTCTTCTTCCCCAAACAACAACAATCATATTCTCGAAATCACCCTCATTTCTGCTCAAGATCTATCTCCCGTCTGTAAATCCCTTCGCACCTACGCGTTAACTTGGGTTAATCCCAATCGTAAACGCACAACTCGTATTGATAATCATGGTCACAATAACCCCAATTGGAATGATAAGTTCTCTTTTCGCGTAGACGATGAATTCCTCATCTCCGATTCATCAGCTATCCACGTTGAAATTTATACTGTTTCATGGTTTCGTGATATTCTTGTAGGTACTGTTAAAGTCATCCTCAACAATCTCGTAAATCCTTTCGAAAGTACCAGCAATTCGAGTAAGAAATTTGTAGCTCTTCAAATACGTCGACCTTCTGGTAACCCACAAGGAATACTCAATATGGGTGTTTCGCTAATCGACAAATCGAAACGGAGTATGCCGTTGTTCAGTGAAATTACACCATTGTCGATGGATCATAGAGATATTTTAGACAGGAAAATAAATGATATCAATGCTCAAGATGAAATGATCAACAATAACCACAACGACACAGATGAGAAATTGCAAATTACCAACAAAGTTCAGATCTGGCAATCACATAACCTAGCTTATTCCGAGATCAACAATGGAGAATTTCCAAATCAAGCAGGGTCGATAATAAACGGGTCAGAACTATGCTCTGACATTGGTCCGTCTGCATCCATTGTGGCAGCGGAGACTGCAAAGAAATTGCAGCCAATGCTGCCACAACGGGTAGCATCAAATAGGGAAAATGAAGACGGAGAGAGTTCGATATTGGGGGAGTTGACAGCAGAGGAAGCATACGCCAAAGGATTGGAAGAAACTAAACGAGGAAGAGGAGGACATACACGAAGGAATACAGACGGAGGATTGTATTCGTGTTTTGGAAATGCATATTGTTTCGAGTTCACAATTGTATGTGGAGCGGGCAATAATAACAATAACAATAACAATAATCAAGGGAATCGTAGAGTTAATAACAGTAATAGTAGTACTGGCAAGAGCAGAAAGAAAACAAATTCTGCTTAAATATTAATGTACGTGCCCCTTTTTGTATACTAAACTATACTAATGAAATAAGGTGTTAACAAGTAAATAGCCTAAAAAGTGAACAAATTACTATGCAATTAATATTATATTTGTTCATGTCCTCTCTAAGACTGATTTTATTGTAGTCACACATTGTATTGGTACGGCATGAATGAAGTGGAGGCTTGCCTTTGAAGTTTTGTGTGATAAAAAACTAGCGCCAAAATTCAAACGTAAGTTCTATAAAGTGGTGGTTAGACTGGTATTGTTGTATGGGGAGAGTCAGAGATTCTCATGTACAAAAGATGCATGTTGCGGAGATAAAGATGTTGAGGTGGATGTATGTCATACTAGGAGCAGCAATAAGATTAGAAATGAGGATGATATCAAGGATAAGATGGGAGTGGGATCTGTGGTAGACAAGATGAAGGAAACGAGACTAAGATGGTTTGGACATGTTGAGAGGAGATGTGTAGATGCGCATCAGTGAAGAAGTGTGATTGGTTGGTTATAGAAGGTAATAGATTCACAGGTAGACCGAAGAAGTATTGGGGAAAGGTGATAAGACAAGATATGACAATATGTTGTTTATTGTGTTTTGATTATCACAATGTGTTATTGTTTTTGGCTCCTTTCTGATAGACTTTGCACTGTTTCCTTGTTACTTGTTATATTTTCTTCACCATCTCCTTCTTTGTGCTTCTTCTTTGTTGCACTAGAGTTGAGGGTCTTTAAAAAATATGTCTACCTTCACAAGTTAGTGATAAAGTCTATGAATATTCTACCCTCCCCAAGCCTCACTCGTGGGATTTCACGGAATATGTCATTATTGTGGTTGTTGTCATCATTAAAATCAATAAAAACCTGCATCTAATGGTAACTTTTCCCTTGGGTGGGAGTAGTATTTGTTTGAAACAAAACAATTTGAAGAACTGAGAAAAATTCTTATCATGAGTTTTAACTTCTCTTCTATAATTGCAGCACCAGTATTTTCTTTTGTTTTATACTCCAATCTAGAAAAGGTCCCTTTTCTATATTTCCAATTCAGCCACAAGCAAAACATGTTTGATCGATCATCATAATATACATGATTAAAAACGTGTTTGATCGATCATAGGAAACTACCGGTCTTCCCTGTCTCATGTATGTGCTTGAGTCATCCCTGTCTCGTGTTAGCAAGATTAATGTGCTTGAGTCGTCCCTGTCTCATGTATTAACCAGCGCTATGTGCTAGAGGATCATATGCAATCAGAGAGTTCAATGTCATATATCCCAACAAGGTTTACAAATAGGGATGCATATATATTTGTTTCAGTGTTTGTACTTGTCTTCAAAATAATCAATGATACATACAAGACCTTCCCCTTCAGATGGATGGACCAACCTATTCTTGATATGATATCTTCATCATCAATATAATTGGTCTTATTCAAGCTACATCTTTATTTCCAACTTTTTTCAAGTTAAAGTCACCATCTTTATAAGTAAAGTTGCATATAATCAAACCAGTTAACATTTTTCAATTTTCAGCAATCAAACTTTGGCTAAAAGTATTGAAATGGAAATTTCAACAGGTTGATACATTTAAAGAAGTTACTTATTGTATCGCTATCTCCATATTCTTTTTTTCAACTCACTCTCACAAAAACATCAGAATACACAGCTTAGAGGTGTTGCAGAGGAGCTGATAACAGATTTCAAGAGTATGATAATATTGTACCATAATAAAAGAGAACTGCAATGTAGCAAAAGTGCCACATGTATCGCGAGAGGCGAGATTCAGAGGGGAGTGAAGTAATAACCTGCTGGCTGTCCCATCCCATAGGGCATTGATGGTTGCATTCCAGCGCCATAGTAGCCCGGGGTAGCTCCTGCAAGTCTGGACAAACCCATTTGACCTTGCATCCCGTTGCTTGCATATTGCTGCCACAGCTGTTGTTCCTGCATTAACAAATGTTGTTTCCTCTCCTGTTCTGCCATTTGGACGTAAGAAGGAGGTGGCACGGCAAGGGAAGCGGCAAATGGATCTTGGTTCCCTACTGGTTGGACTGTTCCATCGGGGGCAGGTAACGCAAGCATAGGTGTTGCAGTCTTTCCAACTCCAGGCAATGCTACACTGCTGGCACTCCCACCAGTCACCTGAGTATTGCTCACGTGCTGCCTCACGGCTCCCTGATCGTACATCCCGTTTAACAAAAGTGAATCAAAACCACCTGCTAAATCAGCCGTCTGCTTTGACAAATTACTGGCGGTTTCTACCAATGCTAACTCCCAGTCAGCTTTGCCAATCTCAGCAGCTGGTGTCTGCCAAGCTGAAGTTACTTGTACGGTCTCCCCATCAGACGGGAATGCTTCCCAGGAGCCATTCCCCTTCGCTACAGGCCCAGAAAACAGAGCTAATGCCATTTTATTGCCCTCGCCATCAGCTGTCACTCCATCATCCTTCAAATTCACCAAGTCTTCAGTTACCTGCTGAGCATGTGGCCTTGGCTGTGGTACAGATTGAGGAGGAGGAGGTGTGTGATTCTCGGGTGGTGGGAGAGCTTTAATTTCGTTCATGTCTGGTGCTTTCTCCTCTATAACTGCTGATGCACTCTCCACCCTATTTATCTCGGGGCTCCTTGGCCTATTTGCCCTCTCTCTCAAGAATCCCTCAAGTGTGCCCAAAAGCTTATCAGTGATGACTTGCACTTCTGGGAACTCGGATGATCTTGCAATCCCAACATCCTTGCACCAATTGTATGTGCCCACAAGCTCATCGATCATCTTTGCTGCACTAACATAAGCATCAAAAGTCTTGACACAATCAGCATACTCCATCTCTGCGAATCGATCCAACAAAATCTGTAATACCTCACAAATATCAGCATAAAGCTTGAAGCTCTCCTTCACAAGAGAATATAATGTCGCCAGCACCATCCTACTATTCTTGGCTGCACCAGTCGGTCTACAAGCCAAGAACCTATCAAGAAGCTGAAGCAATTGATTCAACCTCTCTAAAACCTTCTCAGGCTTCATTTCTCTGACTGGCGTCGCGCCACTTTTCTCTTCCCTTCCAGCAGACTCATCAGGATCATTAGAGAACCTCTTTCTCCTATCCATCCCATTTCCCTCAGACCGATACTGACCATAACCATCAACGTCATTCAACTTCCTACCATAAGTAGAAAATTCAAGCTTCTGATCTAAATAAATGGCATAAGTCCTAACAAATCCAGAATGATCCCAGGGGATATTAGAGTTGCCTCATCCACAAAACCAGACCATATTCAAAACCCTCACATCCCTCCCTACCGGACTTGCCATTTAATGATCTCTTGACCCAAGAGTAGTACAGGGTCTCCATCAGTTAATAGCCTATGCACAAGCACTAAGGCCTTCAACGCCACAACCCAATCATGGGTTTTGCTTAACCTCTTTGACACTGCAAAAACAAAAGCACTAACATAACCTCGAGAATTAGAGGTCAAGTGCAAAATCTCCCTAATATATTTCTCATCTGCTGGATCATTATCATGAGTGGTTGCTTTCACCACCAATACTTCAAGGTCCGGCGCAACATTGCCGGTCACTTTAGCTAGGCTTATACTAGTTTGATCTTTCACTGCACCAATTGCCTTCCTAATACTCATGGCCACCACCACAATTCCAAGGAATTATCTAAGCCAACAACAACGGGGGCCGGGAAAGCTACAGGGCACAAAAAAGTTTTAAAATAAAAAAAAAAAAAAAAAGACATGCCGGTCAGCTAACTGAGAAGTGGGGACAACGAGAATGAAAAAAAAAAAGTAAACAATCGTCACCAAAAAAGTGACTTCATTTCACCTGCCATCTCGTGCCGCCGTGCCCCTCTCTCCTTTCCCCGTTCAGTGCCCCCCGCCGCCCCTCTTCTTCCCCCGCCTTCTCCGTCCTCCTTCTGTCTCGGCCCCCCCCGTGTGCCCCTTCCCCTCTTCCCCCCCCCCCCCCTCTCCCTCCCTCTGTGGGGCCTCCCCCCCGCCCCCCGTCTTGCCCCCCCCTCACCCCTCCTTCCTCCTTCCCCCCTCTCTTTTGCGGTTCTGCCCCCTGTTTGGCTTCCCCTCCCCCCTATCCTGAAGAAAAACAGCAAAAACCATACACTTGTATCCCGATTCTCTCATAAAAATGAAAAACATTGTAACTACATTTAACAAACAAAAATTTAAAAAAAATCTAAAACCCTTTCTTCAGTTAATCACAAAAAAATGAATAGATCCGAGTCAAAGCCGGCAATGATGACACTTTCAAATAATCTTTCAGTAGATATCAGCAAATACAAAACGTCATCAATCGTTAGAACTAAAATTACTGAACACCCAGATGAAATCACATTAAAAATTGATAGATAATGGCAAAAAACTCATACCCTTTTCAGAATTTCACCCAAATTTTGATCGGAACTGATCGATTGTTTGCCGCCGGCGATTTTTTTTTTTTTTTTTTTTTTTTTTTTTTGCGGAAAAAAATCCAATTTGTACCACATCGATGTGTATTATATAGATATATAAATATATAGAACTGAGCGAGAGAAGGAGAATTTGAAGAGGAAAGAAAAAAAAATGAAGACGCTTAGTATAGAGATAATTAGAGTTAGAGAGAAGGCCCCCGTAGAGAGTTAGAGGAGAAAGAGAGAGAAAATAGAGAGAATTAGAGATTAGGCGTAGTATGTAGAGAGAACCGTAGAGAGAAAGAGGAAAAGCGAGACAGTGTAATTGGCTAAAATGTGTGAGAGACTTTTGTTTTTGGTATTATACAGTCAAGGAAGAACTAATGGTGTTTTATGTGGTGTTTTGTTTTTGAGCATATTTCTTCATTCATTTACAATACAATTTTTCATAAAATATTATAGGCGATAGTTCGATTGTATAAAATTAAATACGTAGATATTTGTGATATAATAACATAAGATATCTAGTTAGAATTAGAATTTGTATTGTCATTGATAAAAAGTATTGTTTTTGGGAAGAAGAGGGAGAGAGGAAGGCGGGTGAGGGGTCCCGGTGTGGGAGGGGGAGAACAACACACAAGGAAATGGGAACAAAGGAACTCATAAAACAGGATGTCCTCTGAGGGACCCCCTATATCAACCTCCCGTTTCCTTTCTCCCCCCTCGCCCCCTTCACCTAACTCCTATAGTGGAGCCTACTCCTTTTGGTCCCCCCACCTCGTTTGCCACCCCGTTCCTTCCTCTCCCTCTCCCGTATTTTCTCCTTCTTCCCCCTCCTTCACCTCCCCCATGCTGTGTATTGTGTTTATATTAAATTAAGGATGAAGTTATAGTTGGCAAAAAAGTGATCAATAGGGGTGTGCAAAAATCGAATCGATTAATAAATCGAATTGAAAAAATGTTATTGGGTTATTGTGTGTTTAGTTGGTTTATAAAAAAAAATTATTGGGTTATTGGTTTGATGTCGATTTTTATTATTGATTTATTGGGTAAATCGATAACCCAATTTTTTATAATTAACAATGATTAATATTTGGATAAGTTATAACTAGAAGAAGATTAGGAAAATTTTAACTTATCAAATCTATTGAAGTACTCTCTAACGACTTCATACTAATAGAGTTGGCAAATAGTAGCTTTCTTTTTTATATTGCTTTTTTTTTTATTTTTAGTGGTTAGTTTTTATTCTTGTTGGTGTATTTTTTTGATTGTTAATTGTTTAGTTTGCTAGTTTTTGTTTTGCAAGTTGCTGTAAAAGTCGAATGAAATTTGAGTAACATAATGAAATATCATATTTGTTGTGCCCGTCCGGCTAGCGCGGTGAAATGGAAGAGGGGCCGGGCGCGTGTGAAATTTTAAGGAGAAGGGATAAAGATAGGGGTGATTGATAGATTGCCTCAAATTTCTCATTATCTTTCTTGTTTCATTATATGTAAAACTGTTAAGAGGAGAACTGAGAAGGAAGTTATATAAGAGTTGTAATGAGGTGGGAGATGACGGAGGGAAAAGAAATAACAGAGGTGGAATGTAAAAAAGGGATGTAAGATAAAAAAAGAGAGGGGGAATGGGGTATGGAAGTAGGAGAGTGAAAAAAGTAAATCAAAAACAATAAAAATGAATAATTTCAAATTATAAAATAAAATAAACCAAACTAATACTACATAAAATAAAACCAAACAGACCAACCAATTGACACCACACCCCTATTGGCCCTATCATTTCAAATTAAAGTTCTACAATAATTTAATTAAAAAGACTACTACTATACCTACAATTATTAATATATAAAACTGGCAAAAGGTAACTCTAACTAACTCTAAAGGTAATATACCTAATCTAACTTTCTAAAGCTACTCTAAAGGGAAAGGAAAGGAAACAGTGGGGGCGGGCAACTAAGGGAGGAAGTAGAGAAAAGGAGAAAGACAAGGACAACGGGCGGGTCAGCAAAAAAAAGGAGAAACGTGAAGGCGGGTAGGCAAAGACGCGACCCCATACGATTTATAAAGGTTCTATGATAAGGAATTGAGATGACAGGTACCGTTATTGGAGAGAGAAAGAAAGAAGAAGATAGAATGCTAAAACTAAATGATAAAAAATTTGATCAGGGATGATGGCTTTTAAAGGCGGGGAAAAAAAAGTGAAAAAAGAGAAGAGAGAGGAGGTAGGGAAAGGAAAGAGTACAACCGATCGAGCGGTGTGTGGGGGATGGGGGCTGGGGGGGGCTCTACCGATTTTTTTGGTTTTTTTTTTTTTAGTAAAAGATTTATTAAAGATAGATAAAAGGGTTAATCAACTTAAAATATTTTTAAAAATTTTATAAAAATATAAATTACATAGGAAAAAATCCTCTTTCTGGCCAAAAAAGATTTTTTAGTTATGTATAACCTCTAAATAAAGTTAAATAGAAATATTGTTGGAAAGAAAAAATTATTATAATTACCGTCTTAATTAACAAATATAAAGTACTAGATTAATATTTATTTTGTTTTCAAAAAAAAAAAAAAAAACAAGTAGTGTTCGAAGGTGATTGAAAGGTTGGTGGATATGAGAATGGAAGTAGGAAAAAAAAAAAAAAAAAAGTAGGAAAAAACTTATTAATACTATTAGAATTTTCTAAAATAACAAATATTTTGGTCAATTATTCTTAATAATCTTGAAAACTAAAAAGGAACAGAGAAAATATGACACGGAGAATAATATGATTTTCTTAATCCCAAAACCAAACATTCCCTAAATATACTATAAAATGCAGAATTATAATTAATAAGCTAGTGTTATTAGTCAAAATGTGAGGTTTCAAATGTTGTTATTCCTATTTTGAATATTCAACTTGTATGGAAATTATTTTTATTTGTTACCTTTCATGGGGGAAAAAGAAAACAAAATTGTTTTGTTTATTTTCTTTTTTTTTTTATGGTTTTCCTTTTAACTTGGGAAATGAGGGGGGGGGAAAAAACAAGAATATAATAATAAACCTTAATGGAAATTTTTTCCTAAAAATTATTGTATTTAGTGTTTGTTTCATCATTGTATGTGTTTTGTAAGGGCTAGAGGTAGGGCGTGAGAATAAGAAGAGTTAAGGGAGGGGCAAATACAAAGGTGAAATTTCCCGTGAAGCAACAAGGGAGGGGATATATCGATTTGTTGTTAATCCCAAATCCAAAAAATAAAAAATATATATGAGTAAGTATTGATTCATTTTTTTTACCCCTTTCTATCATTTTTCACATTTTTGTTCTATGGTGATCATTTTTTTTTCAACAACGTCTTATTATTATGTTATACTTTTTAGGGGACGAGGAAAAAGAAGGGAGGGGGGGGGGGGGGGGAAGGGAAGGAGAGGGGAAGCACGCGGCGCGGCCGGAGGGAGTGGGGACGTGGGGGAGGGGAGAGAGAAAAGCAGGGAGGGGTGGGGGGAAGGAGATTTATAATCACTTAAATTTCTATAACGAAAAATACAAAAAAAAAATATTTTTCTTAAGAGAGAAGGGAAGTGTTATACACAACTAACAAGTATATCATATCTTATCAAGTAAGATACACTTGATAAAATATATTTTTTCCTTAAGAGAGAAGGGAAGTGTTATATACACAAGTGTATCATACCAAAAATATTATTTTTAGATATTAGATATGAAAGTAATAACATAAATTTAACATAATATGCATGTATTTAGATGGTGGAATAATTAATCATTATAGTAAAAATTGTAAATTACACAAACAAAGGGATAAAAAAACTCACTTCTAATTTACTAAAACTCAAATATACTTGATCAAATAAAGTCAAATGACATGATAAGGTAAAACTTGGGTTACAATAGATGAAAAAGATATAAAAATATGTATTTAACTAAAAAATATAAATAAATAAATAAAAAATTTGGATTAAGAGAAATTTTTAATTGTATCACGTATTCTGTTTCTTAAGAATAAGATTTCATTTAGAGAAAGCACAAAATATTTTTTTTTTCATATAAAATTTTAAAAAGAATCGAACATTAAGATAAGTCTCCTCATTCTTTAAAAGTTTGTGTTTAACGCCAAATACTTGTTGGTCGGCCCTGTCTCATTGTTTGTATAAACAACACCCTTTTTTTTTTTTTTTTAAAAATCACCATTTGTACTTAGATATTTTACTTCACATTCATCTTCGTTATGCTTAAATAATTAAATGATGACATATCTCATTCTAAATTGTAATTATTTATTCCGTTCGAGTTTTAATGAAAAGTCCTTTAACAAACTTTGTTATAAAATCTACTGCAATATTTATTTAACTTCTTTTTATAGTAGTGTTTTATGTGTGTTTAAGAATTAAAATTGTCTTCTCTCTTGCTTTGCCTTAAGGATTAAGCAAATACAATATTTTTGTTACTTGTATCTCTCCACAAAAATAGAATATGTTGATTAATTCAAAACTTTCTCCATAATCTTAATAATTAATGTCGTGTTTAAAGTAATCTTTTATAACCACACTCTATAAATAAAAAGTTATTTGGATACTTAAAAGAGGAAAAGAAATTTCCATATCTTGTCTCTCTTATTTTAGTTTTATATATAATATTGTTAATTTGAGTTTGATTGCTTTAATCTCATTTCATTATTTTGAAATTGAATTTCACATTCTTACTCTAAAATAATAATAATAAAATATTATATATCAGTTTGATTCCCAAAAAAATAATAAAATACATATCTTCTAAATAGTACTAGTTTATATATAAATAGATATAAATAATAAGAGAAAAACACATTTCTCTTTTTTAATATAAAAATATATATTGATACAATTTGAAAAATTTGATCTTATTACTACCAAAATAAACAACATTAACTATTACTTCATAAATTGTCGTAGAATAGTAGATAAGAAGGAAATTTTTTTTTTGTTTAGAATAGGAGATAAGAAGGAAAGGGAAGAGAATAGTCAGATTAGATAGGGCTAGTCGCATACGTAGATCAGATCGAAAGCCCGTAGATAGACTTTCGCTCGCATCGACATAGTCGATACGAACAGGAAAGTTAGTTGGGGGGGGTTTGTTGGTTTTTGGGGGACGGTGTGGTTGAGGGTTGGTGAAAGGGGGAGCGAATTAAGGAGGGAAGTGGGTTAAATAAATCATGTATATATATATAATATAAGAAAAACAGAGTGCGGAGGAGGAGAAAAAGGAACGGACGGGGGGAAAGGGGAGAGAAGGAGGAAAATTGATTTTGCAAGTCACTTATAATTCTTTTTAGTTTATATGTAATTTTTTTTTAAAAAAAATAACAATTTTACAAAAGAAATTATATGTTTTTTATAATTTTTTTATTTTGTAAATGAGAATGGAAGAGTATTTAAGGAATATAATTCCCAATTTAAACAGCTTACCAAAGAAAACGCCATTGTTTTACCCTCCCATCCACACGCCCGTTAGACTCTCCACAACAATTCCGACCCCACCCCATCGCCACCATCCTCGCCGAGTCGTTACACGGCCCCACAAACCCTAACAGTGCTTCCTAGCAGCAGCAGCGGGAGCTTACATCTATCGGAACTCAGAGGAATCGCTCATCTCTTCCGCCACCTTCCCTCTTCCACTTCCACCACTATTTCCAACCCTATTTCCCGCACCACCACCGTCTTCATTGTCGCTGCTCCAAATTACCTCTCACCTGATGATTTTCTTCTCTTCTGTGGAACTCATCTTGCCGATTACCAATGTATGTTCCTTTAAGTAAGTTTGTGAAAAACAGCTTAGCCGGGAATTTAATTAAACTCTATGTTTTTAGACTTCTGTTTTGTTGTCTTGTAGTTTTGTATGGTGTAGTTGTAGTGAGTTTTGTAGTTATGTGTTCATATCTACTATCTGATGTAATTTTAGTGAATTCCTATGCATAAATTTATGCTACATGTTGAAAATGTTGACTTTTTGTTGTGGAGGATACGGATTAGGATAGAAGGTTAGTAGGTAGGAGTATATTATCTTGTTATCCGTCCATACCGGTAGTTTTATAGCATAGCTACTGTAGTTTCTTGTCCTTCGGTTTCTGTTACTATATGTTGTTTCCTGTACTTCTGTTGTAGGACTATATTGGATATGTTGTTGAAATTATTGGCTTCAGATCCATATCTGTGGTTTTTAAAGGTTATATATATGGTTGAGTGAGAGTCTTTCAGAGGGACTCTACATTTTCTGGCTTGAAATTGTTTTGTAAATTTGTTTATGTTGAATTTTAATACTGAATGTTTCAGGAATGATGGAATAGAACATAGTTACAGTGTGTTGATCAATATTGTTAATCAGTTGGCTGCTGATGGGTTTTACTGTAGCTTCAATGGGAAAAGGTTTAAGCCTACAGAGGTATCTAACTGCTGCTGCTGCTGTTATTATGATCACTATCATTACTAGTATTAGTTATTACCAATAGTATAAGAGTTCATTATTGCTTTTTATCTTTTTGGCTATGAATGCATTTTTTTGGATTTTATTAGACTCATTCTGAATAGGGTGTGCAACTTTTTAGGTTGAGGTTTGCCATATATACTTTATTCAATCAGTGACGTATGAAGAGTCGGCATATATAACAAGTACACCTCCTGTTGGTTATACTGAATTGCCAACATGTCCAGTGTGTCTTGGTGAGTAACTTGGCTTTCCTAAATTTTTGTATAAATTTGAAAACGTTTAGCACAACAATTATATCTCGATACCAAAGTAGTTGAGGTCAGGTTTATGAATCCTCAATATCCATTCTACTTTGGTTGGACGTGATTCATTTAACGACCTAATACTTGGAACAAAGTAAGGATTCTCTAGAACTGTAGTGTAAATGTCACACATATCCTTTTCTTCAACAACTATGTTATCTTGCGCCTTGACTAATTCCACGAGTACCTGCTATCTTCCACCAACACGGACAAATGTGAAGAGAACATCTAGCGTTTTTGTCTCCACTGGAATGTGACCTGAGAACCGCGTGGTACTCCACCCACCTCATTGACCACTAGGCCACCCCCTTGGGTGCATATCACACGTATCCTTTCATTTCGTACAATCTCTAAGCAAATTTTAGAGACTGTTGTTGAATGCCAGACCTAAAGTAAAATGTGGCTACTAAGCTTTGTAATATTAGCAATCAATTGAGCCTAAAATAAGAACTAATACTTCATCAAAAAAAAAAAAGTTTAAAGTATAAAAATGTGTCAATAATGACCAACATTAATTCTAGCTAGTTGGTATTGTTATGGAGACAACAGGTACCTTGATTCAGTTTGTTTATCACCAAGTCTGCATAGAATCCAATAAATTTTAGGTATTTCGAGATAACTCTTCGCCCGGTTATTTTAGATCCATCTCTTCCCCGTTTAACACCTTCAATCATCACAATTGTCGAATTTTGGAGACTAGTGATTTTGGGAGGTGTCTGTTGGAGTAAAGTAGAACATAATAGAAGTAGGAACATAACAGACGTTCTCAAATGTACTCTCGAATGTTGCTTTCTATATGCACTATTGGACGTGTTATGTTAATGTGGTTATTTCTTATTTATCGATATCATGTATGACCATGCATCTATTCTAGCATCTGCATTAATACTTGTGGTTTTTGTAATTATATGTTGGAAAAATTTCACATAATATTTTCTACATTTTAACAGTCCTTTTTTCTACATTTTGACATGGAAAACTTACACAATTCATGTTGGGAATTTCAGAAAGATTGGACCAAGATACAAGTGGAATACAGAGTACACTTTGTGACCATTCCTTTCAGTGCTCTTGTGTCTCAAAGTGGACCTATTTGGCATGCCAAGTTAGTATGCTTGTCTAATTTCTCCCCATTACTCTCATTTACACTGATGAAATTAAGTGCTTTGTCAATATTTATGAAAAAAGTCATGCATATGAGGTCTAAATAAGATCAGATTTTCTACTACTAAGTTTCATGCTCGCACTTCAGTTGAGGAGTGAGTAATTATGGGTGAATTTGAGATTTTTCATGTTAAAACTGTCTTATGTGCACTTTGAGTTATATTGTTATGGTTATACTTTTATCTGTTTATTTGTTTTTATTGTTATTGCAAATAAAGTTATTGCCTGTGAATTGTTGTTCTGTATGTGTTCAAATGACAATATTTACTGTTGTCTATTGTAGGCATTTTTGGTGTCGACTTTGTCAGCAGCAAGATGAGAAGCCTGCTTGTTCAGAGTGTGGAACAATGAAGAATCTTTGTGTTTGTTTGATTTGTGGTTTTGTAGGGTGTGGAAGGTACATAATACATTTTCCCCGTTTAACCATCCTATTAGTTAACTTAATAAGTTGCTATTGTGACTTGATGGTGTTGAAACATCTCTGACCAGCCCTTCTTTGACCTGTTCTTATCATAGATATGAGAAAAAACATGCAATTAAACACTGGATGGATGCAGCACATCACTATTCACTTGAATTGGAAACCCAACAAATCTGGGATTATGTAGGGGACAAGTATGTCCACCGATTGAATCAATCAAAAGGTGATAGCAAGTTGGTTACTGTTAATTCCCGATGTACTGCAACTGACGGAGAATGTACTACTTGTGGCGATGATGAGGATTCAAGTTTTAGTGGTGCCCTTTTCAGCAGCAAAGTTGATTCGGTATTTTTTTTCTTTGTTCTCTCATATCATTCTTGTTTCACAACGACTTTTTGACATTCTTTAGGATCGTTCATAATTGGAAATCTCCTGTCCTCTCAGTTTTTTTTTTTTATCATCTGTTATATCTTGAAGCCAATTAAGTTATTGTTTTACCTAAATGTAGATTGTAGATGAGTACAACAATCTTCTTGCTAGTCAGCTGGAAACTCAAAGACAGGTAAGCAAAACTTAAACCTCCTTTCATTCTGTTGTTCAGCCCTTGCATTTTTTTCATCTCAGAAGAAGTGATATCCTGGCCTGCTGTAACCTCTACTTAATTTCTCTGTGGCAGCAAGTGTGGTAGCAGTTTCCACTATGCATGCATTTTGGCCAGAATCTAAGCTTGTTAAAAGACGGTGAAAGTGAGTGGAAAAGTTCATTTCAGTTATTATTAATAGGTTTTACTGTGCTTCCTCAGCATTATGGAATTCCTCACTAGCTGAAGGCGAAGAAGAGTGGAGGAGAGTGAAAAGAGAGAGCTCAATATCCAGAGCAGTGGAGAAGGCAGTTTTCTCAAAGTTGAATGACTTGCAGGCTAAGATAGAAATGTATACAGAGGAGACGAAGTCCATTGCAGAGGTAGGGACCGATCAAGAAAAGTTTCCTTGCACAAACTTCCTGGATCTTTTCCGCACCTTATTTCCACTTTTATGTAAATAACTTTTTGATTAATTACCTTTTGTTTTTAGAGGAATCAAGTGCTTTTGAAAAACCAAGAGCTTTTGCAGACAAAGTATAGAGAAACAGCTGAAAGGTAAACGGGGGGGAGAGGGATGATGTGGAAGGCACATTATTCTGTTACAGTACAGTAAGATTGCTGGAAGCTCAAAAATAATATGCATTTTGTACATTCTCCGTTTAAAATTTTTTTTTTTGTAAATTTTTATTTTGATGCTAGTCAATTTGGATTTTGGTGATACCAATAGGTCCGGCTCAATTGATTTGTACCGGTCTTTTTCTTCACTTTCACGTCATTATGCACTAAACCTGTGGTGGTTTAACTAAACTAGACACAGCTATGTGACTAAAGTTGTAAATACATTTACCTGTGCTTAGGGAAAGGTTATTACTCAAGTCGAAGGACGAGAATAAACTGGACCTCAAGGAGCAGGTACTTCCATTGCATTCCTTTTGGCTTGTCCAATTTTGCTCTTTCCCGTTCAATAAAGCTGAGTTTTCTTCTTGATTTTCGTAGATACGGGACTTAAAAGTTTATGTTGAAGCCCAGAAGAAACTTTCGAACATGGGAATTTCAGATGGAAAAGGAGGAACTGTTCTATCTGTAGAACCCAACAAGCAATCTTCCAGCAATTCTCGAAGGCGAGGAAAGCTAGGTCGAAGACGGAACTAGTAGCACTTTGACAAAGTGAGGCTTGTTCAAGTGTTTGAGCACCTCCACCATCTACCATTAGGTTGAGGGTTTGAGTCACCCTCTACTAGAAGGATAAGTGGAAACACTATTGATCATCTTGCGGGTGGAAAACGAAATAGAACTAGTAGGAAGTAGTCATCCTCTGCTCTTGTATTATATACTACTAATAAGTTTTTGAGCATTGTACATGGAAGAGTCTAATTCTGTATTGGCACTTTGTAAATGAATTATTCTTCTTCACAAATTTCATACAATCTAAACAACAGTTTCTTGTCAGTTTTCACCAGAAAAGCAAAGCTTCTTTGACTCGGTCAAGTAGTTTCGGGATATTCAATAATTTTATATATAATAGTAATGATAATTAAAAAGAACAGGCGTTGTGGAGTTAGGATTTTCACTAGAGGGATTCAAATTATAAAGAAATTAACGTGTCAAGAAGCTGAGGGTGTTATACTTTTTTTTTTAAAAAAATTGATATATAATGTAATTTTATGATAAAGAAGTTTCGAATGAATCCTCTTTTGGTACCCTAGGTCCACCCCTAAACACACATTTGGCTCCATACACCACTCTCTACCAACCACCATGAAATTCCAAATATAGGTGGGTACATTTTTTACTTGGTACTGGTGAAACGTAAGTTTTGAGACATAGGATTTATGAATCTTTAATTTATTAATATATGATTTTAGTAAAATTGCACAATGACACAAAAATATTGGAAGTGTTAAAGTCATCACTCAAAAGATATTATCAAACTACACATAGTACCTTCCTAAAAATTGATTAATTTGTCGCAGACGAGCATATCCTTCAATACCTCTATCTCCTCCCGGAGAAAGATATAAATTTCTAGGTATTATCATAAAAATGTTCAAATTATATTTAACCTCAGAATATTTTCAATTACTAGTAATTATGCAATTATATGGACACCATTTTTTCATATTTGAGTTACTACTCTCAATCTTCAGATGAAACTGAGCTTCCATTATTCATTTGTTGAAGAATTTGAGAGTCAGCATTTGCTAATTAGGAAATTTGACACATGAATCAAGGTTCGATGAACGTATTTAGAACGCACAATCAAACACTTAGGACGTAAGCCTCACACATGAGTCTCAGCGCGTTTTGCAAGTACCCTACCTCGCCCAAAGGCGAGTCCGAAAGAGCCTTTTGAAACAAAGCTAAAGACATACATTAAAAAGTTGTTTCTCCTTTCTGTAACATACAAGTTTCATCAAAACACATCCTCAATGTAAACTTTAAGATATTCAGTAAAAAAGGAGGGAACACTTTGGAAATCATTCTTCTTTAGTAAAGCCAAAATAAACCATTGACAAAAGCAATTGTTCATATCTCCAACTATAATTAGGATTTCCAGATTACTGGTGCCAAGATACCCTTCCTCTACTACTACATTTACATGTCCACGAACACTATCGGTGAACTGATGTAATAACCCTACTAAACAAACTCTACATTATCTAAATTCAGCTTTCTATTAACTACACTGGCTAATCTAGAAGCTTCTCCCCTTCCAAGATAATTTTAATGGAGGGACGTTGAAAAACAACACGATGCAGCTCATACACTCGTCTTTTCAACGAAAACTGCCAGCATCTGCATCAGGTAACTACCTTTGAGGTTGATCTGAATTTGCAGCACCTGAAGTGCTTGGCCCATTACCATTATCAGCTGGGGGCAACATTCCCCATTTACCTTCAGCCTCAAGCGGCTCAAGTACAATTACAGCACCATCGTTTAGTCCCAATGCGAACTGATTCGGGTCAGATGGATGTGCAGCAATAACAAGTGGATGCACCCTTGCACTGCAGAACAAATTTCGAAAACAACCCAAATAAAATGAGAAATACAGCTAAAGCATTCCAGATTTTTTGAGTTTTTTTTTTCGGAACAATTTCTGGAATAAACAAAGAAAAGCAGCAGTGTTCAATCACCTTGGATTAGCAGGAAGGTACGAAGTAGGATTGATCCGACATCTCCAACGCAGTGTATAAGCACTGAGAACACCTACACTTGCATCTTCAAAACTAACAAATATAGACTGGCTATCACAAGAATACGTTGCATGTGTAATTGGCCCAGTTACTTCTCTAGGTACCCACTGTTCAAGAGGAAATATCCAATGTCACACTTAAACTGGGCAGAATAACATAATGGAAACACACAGTAAAGAATATTGAAGTAATGGAAGTCTAATCACTGCAACTCAAGCTAATAAGTATCCTTATTTTAAACTTGGGGTTGGAAAAGGATTAGAGAAAGGGATCGGTACACTGTTTGGGCACCCAGGTTAGGCGCTTCTCAAATATGGGGCATTGGTTCGTTGCAATACCAACATTGTGTCTGATCCTGGTGAAATTGTACACGAGTATCTGCTTGAGGTGCAGCCGCACGCCCAGCAGGAATCTGCAAGTATTTGCTTGTTTGCTTCTCCCAAGTATCACTGCTCCAAACACACAGCTGTAGAAACAGGATACCTCATGATGCAACCGTTGCTCATACAGAACATCACAATTACACAAACTCTTACTAAGGAAAAGATTTGTAAAAAATTATAATATGATTCTGGTGAAGTAGGCTGGGTTACCAAACCAAGCACTTCCTTTTGTTGAAGCACAGAATTTAAATATATAAAATTGTCTCCCCTAACAGTTTATGCTTTTATATAGGGTAATCACATATGGTATTAGAGCATGCTGAGGTTCTAGGTTCTAATATTACAGCCACCCATCAACAAAACACTTCCATATGCTTGGTCAAAAAAGAGGTTTAAACCGTGAGGAGGCGTGTTGCATAAATAAAATGAAATAAATAATTAGGTAACTATTAACCAATTTCTTCTCGATCAAAACTCAACTATCAACCCCCAAATAGTTCCACACTAAACTCATTTTCCCATAATGATTAGGGCAGAATATCTAAAATTGGTTTTCATAACCAAATAAATCCATATCAAATTTACCTGAGAATCTGCTCCTGCAGATATAAGCACGTTGAGAGAATTCGAAAAGGCAAGCCCAGTTATTCTTTTCTGATGTCCTTTGAGCTTTGTCTTTACCTACGCAAAGTAATCATACTTGATGTCAATAAATTTAAACTAAATATTAAATTAGTAATATTCCAAAAATCACAAAATGAAATAAATGTCTGAATAGCTCAACCTCATCAACTCGGACATTATATATCTGGATGGAGGAGTCATCCATTCCTATGGCAATAACATTGTTATCTTGAGGATGAAATGCCAAAAAGGTTGCTGCGGGTGGGGCGGGCATAAATGTTGTCATAGTCTGCATTTGCAACAAAAACATATAGAGATTAGTGGAAAGCAAAATAAAGAAAAATAACTTCATGCAACTAATTCCTGATTTATAGCTTCTTAGCTGAACTGCTAGGCTAAAGCTAGAGTGCAAGTTGACTTGTGGACAGCAGAATGAAAAGATGCAGCATCTTACCTTAAAAGTCATCATATTGAACAATGATATTTTCCCTCCAGAAGCTGACATGACGTAGGAGTCATTCTTTGAGAGTGCAAAACACGGAACAACCTCTTCAGGATTTGTGTCATTAGTATCATTTGTCATCAGTGTCCCACTTGCAGGTTGCCACAGTTGTGGGACAATACTTGCATTAGCCTATTAGAGAATTGCACAATGAGCTGAAATGATATATATACATATGCAAAAGAGAGTTAAAGTTATAAAAACCAATACCTTCCCTGTCGGGTGACGGTCATTCTGGGCCATTTCCAAAGTTTGTGCACAGCATTAGCAGCTAATGCCAATATAGCGTATCCTGAATTTGTATATATCAACCTTGTAACCTGAAATACCAAAAAAGGGAACTGGAAAGTATTAGAAAAAGGACTACTTTTTTCAGCTTAAATGGAAAATGACATTAGTCATTACAGATCGAGCATATGATGCAACCTCACATCTCAAAAAAAAATTGTTTACAGGCAAAAACTTTGGTCATGGTTTTAATTAAGCAATAACTCATACCCTCGGTGTTGTTGCACTGTCAGGAAGCTTCAGGGATCTGCACTGTGATGGTTCATTAATTTCAGTCGGTTTCCATATTTTAGATTTATCAACAGGCTCTTCTGCAGCTCTTGGCCTTGCATCACCTAAATTGCGACTTTCACCATTCTACCAAGAAGTTAAAATAAAGGGGCTGATCAGCAAATGGTCAAAAGTCCCAAAACATACAAGTATGAACAGCACTAAGAAAATCTCTATTTAATTAGAATAGTGTCACCAACCATGGATGTCATTGGCACTGCTCTATCTACAAAGCTTGCGGCAACAGAAGTACTAGGTGGCCCAAAACTTCCCACTGTGGATGGCTGCATACATGTAAAGCATTTTATCGACAGCCTAATATTGGACAATAATATTTTCAACATTGAAGAACAAGGAAAGTAAATGCATCAAACCAACTACCTTCACTGCAGAAGCAGAAGATACTCTAGAAGCATCAAATGGGCGATTTTCCATGGATCTTAAAAGCCTAACACCATCTGCATTTGCTAAGATTTTTAGCCCATTGTCACTCGTTGAAACAGCCAACAACATTCCTTCCTTGTTAAATCGGAGGCAAGGAGAAGCCTGGGAATTTGGTAAAATGTGTGAGTAAAAAAGACACAAGTGGGTTGGTAAAGATTTGGTCGACTGGCATTTACCGGTAAGCCACCGTCAGCGTCAGTAGTTGTCAGTAAGTTAACACTGTCCATTTCCCAAAATTTGATCATGAATTCATCACCAGCTGCCAAAAATCTGTTTTTAGTAGTGTCAAATTGCACTATCCCACCTGCTCGCTTCCCCAGACCACTAAATGTACGCTTTACAGCTCCTTCACTTTCATTCCATTCAACAAGATATGACTCTCCTTCTTTGTTAGTCCCACATGAAAATAACCTGCAAGCCAATATTTCATGATATACCACAAACTTGAGCCAAGGGAAAGTAATAAAATCGGATCATGCACAGTTATGGAAGTCATTATGCAAACCTTGTTCCATCGGCACTATAGGCCATTGTGGTTGATGAATGACCTGGTGCATCATAGTCAACTCTTGAACCCATGTTGTCGTATAACCACGCCTTTATTTTCCCATCAATTGCAGTTGAGAAGATAAACTGAGGAAGACAAAAAAAGGAGCAGAAGACCCAAGAAGTTAGATTAAAAAATATTACTAAAGACAAGTAAATTAGATCTTCACATCTAAAGAGAAGCATTATGAATTCATAAATGCTGAACTGCCACATTATTTTTTATTTCTACTGGTTAATGCTCTAATGCATATCAAACCTGAAAACTGTTTCTTCAATTCATATATGAAGGAAAAAATAGTGCTCCGAAGTGGGGAAAAAATCATCTAACAAGTTATAATCAATTTCCTGATAATTCAAAAGGAGGAGCATGGATAACCTGAATACTTTCTTTGTGATGTGGACATACTGAATAGACTGGTGCCTCATGGCCCTCAAAAGTATATTGCTTAGCCCCTGTCGCAGCATCCCACACCTGTCAACGAGAAATATTTTATCAAATACAGTGCTCGTAACCAGTCAACAGAAAAAAGTGAACAGGGTGGAGGAAGTCCGACCCTAACAATCTGAGTCAAAGTACATAACATATCAAACCTTAATAAGCCTGTCATCCCCACAGGTTACAATACAAATCTGTTTGTTAGGGTAGGAAAAGGCAAGATCGTTGACACTTCCTGAATGAGCCTCAATCTGCACGTAAGGCCCAGTCAAAGTCCATATTCATTTAGAAAAAGAAAGCAGGAGGTAAATATCTGGAAGGACTACACGGCACATTACCTCAAGATGGTTTCTAAGATCATCGCCACCGTGATATGAATAGACATGCACAAGGTGCTTAGAGAATGCAACACCTAATAAAGAATCAACAGAGAGCAAAAGGAGAGTTAAGGCCGATTACTGCAATTCAGTCAAAAAAAAAATTAGCTTTCAGAAGTATGAACTACTTGAACAAGCTTTATCATTCACAGAAAACTTAAGGTTCCAGGAGTTAAAATTCATAATAGCATTCAGAGGACTTACCAAACAGGGTACCATCAGGACTCCACATTACACGGTTAACTGCTGCAGAGTACTCACTTGCCATAGATGCCTGATTGTTGTTCAGATAATAAATCGGTAAGTATGAGACTTATAAACCATCCATATGACCATAAATGATAAACAAGTGTGAATGCAATCAACAAGTTCCATACGTACCTGTAGAGCCACTGAACATTGTGAAAGATCCCAAATCTTGAAATTTCTGTTAGCAATCCTCTCCCTAGAACCCAATTCCCAAAGCATAACCTCTCCTGTGCCAGTACCAACTGAAAATAAAGAACCATCAGTAGCAGCCCAAAACAAATGTACAGTTGGTGTACCGTAAAAGTAGATATAAAAATCAAAATGAGGGAAATGAATTAAAGAAAACCGATTTCACTGATTGGAAACTAACCAAGAAGCAAAATCTGCTGCACCGGATGGAAATCCATACTCTTCACTGTTGAACCCTGATTTAGAGTCATGACAAAAGCCTTGGGCAAATCATCTGATGAGTAGGAACTTTGCGCATGGCTTTGTCCGGAGTATCCACCAGGCAAAATATTGATAGGCATATTATTTACCTGTAATCAATTAAAATAGACTCACTGTTTCCCTTAAAATACGAAAGCATCAAAGAACTTCCTAAAATATGAGCCGATTTGCAAGCAACAGTTTCTATCGTACAGCTCAGTTAAATACATACTAATGTGTAAGCAACTCAAGATAATGTAACATACTTCATCTGATACACCAAAAGGTCTTGATCTCTTTAACATGTGCTCCGAGTCAGCGGTTTGATAGTCTACTGCTGAGTTATTTGTAGGAGTCCTCGGACGTTTTAGCATAGCTGCTGCTAAATAATTAGCACATAGAGCAAGTATCAGTTTATGGTTCGCCATCTCTTAACAGGGGAGAGGGATTGAAGGAGAGAAATCAGTATTTCAGATTTGCAAATACACTCTCCACTATATTTGTCAATGAATGGGTACTCGCACTAGTATTGATGGACCTCAATAGAATCATTTCGAGGTTGTGCTATACGTACAATACCTGCTGCATTATTTGGAGTGGTAAAACCTATTGGTCCAGCAGATGCAGAAGGATGAGAGACTTGGGAAGGATTCATCCACCCAGCAAGAGCGTTTTGCAGAGGAGCAGGTGCTTGCTGGAAAGACTGAAAGGAACAAACTTCAATCTCTAATCATTCATGATTTACAAATGAAATTTAGCTAGTTTGCTTTTCTACTTACAGTTACACCATGAGGACCCAAAGCTTGAAAAACCCCCGGCTTTGGAACAGCTCCCATGAGTGGATGGGTTACAGGAGACGGAGCGCGTGCACCATTTGGCTGTGAAGGACCACAAGAATGGTCCACAAATAAGGTCTTTATGTCAGGATTAGGCTTCGGGCTCTTGCAAAGCTGATGCTGCCAGTTCAAACTGCAAGAATATTGGGCACCTATGTGTAAGCCAACTACACTATAAATAAAAGAAGATGAAAACAAGAACCAAAACCGAAATGCTAGTATTTAAAAGTCTAATGCTCTCCAGGAATAAACCTCTGGTTGATTAACGTTCGCAGTCTTGCATTCTTCAAGGAAGGAAAGGTCAGCTTATCACGAAAAAGGGGATTTGCTTCTATCAATTTCTTGAGTTCCAGAAGCATTATACCCCTAGCAGACTTAGTATCTCCATATTTAGATAATTGCTCGTTATCCCTGAAAATCATTGCAGACAACTTCAGAACCATTTGAAAATTGACAAAGAACACATCTAAAAGATTAACAAAATAGATATGGGAGCTAAGATGGCAATCTCTGAGTTAAGTCTTTCCGTTACCTAAAGTTGTCAAGAGTCAAAAGTTGTGTTATTTCTTTGAAAAGCTCTTCATTAAACGCCGAAAACACCTTCAAGTCCTTAACTAGGATCTCAACAGCTTTAGGACGGTCATTCCTAGAAGAAAAACAAAAACAAAAACAAACAATCAGACATTTTATAAATTATTGAAACATACAACAAGCATCTAAATTGAAAAATAAAATAAAAATCAGACTCACCTATCCAGAGCTTCAAGATACTTTTGCTTTCGGATCTCGAAGAAAATTTTCATGGAGTATCTATTATCATCAACCTTAGTGAACCCAGATAAGTACTTTTCCACTTCATCCCATTCTCCATTCCCCACCATTTCATCAAAATGCCTCATGTTAAAGTAAAACCCAGACTCTTGCTCCAATCTTCAACACACCAAAAACAAAAAAAACATAAAAAAATTATACCACCAAACAAACAAAACCACAACAACCATTATTACAAATCACAATTTCTTCCCATTTAAATTGAGTAAAAAATGGTATATATAAAAAAAAAAAAAACCATTCACATACACAATTAATAAAACAAATCAATCAATTCAGCTAATTTCTCACTCAACCCACAAATTTCACAACACTTTAGATCCCCAAACCAAAAACTCAAACAATTCTTCAATCTCCCACATTTACAAAAATCACAAAAAAAAAGAGGAAAAAATTAAAAACAAAACCCTACTTGTGAACAGCATCTTTGAATTTCTCCTCATCCAGAAACTGTAGTATCAAAAACACAAGCTCTCTACTCAGCGAAGACATCTCTCACCTGCAAAAAAAAATCAAAAATTCTCCAAATTCAACTCCAACCCATTAAAATTAAACCAACTCCTTACAATTCCCCCAAAACAAAAACTCCATAGATCAAACACAAAACCAAAAAACCCCAATTTTTCCTCAAATTAAACTCACCTAACACCTATTACACCTCATCCACCTACATACACGTGCATGTACATACATATATACATACAGAAACCCCCTAAAACACACGCACATACACACAATACCATACATACCTTGAATGAATGAGTGAGAGACTAAACCAAAAAAAAAAAAATAGATCCAAGGTTTTTTGTGTCTATATATATATATTGAGAGAGAAACTAGAGAGAGAAACCAAAAAAAAAAAGGGTAGAATTTAGTTTTATGGAAGAGAGAGAGAGAGAAAAAGACCATGTGTGAGTAGGGCTAGGTGGGGAAGAGACATATAAATAGGAGAAGGAAGAGAGTGATAAGAGCGTTGAAAAATTTATGAAATAAAAGTGATAAGTTTTTCTACTTATCACTGATAAGTAAATTTGCTTATCATAAATTTAAGGATAAGCGAATTTACTTATAGACTTGTTTAATACGTCTCTTAAAAAAGGAAGATTTTTTTTATTTTTTTAATTATTTTATTTATTCGGCAGAAAATGCGTGAATTTCTATGAGAGTAATTATTCAGTGCTGTCGGCCTTATTGTAGCTTTTAAGGACTCGCACCCTTTTTTTTACGTTTTCTTTTTAATTTAATTATCTTACTTTCCTTTTTAAGTTATTTTTTGAATTTTTTTTATAGTTATCATAGTTTTTTTTATAGTTTTACAGTAAATTTTCATTGTATTTTTTGTTATTTGACTGTGAATATATTAATAATATATGAATACATAAAATAACCAGTTATATTGACTCTCGAAAAATGAATATCAAAACTAAATAGGAATAAATGAAAGTACTCCCTTCGTCCACTATTGTTTGCCGTGGTTTCTATTTTTAGAGTCAAATTATAAGAATTTTGACTAATATTTTTTTCATCATATTGATATGCAAAAAAAATTATAATTTATAGTACTTTTTATATAGTTTTTGAATATCTAATTTTTTTTATTTAAAATATCGAATTAATATAATCTAATTTAATTTTATAAATTAGTTAAATTAACTTTTGAAAAGTGTAATATGACAAATAAAAGTAAACGGGATGTTTTAATACCATTTTTTTAATTTGACTATTTAAGTTATGAATTTAAGGAAAAAAATTGAATTTTTAAATAAATAAAAAATTTGTGCTGAGTCAAACTATATATTAGGAGTAGTAACTAATTATTTATGTTTGGTAGAAGAAGGATATAAGAACGAAAAATATTTATTGATTGACCAAAAATGAGAATTGACATTTTTTTTTCCTTATTTAGTAGAAAAAAATATTATGGGAACTAATTGGAAATTACTAGTATTAAATTCTTTCCAAGTATAGAAAATATTTTCTTTGGTGTAAAATAATTCACATGAAGTTATTTAATTATTTTTTGCCGAATTTGTACTTGATGCATTCTTAAATCAAATTTTATTCTATAAATTTAATGATATTATGTTAATCTGAAAAAAGGAATTATAATAAGTCAAAAGTTGTTTTTTTTTTTTTAATTTTCAGAAATCAGTGAATTTCTTAATTTAGCTGGAAGGTCAAAGAAGTTAGTGGTTTAATCAGTCCAAATTTTTTAAAAGAATAATTATTTTGATTTTTTTTTTGGCATATTTTTTGTTTGTTCTGATTTGTTTAGATGCTAAGAATTTAATTTGACTGAATTAAATTTGAATATTGTGTTATAAAAAAGTTGAGATTTTAATTTTTTATTAAATTGATGTGGTATTTGTTTTGAGATTTTATTAATTAAAACCTATGCCTAAAATCTAATTTACTTAACGAAGTATTTTTTATTAAATAAATTTTTACATATTGAAAATCGAAAATATTTATATCTCTCCGTTCACTTGGGGGGGGCTAAAAATAGCATTAAATTTTGCTAACCCCATTGAGAAAAAAGTGATACAAAATTATTGTTTTTGTCCCATAATTCACACAATCATTGACTGTTATAAATAGGGACGTCATTATTATTATTATTATTATTATTAAAAACTTGTAACCAATTTTGTTTTTATATTTTTTTGACTGAACAAAAATATTATTTCCTTTTTTATTTATTACTCTATATTTTTTTCCTCTAACAATTGAATTTATTATATGTGCGTTTTGAAATTTGAACATTTAATGCACGGATAAACAAGAAGCAAATTCTTTTATTTTTTAGGAAAATATAATTTAATGGCATATATGATACACCTAAGAGTTGATAAAAGATGACAATATCAAATCTATTTAAATTTAATATTTAAAGATTTATAGAGTTTTTTGTAATATATATTCCTAAAAAAAATGTAAAAAAATAACATTCGATTTCCACTAGAAGAATAATCTCTAGGATGAGATATATAAAGCTTACGTTTCATATTTCGACCGGCCTCAATTTTTATCGTTTTTATTGCACAATTTTTTAAATTTATTTTATTTATATATTAATTTATGTGTTATAATTTAAAAAAAATAATTATCTCAAATTAATTATAAAAATCTAGGAGGAGATTAGTTAACAATTCAATTCCTTTTTCGAATTAATTATTATTTTAAATATTTAAAATAAAATTTATTTATTTTTCTATTTTTTAAAAGGGGATAAAAAGACAAAACGTTAATTAAATAATCAGAAATGAACAAAATAGGAGTGAGTTCAACTATTGTGTCCTTATTCATGTTTTAAGATACAAAATAATTTCTATTAAAATAAAATAGGTAAAAAAATACTATCTCAAACTGTTATAATAATAAATAATATTATTACTTTTTTGCTTTAGCATTTCCCTTAGTTTAATTTTTTTCCTATTTGGATTTGTAAAAGGAAAAAAAAAACATTTAAGCAAAAGTACCAGAAATAGGAATATTAATTATTATTATTTAAAAAAAAAAAACATAGTCTGTCCAGGATCTTGTAAAAAAGTCTATGTGCACTCATATTACATTAAATTATTATAATTTTTACGTCAAAATTTGAGGCTAGAATTATATCTATTAATTAATTAAATTTAGTGATAATTGTGTATATAATGATACATATAATATTTTAATAAATTGATTGAAAATATCATATGTGAGTACAATTTTTCCAAAGTGAAACTTCATCGAAGTAGCAAAATTTTCGTAGATTTGAATATTAATATTATTTTTATATACTCGCATATTTAATAAATATTAAATTGTTTAATAAGTCAAAAAATGACTTTCACAAAAAAATTTACCGTTCAACATATATCTATAAAAACTTCTATGAAAAAAAAAATCAAGTAAAGTCACATCTCGAGAACTATTTAAGAAATTAGTTGAGTCAAATTTTTGTGCTATATTTCGATCGATGACTATGATTTTCGCTATTAAATCTAAGTTCAATGGGTCCACAATGGAATAATGTCAACATGTATGTTAAAATAATGTCTCGTCAATAAAGGCCTAATGCAAGAAATTTAAAAATTTTGGATTTTACGAGATAAATTCAATTTAAAAAAATTCTAATGGGATAATGCCCAAACCAAAACCCCCTGAACTTGTCTGAAATCTCAGAGACACACTTATACTATACCTAATGTCCTATTTACCATTACACCATTACCCGTTACCATTCCCCCCACCCCCCTGAACTTATTTTATTAATATTTTTTTACCACCCTTTTCGACCACGTGGTACTACTTGGGGCCCAACGATGCTTTACACTTTTTTTTAAAAAAACTAGTGCCACCTAGGCCTAAAAGGGTTGAAAATTACTTATAAAATAAGTTAGGGGAAATAGGAACCTTAGTATCGTAATAAGTTTGTCTCTGAGATTTCGTATCATAGGTTGATGGGGTTACTTGTGCATTTTCCCAATTATAATTATTGTATACTATTTTATTTTAAATCATAATTCATGTTTATGTAAACGTTATTATATTCTCTTGAAGAGACATCTAAAAAAATTTCATACATTCATGATATTTTCATAAAGAGATCAAAATATGATCAAACTCTTCTTGACAACCAAATATGACAAGGTACATATTTTCCTAGTTCGAAAAATATATCACTAACGATCCTCGAATCATATAAAATCTTAAGAGAGAGGAATTGGATAAACATATCTGTACTCACAATCGTGATGAATAAAGTTAATATTTCTATTTATTTTGTGATTGTAGTATAGTTTCTGTATTTGAAAATTGTTCAAAGTCATCATCTTGTTGATAGAGATATTTTAAATCATAATTATAATTTAGAAACCATGTTCATATTTTAAAAAACATGTTAAAGATCATTATTTTAATTGCAAAATCAAAATCAAAATCAAAAATAATACAAACTTGTCTGCGCACACACATAAAGCTCTATTATGTTGTCCAAATGAAAAAATTGTTTGGATAAATAGTTTTAATAAATAATCATTGATTTTAATAATATTTTTTATTTATTATCATTTATTATAATTATAGCAATACTATATTAAATTTAATACTATGTTAAATTTGTAATATATATATATTAAAAGTGAATTATGCATGCACATATATATGTTATACTCTCTTCCGTTTCAAAGAATGATCTGGTGTTGACTTGATCGGAGTTTAGATATAAAAAAAAATTTTTGTATCTTGTGATTCTTAAATTAAAAGTTAGATTATGAGAAAATGCCCTTTGATTTTGGTGGTCTTAAACATGTCCACGTAAAAAACTAAAATTAAACATGTTACCAAACCACAGCAGAGGTCCTCCTTTTTTTCCATCAACTGAACCCGGAATTAAAAACTGAGGGAGTAATTGTTTTTTGTTCCAAAATATATCATACTTGTTTGATAAAAAATTTGACAACAATTGATATTATAAATCTAAAATGTGTGATAAATATATAGCTATTAATAAATTTGTCATCTCTGGTGCCTCCTCCCTTTTTCTTCTCCTTGTCTTCCCCTTCCTCTTCTCCCTCTCCTTCACACTCCTCCCCTCCCTCCCACACCGCAGTGCCATTGCTCCTCCATCTCTTACATTATTTTTACTCCTCTAACTCTTTGTCTCTGCATGTCCAACATAAATTTTAATTATATAACATATGAATCGATACCAAATAATCCTCCCAAAATTTTATTACTATTTTTTCATATTATATAAAATTATATGGAACTAGTCATGCTAAATTTAATTAATTATAGGATCATGTAACATGTCAATTTTTATTAAAATAAATTGAAATATGTCAAAATCATACCAAAATATTTTACAAACCTTGAATTAGAAAATTCTAGTAAAAACTCATGATTGTTTTCCTATATTTCATATTTTAGGCGATATAATTGTTTAAAGTTGACATATATAAAAATTTAATCGATAAAAAGTTTTTAACTCAACTTTGTAAGTAAGTATTTTTCTTACCTTAATTATTCTTCAACTGAAATTCTTCCCATATTAATGAATTGACTTCCAAAAGTTTGAATATATGCCGATATTATATATTATAAGGACCAAAAAATTGAAATATATCACAATTTTATGATAGATCAAAACCTCTATTATCTCGATAAATTTTATCGAGGTTGATTGAATATGAGTAGATAAAATTGTATTAGATTGAATTTGTTTGATCCAGGGGTGAAGTTGTCTATGAATCCCTATCTCCATTTGTCGAAAAAATATATTATTTATATATGATCAAAATAAGTTTATATGTATATATATTAGATGTTAAATTTCCTTCGATTATTTATTTCTACAGATTTTAAATCTTATTATTAAAAATCTTAACTCCGCCTCTTTGATCGATTGATTGTTGTTGGATAACAAATAATATTAAAAAAGTGTGCAAAATTTATTATTCTCGAAAGGAAAGAGGAATAATAATTGTCTTTATTTGAGTTATTTTATAATTTTGTTGTCTGATTCAGTTGGTTGGTCGAATGGGGCTGTCTACATAGTAATTCCAACTCAATTTAATGTCAATTTTTTGCATTCTCTTTTGGTCTAATTTTACTTGTTTCGTTTCGTTTTCCGTCTCAAATGATTATGTTTTTTTTTATATATAATGTTATTTTATTATTTAATAAAATATATTTTATTATTGATTTTTTAAAAATAGCTCCACTAAATCGAGATAATTAAAAAAAAGACTCATGGATAAATCAATAGTGACCCCATCGGGAGTACTCTTGTTGAACTGGAGGACGTATGGTTAATTTGTAGGGCCTATATAATATCCTGTTCTTATTATTTTTCTTTGTTTTTTTCTCTTTAATGTAATAACAATAAAAAATCAAAAATTAATTAATTTTTATGACTTTTAAAATAAAAAATCGTTTAAAAAAAATTCCCCTCAAGATACTGTGAGATCGAAAATTACTAATTTTCTCGTTCTTTTCATGTTAATTTGCCTTCCCTTAAAACTTCTTTTACATCATTGTTTTTTAACTTTTAAAACTTTTATATTTTTGAAGTGTTTGCAAAAGTTATAAAGTGTTTTAAAGCACTTTTATGCCAAAAAGGTTTAAAGATAAGTCAAGTGCTATTTACTTTTTTAACTTTTTATTTATAAGTTATATTTTATAATAATTGCAATTTTATAGATTTTTGTATATGTGAATGATATTAATAAATGACTGGGATTATTTTATGAGTTTTTTAAATTATAAACTTTTAAGTTTATAAAAATATACAACAAACATTTCACCATCCGCATGGTCTAAATAATAGAAATGATCATTTCATCTCATGATTCCATATCATTGATACTATATCACATATCAAACGGATATATTGTTCCTATAATTTCTTTGTTTAATATCAGCAATAAAATTTAATCAAGTTCGAATCAAACATTGCAAAACTCATTTTTAAAGATAAAACGAGATATTTTTCGTTCTAAAATTTTTAATTAAAAATAAAATAAAATAAAACAAATGTTAATTTGTAATTAGAGTTGTAAATACAACTCTCTCTTTTTTTCCTAGTAACATAAGTAAACTCTCTTATAATATTTATATTATGCTATCATGAAGTTTCCTATGAACACTGCCAAGAAAAATAATTCATGTGTACAACTCAATTCATGGTGGTAATGCAAAAGGATAGTTAAATTTGGAGTTGCTTGAGTTCGATGATATTGTTGTACTATTATATTTTAAAGAAATAAGTCAAGAGTATTACTGTTAAATCAGTATAGATTATATTGTAGTGGGTTAAATTTTGTTAAAGAGAGCGAGATATTTGCATTTCAATCGAAAGATTTGTTTATTCGTTTTTATCATTTTATTTTTAATTATAATTTTTTTATTTGTGATATATATCGTATAATTTAATATCGGAAAAATTGTATATAATAACAAACTAATAATCTAAAATAAATGGTTAGCTAATTTTTGCTTTAATTGTGCTCTATAACAAACGTTATGCAAAAATGTCAGGCGCCTCTCTCCCCAAATCTCGCTCGCCACCCTCCCCTCGCCTTTGCTCACTTATACAAACAGAAGCGAAATGTATAAATTGCGTTTCTGTTTGTAGAAGCGTAAGAAACATTGTATATACAATGCAAGTAAGAAAATTGTATTACACAATGCAAGTACCATATATTTTTGTCCTATACACTTATAATTAACAATAAAATACTCCTCCCTCCTGCCCAGTTTCTTTTTGCCTTCTCTCTTTCTCGTTTATAACCTTTTCAAATTGTATCGAATTTCTCTCTTCTCTCGTTTTATACAATTCGATTCAAGGATTAGTCCTTGTCAAATCTCTTTTGTCTTTCTCCGTTCTCATTGTATACAAATTCACCAAATTGTTATAAGATTCTATAGCACTTATATAACACAATTCGTTTTATACATTTCGTTTTTATACGATTCTCTGCCCAATTGTCTTTCTCTTTCTTATTTTATACCTTTTTTATATCAATTTTGCTTCAACTATATAGTATAGCGAGTTCTACCATTCTATGTTGCTAATGGAGCGCACGTATGGCAAACTTTTTTTGCTATAGCATACAAATACAGTTTTTTATTTGTTATATGTGAAAGTTGCCTTTTAATATTTTATAATTTTATCCATATTAAATCGAAAACGAATCAAGGTATTTAAATGCTTTACTGCCGTAAAACTAGTTTTCATATAAGTTTTTTATATATATAATTTTCGAAATTTAAATGATGATTTTTTTTTAAAAAAATCAAATTATTTATAGCGCGTGAAATTCATAAATTATTTATGAATTGACAGATCACAAACTAGAAATTTAATGTTTATCTTGGTCCCCCAAGATTATTGATTGAATAGGTCATTTATATAAATTTCCTTAAAATAGTTAATTGAAATGTTCCACCATTTTATTCAACATGAAATTTGAGCCACTAAAAATGTAAACTCTTCTTTAATTATTTATTTTCTCTTATATATTCCTAGTTTCTGGCCCCATATAAAAAAAAGCTACTAATCGAATAATTGTTATGCAAATCAATAATTAATATTTTCTTCTACAAAAGTATCATTTAGCTTTTTCTAAATCGTAAATTTATTTGAATATTTCTATGTTCACAAGATAAAAATAAAATTCATATATTTCATATTTTTAAAGATCTCATATGTAGAGTCATTAAAATGAGCTTAGGTCATTAGATCGATCCAACACAACTCGTTATTGGATAGGGTTGAGATATAATTTTTTTAAGCTTATTTAAAACTTAGGCTTATAAGTTCGGCTCATATAATCCTTGTCCTTCACACTTTGTTTGGATCATTGTTACACTTATTTCATAATATCTTGTATTTAATTGTACGTATTGTGTGGTGTATACAATGTTTGCGCTACCGTATTGTTTGTGTTATTTATACATTTTAGTTGTTTGGTTTGATTGTATCGTACTGTATTGTAATTTATAAATTTACTAAAATATCCTTAATTATTATGGTTCGTGGCCTTCCCTACACCATTCATTCAGAAGCTAAAATGAAAATTCTTTTGCTTCCTTTTCTGAAGAATTGATTTTGAAAAATTCAAATGTTTGAATATTTGATTATTGCTACTAGTATGAGTTTAAATTTTTATTCATTTTTTGAAAGAAAAAAAACTATTATTACTACAAGTTTATTAACTTTTAAAAGCATTTCGCTCTTTTTAAAAAGGCTATGCAAATATAAATAAATATATTTTTTTATCACGTGGATAAGGTAAGATTTTAAAAACTTTAATTTATACATCTACCAAAATTTTGAAGTATTAATATCACGTATTAGTTATTGAATTCTTAATTTAATTATTTTTATATATTCAATAGATTTCTTATTACGAATACATGATTTTAATATGTGACATCAAAACCTTCTTGTACATCAAGGATTATGCTTTCTTTAATTGGAAGTTATCAAGAGCAATTGTTAATTATTTTCCATTATTCTTTTCCTTTTCAATCTTTTGTCTTTTGGGGTGAGTTGTAGAGGCGAAGATAAAGTTTTAATCTTATAACGTATGAATTCTTAATTTTATAACAACAACTTACGTGTGTTAATAACTAGATTTTAAATTTAATGTTATAAACTTCTTTATACAAATACATTGTCTAAATAAACATTGTTAAGTTCAGGTAGGTGGACTCGTATCTATATTTCTAGCTCTCTTAGTGGCTGCTTAATGTAACACTATATTAGTACAATAGTTAGTAAATATATATTTTTTTTCATTCGGCGTATGATACTTACATTAGAGTCCGATTAAATTCAAATTTATATCGAAAAGTTTTATATTAGAGATAAAATAATTCCTAACAAAGGACACTCTGATCCGTAATGAAGGAAACTTAGACCTGAAATCTCTGGATAAGAATAAAAAAAATATATATCACTTCATCACAACCCTGACGGTAGTTTGCACAAAAGTTAGTGTTTCTCAACTACCATATGTACTATTATATGTAACTTGTCTCATTTTAATCATACATATTTAAAGTGAAACATTTTTGTTGTTTGATGAAATGACACTTCCCCACTAAATTTAGTAAATTGATGTGCTTGGTGGTGACTGGTGATTGGCTATTAAAAAATCCACTAACTATATTATTTGCTTAATCAACAAGGTTGACTTTTTGAATTTCCAATCTAGTATTCGATACACATAATATTCAATTAAATTTAGATATTAAAAAATAAAGCACTTCTTAACAAATACGATTTCATATTCAAGGGGACTCAAACTCCAGCCTCTTGATACAAGGGTTGGCTTGAGTGTCCTTTAGGTAACATGAATAAAGAGGATAATATAAAGGAAATTAGAAGTGCTAATTTCTTTTTTAAAATCTAATCAAGTAAATCAAATACTCATTTTTTTTGGTTGACACTTTCTATAGAATTCTTCTTTTCCCTTTTCCTTCTTTTAAGTCATTTGTTGAGTTTACCTTTTCTCTTTTTTCTCCATTTGTTGCTACAACTTTTCAAGATTTAGATGCACACTACTATGCACCTTAAAAAAGTACTTTACTGTCCTAAAAAATGACATTCCCCACTAAGCCAACCCCAAACAGGGCTTTATTAGTCTTTTTCCCCTCCATCGATTCCAATTTTATCGATGATTAGGATAAAAGCTTAGTAGGTAATCGAGACTTGTCTAGTTTCCTTATCAGTCTTGTTGTTACTCTTCTACAATCTTTTTCTTCGATTTTAGTACTACATGTTTCATTTGCTTTAGTGATCATATTATTTGTTGTTGCTAATATCGTTCTCCTCTTCATTTTTTCAGCCCGACTTCTTCAGTATTGTATTTTCTTTACTTGCTTGATTTTTGATATGCTTACTCAAGCCGATATTGTATTAAAAAGAGCCTCTTTACCCTTATAAGATAGGGATAAGGCTACATACACACCAACATCTCCAGACCGCACTTCTGAAATTACACTAGACATTAGAGAGAAATCGATTAAGCTCCTTTGAGGACATCCAATAAAATTGGAACGCTATAACAACAATATATCCAAGAAATTAAAAATGCTTTTCATTTGACAAGCATTTTGATGTAAAGTGTGTATCACATGTATAGGCAAAAGGTAAGAAAACCTATTTTTCTCATTACAAAGAAGGGAAAAAAACTCAAACATATAACAGCTAAAACATCTGCAAATTTGAGTGAAAAAACAACACTAAGGGGTCTAAGTAACCGTGTGAGTATCATCGTGGTGATCGCTGACACCCTCCTGGGAGAAGGAATCGGAACTTACCTGCGTTTTCAATGACGTGTGTTGGAAGATGAACAGCGGATGCTGATCGAGGTATTGATCCCATCTTCTTGATCAATTCATGAAAAGAATACTCCTCAGGTAACATGTCATAAAGATCATCTCCCTCACATATGAGCTTCTGAATCCTAGAATACTTTAGGAAGTTTGTACGTCGAACTCTGTCTGCATGACTGTAACCAGTCATTTTGACTACGAAATCTTGCAGATTCCGAAAGCAAAAGCTGCAATGCCACCCTGCATCAGAAAGGATAATATCTGATTGGCGGGAATGTCTATATTTCGTCCACCTGTTGTAAATATGAACACTGGCACGCCAGCTACTATAGTCCACAGGGAACTCGAAAGAGTACAGGTAATGTCTAAGTTCAAGATGCATCACGGGAGGCATACCGTCACACCACTGAAGTAGTTTAATAGTGTGGTGGCTTGGGATTTCATCGGTATCTGACATAATGAGAAGGTCATCTTCAAAGATACCAGCAGCATGAAGTAATTTGTTCATTGCGATGCGTTGTTGTCCTTCTAGTTTAAACGGATCTTCATGTAACTCAGGGGATGCAATCCGGCCAGGGAATACACCATGTACAATCTTATCCTCAGCAAATGCAAATCGTTCTCGATTATTAGAAAAGTACAATGGCTTTGGAAGTCCAGTAAAAGTTGTGTTGGCTTCCAAGATGACAAATTTCGTAACATAGGGATAGAGCTCACGCCACCGAATTTCAAGCAAGTCTAGCTCATTGCTGAATATGATTCCATCAAATACACGACGTGGTTCAGGACGTAGAGTCCATCCATGTAGGCGACAAAGATTATCCATAGAAACATTTTCAGCATAATAATGTGGCAAATGCTTGAATGGAGGTGGAGGTTTGTCCCAAAGTGGGCGGAAGAAATAGGAGATTTTATGGAAATGGATGTAAATGCCAAAGAGCAAAATCGGTACTAGTATCAAGAGCACGATAAAAATGACTTTTCCATGAGATCGTCTGGAGATAAGGCGGGAATGTCTTGGGGCCATCCGAGACCACGGCAGAAGTTTGCCTAACATCTTCTCATGGTTCAAAGTTATGTAGTCTGCACATTTTCAAATGAGTTAGGAAAAACCCGAAACATTGTATCACTACAACAAAAACAACTTTTAGCGGCATTAAATATTGCCACTAATAAAGAGTGCTAACGTCTTTACCGTCATTAGTTAAATGCCACTAGAACCAATGTCGTTAAAGGCTTTAGGGACATATGTAAAGAGTGACAATTGCCGCTAAAAATACATATTTAGCGGCAATCAAGAATTAAATGCCGCTAATGGTCATATTTATTGTAGTGTATATTTCATTTCCAACTCTAAAAAAGCCCTTAACTACATATGCATCTGATCATATATAGTATCTATTCCAACAAATAATACAAGAGGAGGTTTTTCAATGCGAGATCTAAAGACGCATCTCTCTGTGGCACCAATACTAAGTACGCTATGGTTCGGGGCTGTAGCAGGTCTATCAATTGAGATTAATCGCTTTTTTCCAGGTTCAAAAGACACAAGCGTTCACTCGCCAAGATTGCTAAAATGCCTGGCCATACATCTATCAACATAGAAAAGTACTACGCCTGAAAATCTATTGAAACGGACACTAGATCTCCAGATGAATGTATATTGCTCACAAATCCATATATATTGAGTTCTATAAAGAAAAACTGAAGGGGGTACATTTAAGTCTTACTAGAAGTGATACTTAAGCGAACTTTTGTTGAGCTTTATCGAAAAGATAATCAGCTCTAATAATATAGTTTGTTTTCAATCTGATAGTTTGTGCTAGGCAACAGGGCAGAGCCAGGGTACAGTCCGTCAAAAATTACACTATATCTATGTTTGACATACTTCCCTCTTAAGTCCGTCTCTAAAATAATGATCCTTTCTCGTTTTAGAAACTCCTTAATTTCAACTTTCCACATGACATATCGTAAATTTAAGACCACAAGATTGAATAATCTTTTTCCAGTATCTCACTCCGCCACTGTCCATTACTAATTTCAGCAGGAACATGAAGAAGTAAACGGTATTGGAACACTACTCACTACTTCAGCAGTCAGCTTATATTCATCTTTCAACAGCTTGCTTTTACTTAGGATACTTTATTAGTGTTCAATTAGGTTTCTTCTTAGTTGATGCAACTCTATTTAACACTTCGACAAAAAAGTAGAGGAGTAAAAAAGGACCAAGAAACAACCAAAGGAGAGATAAGATCAGGAGAAAGCAAAATGCAACCACGAGCGCACACGAAGAACCTTCCTCAAACCAACGCAAAAGACATTGGATGAAACGCGTCGAAAGACTATACAACCGAAGGAGGGTTAACGAAAGGGGATCAGGCGGTAGATAAGATGAAGGCGACGTAGGCAAACAGAGAATGTGCAGACTTAGATTAATAAATTCCTAGAGGTTTATATGGTATCAAGTTTCGTGGAACCAGAATTTTCACAAAAGAGATTTATAAAAGAAAGAAGTGAACATACAGAGAAACCAAAGGGGATTCGATATCGGTTATATATAAAAGAAAGAAGTGAACAAGGACAACCTCTTTGGACGTCTCGATGAGACCACTCTGGCCCCTAGTCACACTATCACCCTTAACACAAACATATCTTCCAATTTTACACTTTGGTTCTCTCGGACCAACTCATTCAAAACGCTCAATTCTCCAACTTATTCCCAATAGGCATTTAGCATGACGTTGTCCGGGACTTGGACCTCAATTTTTTTTTTCTTGACATATCACACATTCAAGACAAAACAAGCAAGTAGAATTTTTTTTAAAATGGAGATTTGCATCTTACCACAAGTACCAAAGATTAAGCTTGGAGGAGCCAATGTGAAAATCAGGACAAATTTTTGCAAGAAGTAACTAAATCAGATACCAGCCCTTCAACCCTCTACGAGCGCCTTCTAATAGCGACCCTCAAAACTGTTGTATACTAATAGTTCCTTTTTAAGGTACTAGAACCTTAGTCTAACTTCCGCAAATAATTCCATCCAAATGCTTCCCTGCAATGAGTGACGAAACAAAACAATTTTTCGATCAAACAAACATACGTCATTTCTTGAAAAAACATCCTCTTTTAACACAATCGATTAAAAGAAGAGGCGAAAAGACAGAGCATTCTAACAACTAACATGGTCATAAAGGTGTTTCTACTAGATTCTACCCTACATCCTCAACAACAACAACATATCCAATTAAATTCCGCAGGTAGACAGACTATTTCCGATAGACACTCAGCTCAAAGAACAATATAACTACTCTACATCCTGAATGTAGTAAAAAAAAGATCATCAATATTGAAAACACATCAAATTGTCAGAAATCAATACAAAGCAAAACAAACATGTGGCGATACAGTGTACACAGATCTTACCACTACCTCATTAATTAGAGGTCTGTTTCCGAAAGACCCTCGACTAAATTACACCAATTATCTTTAAATAAGTGAAGAACTAATCATGAATATGCAACCATTTATTTTCCCAGATAAAAGTCAATGAACATCAGAATATACTACTAGGTTGTCTTTAATAAGTGGAAATATGATTCTATATATATATATATTCTTGACAAAAATATTCACATCATTAAATTCCATTCACATCCCTGACTTAATATTTCCATAACAAGAAAAGGGTAACACACAAATCTTACCAAAAAAAGTTCAAATTTTGTAAACTAAAATCCATTCAACACATATACTTAACAATAAATTAAACCAAACAAAAACCCCACACATCTCAGATTTCAAGATTCAAAAAAAAACAAAGAAAGAAGGTAAAAATGAACAAAAAATGATATTTTTTTCAATTAAAAACAAAAAACCCCAACCCTTCATTTTTGCTGAAGACTGAAAAACCAAGATTGCAAAGCCAAATTATAGAATAATTGTCATTATGATTGTAATGTTTAAATAGTGTCAATGGCTTACCATAATAATTATTTTTTTTACATAGACAATGAGATGGGTATTTAATATTATGCAAAAATATTTGTATATTATGAAGAGAGAAAAAAAAAAAAGAAGCTTTAAAAGGGTATTAATGGCATGTGATAAAACAGAGGAGAAGAGAAGAAGGACAGGTTAAACAGGCTTTGAAAATGGCAGAAATGAGTGGAGATTGTGTACATGAATTACCATGATAAGGTCTATACACTACACCAATCAAAATGGCTTAAATATATTTTATGGTATATATATAATATATAGTAATAAAATACCTGTATTTTGTTGGTAGATTTCCAATTATAATACAAATGATTAGTGGATCTTAAAGTATTAAAATGACATTTAATTTAATGTTAGTTGGTTTGCTTGTTTTGTGGTTGTTAGAAATCAAAGAAATATGGCTAAAAAAACTCAACACTATAAATGATATCAATAAGAATTAGTTTACCATATTTAATATGGAGTATTTTAAAAATTGTATTCCCCTTTCATCATTAACAGCTTAATGTTTTTATGAAAATTGATGTGCCCTTTTTATGAAATAATGTGACGTATATGAAAAATTGTGACATTTTCGAAGCGTTCGGATTTATTTATTTTCAAAAAATTGTGAACTTTTCGATAAGGCACAATAAATATTTGTTCTCATCAACATTTGTTGTCTATAAATATAGGAATTTTCTCTTATTTTAAAATAACAAATATTATGAACTTTTTGTAACGCAATTAAATATTTGTGTACTTTTAATTTCCCTGTTGAGTTACTTACTGCCACCGATTGGACCCTTAAGATAAATTGTTTTTTGTCATCAATAAACGTTGGTGAACCATAAACCTTATTCAATTCATAAGAGTATCTAATTCTTTAAACTCAAGTATTAAGGTGGTATACTTCTTTCTTACGGGGGACCTTGGGCATTCAGTGCACTCAAATTTTTTCTTTCTATTTCATTCTATTTTTTTACATATACTGATATGTTTTTTACAATCTCATTAAAATTACGCTTATGTGTGTTAATATCTAATTTTTGAGTATATGTTTTAAACCTTTTGTTTTTTTATTTTCTGGGCAAAGTTATTGCTTCAGATTATATTTACTATATCCCATCAATAGTCACTCTTAGGCTCTACCTCCGGTCTTTTATCTTGTGGTTCGAGAAATTAATATTATACCTCAGTTTCCTCCAGCTTTCCACTGTCTTTATACTTTCGTTTACTCCACTTTTATACACTTACAAGTCTTATCAGTCTACTTCTACACTTACACAATATCTCTATGTTACCATTGATCTGACCCTACGAAATCTTTTCCCCACTACTCAATTTGAAGATAACTATTATGATTAAGTTCAAAAGTTAATAATGTTTTTTCATGTTTCATCGATCAGAGTAATTCTTGTTTGAATTTGTGTGGGTAAGAAAATTTTGAATTTTTCCTACCCCGTGACGCGATTACTTGTATAGCATCTTATTAGACATACAACTTAAATATTTTTCTTAACGAAATGCCTCTCTCTTTATATATATTCTTATTTTCCTTTTAATATTGATTAAAGAATCAAAGATTTATTTTCTCAATAATTCATTCATTAGAAATTCTTGAGTTATGTAATAATGACAAATCATCAAATTCATATTGAAATATAGCTAAAAATTGTAAGTACCAATTTTTTATTTTTTTTAATATATAACTATTAGTTAAGAATTATTCGCAAGTTAAATGTAATTATTATTTGGAGCAAATTACTTTATAATTATAATATTAAGAAGCTAAGACATATTATTTAAACGA